>CACRSC010000032.1:561928-585146 GCA_902651635.1 Mastigamoeba balamuthi
GGGGGGGGGGGGGGGGGGGGCCACACGCCACTTGTTCCCACAGGCGAGCAGGCACAAAGACAACGTTTACGCGAGCAATGAGGAGAAACCCCCTGGCCCCCCCTTCCTCCCTCCCTCGAATGAGTTGACGCGACGATCGAGCCCCGGCGGCCGCAGTTTTAGTGGCCGCGGGCACCCGCACTGAGTCGACGAGCTGAGAAGCCCCCTCCCACCCCAACGTTGCTCCCGCAGACTCGCAGGCGCTCACCCAGCGCGGGAGTGACGCCGGGGAGCGCCCCGGAAAGAGCCCACCCCCAGCCCTCCCATGCGAGTAGGCGTGGCGATCGATTCCCGGCGGGGTCTAACTTTCTTGTCGCGCAGCCTCGGGGGGCGCGAGGGCGAGGGCGAGGGAGCGGCGCACCCAAGCGGCGGCGGCTGACGCTCTTGAGGGCCGCCGCGTCGAGGGGCTGCGCGGGGGCGGCCTCCGCAGCGCCGTCGGGGAGGAGGAGGGGCTCGGGGAGGGCGTCGCCCTCGGGGACCACGCGGAGGGCGTCCCCGTCGGCAGCGGCGTCGCAGACACGCCTGTAGGGGTCGAGGACCACGAGGCCCGCGCGGAGGAGGGCGCGGGAGTCGGCCGGGGGGCCTGCGGGGGCGGAGGAGGGGCCAGAGGGGCCCGAGGGGCCCGAGGGGCGGCGGCCGATGTAGAGGGGCTGCAGCTCGTCGCGGTAGAGGCCCGCCGCCTCGCAGTAGCGCGCGCACGAGACAAAGGCCAGCCAGCGCAGCAGCTGGCCCCCGGCCCCCACGTGCACCGCGATCGTCTTGTCGCGCACGCTCACCACCACGCGCATCTGCTCGCCTGCTGCCCCTATTTTTGGCGCACAGATATCCAGATATCACCCATGAGATATCTCCCTGATTCGCGCATCTTGTTTATCTCATGCTTCTGATCTTCCGACAAAAAAAGTGTGGTTGGGCTCCGTGAGTGGCGGGTGCGCTGAGTCCGGGGTCGTCTGAATTGAATCAAAGGAAGAAAAAGAAGAAAATTTGGAGGTTCGGGGCTTCGATCCCCGTGCCTCTCCCATGCCAAGGGAGTGCTCTACCAAGTGAGCTAAACCCCCACTTCACAGCAGGTTCCAATCGCGCAGGCGCAGGCCGCCCCGTCGCCGCCGCTCCCCCCACACTGCACCAGTAATACTGATATCACAACCCCCCGCCGCCATGAGCGAGGTGCGAGCGCGTGCCGTCTACCTGGGGTCGATGGAGGACGCGCGGGACGCAGCGCTGCTGGACTCGCTGGGCGTGACCCGCGTGCTCAACTGCGCTGCCGAGTGCCCGTGCTTCTACGAGGGCGCCCCTCTCTCGCGGCCCCTCCGCTACCTGCATCTCCCGCTCGCCGACGCCCGCGACCAGCCGCTCCTCCCGCACGTCCGCTCCGCCGTCCGCTTCCTCGCTGGCGCCTGCCCCGGCGACGCAGCGCTCGTGCACTGCGTGTCGGGCGTCTCGCGGGCCCCGAGCGTCCTCGTCGCTGCGCTCATGTGCGCAGAGCACGCGACCCTCGCACGGGCCCTCGGCGACGTCCTCGAGGCCCGCCCCCAGGTCTGCCCCAACGAGGGCTTCCTGCGCCAGCTCGTCGAGCTCGACCGCGCGCTGTCGCCCAGCGGGGCGGCGCCGTCGGTGACGCTCGACGCGCTGCTCGCCCGCGTACTCGCCCGCTCGGGCTTCGACGAGCAGCGCGCACGCACGGCCCTCCGGCTGTGCGGCAACGACGTCGACGCTGCCGTCGAGCTGCTGCGCGACCAGGACGACGACGCCAGCGACGGCGCCGCTGGCGCGGCGCCGTAGCCGAGCGGTGGGGGGCAATTGAGAAATGAAGAAAAACTAAGTGGCTGCCAAAAACTAAGTGCCGGCAGGGCTGCGCTGTACGGCGATCAAGCCAGCGGCAAACGATGGCCGCAGGGGAAACTACTGACTGCCAAATGCGCGTGCATCTTCGGTGGCCTAGTGTTCGAGCGAGGCGTTGTACCGAAACAACTGATCGCGACACACAAAATAAGTGGGGGAGGGCTGTGCGTGCGGCGTTCAAGCCAGCGGCCCATGGGATGCAAGTGGGCCTCCTGGCTGCTTAACGCATGCGCATCTCTTTCGCACCCGCAGTAAGAAGCCGGCCGCACGAGAGTGAGCGGCGGTCCTAACGAAAAGTGCGCCCCACGACGGGGCAGCATTTGTTGGCACTTGGACTGAAAAGAACAGCTGATTGTGCCTACAAACCACTGTTATGGGACACACCTCCCCCGCAAATCCCTTCACTGCTGGTCCATTTACACAGGCCAGAGAGCATTCACAGGACGAGCCTGTGGAGGTTGCGTTGGAACCCGACAAACACCACAGGTACGACAGTCAATGATGCAAATCATGCGAATTTTCCTCCCTGCTCGTATCTGCCCGGCAGATTCCCTGTGCCCAGTTATTAATGACAAGCGTCATGCGTATGCAAGTGCAGGAGGAACACTGTAGTGAATTCCAAGGTCGGTTCTCTCGGGCGTCCACTAGCGCCGGTGCTTTCGGTGATGAACTCCGCATCAACATCAACGGCTCCAGTTTCCTCTCTTGTAGCCAGAACAGCAGAAAAACGCGATAACGACCACTGAATTGCAGGCACGGCGATTCGGTTCATTTATTTCCATCGGCCCTGTGGCGACAGTCGACGACCAGCAGGAAGGGTCCCAGCACCGCCAGCAATGTCCGGGAACAGCCAGCAGCCACAGCAGAGGTGCAGGGCGGTGCAGGCGACAACCGACATTCTAGCTGTGGTCCCCGACGCCTGCGTTGCCACGTCGCTGCTGCCGCTGCTCAGCACACGCGACCTCTGCGCCCTGTGCCGCACGTGCAGGCGCCTGAGGGCCCTCTGCCACGCCCAGCAGCACCTCTGGGAGTCCCTCACTGTGCGCTGCAGCAGCCAGGCCCTCCTCCTCGCGCTGGCGCCTCAGCTGCGCCCCCAGGTGGTTCGCAGCCTCGAGCGTACGGCCCGCGCCCCGAGTCCCTGCTGCTCGCACGCTGCTCACCTGCTGCCTCTGCTGCTCGTTCCCTCGGCAGTATACAACGTGGGAGACATGGCCCTGGGCGTCGCGGTGGCCTCTGTGGGGCAGGGGCTGCGCCAGCTCTGCTTCTGCGGCTGCCCGGCCCTCACAGACGCCGCCGTCAGCGCCCTGCCTGTCGTGTGCCCTGCGCTCGAAGAGGTCAAGCTCACCAGGTGCCCTCGACTGGGCGCCGCGGGGACCACCGCCCTGGCCCGCGCGTGTGGCTGCCGACTGCGCAGCCTCAGCGAGGAGAGCTGCGACGAGGGCGCTGGCAGAGGCCTCCTGACGGGACTCAAGAAGGCGCTGCTCCGCGGAGGCGCAGGCGCTGCGCTGCCCCTCGAGTCGTTCAGCAGCGACTCGCTGACGCTCAGCGACATCTGCACGACCTTCGCGGCGCGGCCCGGGGCCTTCGGGGTCCTCAGCGACCTCGAGGTCAAATGGGGCCTGTGGGAGAGGGACAGCACGGCAGCCCTGGCGGCCATCGCCATGGCGTGCCCCGCCCTCACGCGCCTGCGCTTTGACTACCAGGCGACCTGCGCCGGGGCTGCTGCCCTGCGCGCGTGCTGCCCGTTGCTGAGCGACATCACAATGGTGACAACCGAGGACGATCAGCTGGCCCCCGCGCTGCTGCTCGGGCCGCGACTACGCTATCTGAGCGTCGAGGGCGCGCTCGACACCGCGGCGCTCAGCCGAGGCCTGGGGCAGTGCACGGCGACACTCGGGGCGCTGCAGCTCGGGAGCATCGATTACCCCGTGGGCCTCACAGCGGCCCTGGCGGCGGCCATCGCAGCCCTGGGCAGCCTCAGGGAGCTCACCCTCGTGTGTCCCCGCCAGACTGCCGCTGACTCGACCGCGGTGGCTGAGCTTGCCAGGGGTGTGGCCCTCGAGGAGATCGAGCTCGACGGCCTGGCGCTGACGGAGGAGCTGGCGGGCGGCTCTGCGTTATCGTCCTTGATAGTGTTGACGCTGCGGAGCATGGCCACCATGGACGCGGCACTGGCGAGGCTGCGCACCGGCCGCATGAATACCCTCGTATTGGATTCGTGCACGGGGTGCACAGTGGATGGCGTGTCGGCGTTGCTGGACCGCGCGGCAGGCGGCCTCGTTTCGCTGTTTGTAGTCGAGATGCGCGGGGGCCTGGGCGACGATATTGCGGCCGCAGCGCTGGTGCCCCGCCTCAGCGCGATGCCGAGGCTCGCGGTGCTGTGGCTGGGGCTGCTGGACGCCACCGACACGGGTGCCCTGATGCTGGCGACGGCGTGCAGCCGCGTGGAGGAGCTGCAGGTGAACATGCCGCTGATGACAGTCGTGGGGGTCCGCGCCCTTCTGAGGGGCGCCCTGCGCGCCAGCACTGTGGGCTTGGGGGTCTGTTCCTCCTCGATCGAGAGGGCGCTGCTGGACGTGGGGCCTGCCGTCACGCAGGTGGCGCTGGACCCCACACTGGAGTGCGATGTCCAGGCGTCTGGGCTTGCAGATAGGCGGCCGTGCGTGGAAATCCTCTACGAGAGCTGGTGAGGGGCCTGCACTGCGCGGCCACCAGGGACATCAGGATTAAAACTCGGATGGGCAATTGAACCTCGCTCACCAGCACAGCCCCAACAACAGCACGAATGCTCGTTTGCTGCCCGATTACTGAGATCAAACTGGTCCCCCCCTTCATGCGCTGGCACTCACCAGGTCTGCCCCGCCTCTAGGCACACCTGGCGTCCCTGAGCCTGCCCCTGTGTCGACGATATTCTCGCCGTCCGTTTCCGGATCTCTGCCCACCAAAAATAGCAGCTCTCCCCCAAGCGGAACAGCCGCAGCACACAAACGAGGGCCCCTGGGCGATCGCCGCATCTTCCCGCGCGCCGCGCCCTCGCTGCGGTGCTCGTGGCGCTCGCAGTGCTGGTGGCGGAAGCGTCGGGAGGCACGCCGCGCGACTACTGCAGCAGCGGGAGCACCTGCGACGAGTGCGCAGCCCTCGGCGGCTGCTCCTGGTGCCTCTCGGCCTCCTGTACGCACAACGCAGCGCCACCCCACGCGCTGACAGGGCCCGCGCAGCTGTGCTGGCGTGCGAGAGCAACACGACCGCGGCGTGCGAGGCGCAGCAGTGCAGCACGTCGTCGGCGTCGCGGGAGCCCTACCAGAAGCCTCCGCTAAGTGCGTAGCCCCGTGGTGCCCCACACACGCTCACCCGCTCGCACATCGACACCAGACGCGAGGACGACGGCGCTGGCTGTGCTGGTCCCCCCGGTGGTGTTTGCGAGCATCACCGCGGTGGCGTTCCTCCTCGTGCCTCTGCTCGAGCGGTGCGCAGCGCTCTCGCCCTCCCGCAGCCCCCGCAACGCTCAGCTGACGCGCACAACAGACGGACCCCGATCGTGCGACCACAGCCGCAGCCCTGAGGCCCGGGCAGCGCAAGGCGCACAGCGCACAGCGCACGAATACAACGCACGCGAGACCCAGAAACAATTGATTGTGGACAGTCCGTTCGGGGCCCTCAGGGCGAGTCGTGGCGGCGGCGCTTGGGCGTCGGGCTCCTCGAGGGCGACGGCGACCTCGACGACGCCGACGAGTACGACGACGACGACGACGACGAAACGGACCCCGACTCCGAGTCCGAGCCCGAGGAGGAGGACGAGGACGAGGACGACGAGGACCCCGAGCGGGCGCGGTGCCTGCGCCTCAGCCTTATGTCGCTCCTCGCGACCGCCCTGCGCGCCCTCTCCTTCTCGGCCTCGCTGTCGCTGCCGCTGGCGGCTGCAGCGGCCTTGGCCTTGGCCTTGTCGCCCGACTCCCTCGTGGGGGCCTTGGCCTTGTCGCCCGACTCCCTCGTGGGGGCCTTGGCCTTGTCGCACGACTCCCTCGCGGGCGGCTGCGGCTGCTTGGGGGCGGTGGCCCTGGGCTGCCTGTCCGCGGCGTCCCTGCGGTCGGCGCTGTGCTCCCTGGCCCTCTCCCTGCCCCTGTCCTTGTCGTCGCCGCGCTCCCTGGGCCTCTCCCTGCTCCTGTCCCTGCTCCTCTCCCTCTCCCTCTCCCTGCTCCTGTCCCTGGGCCTGTCGCTCTCCTTCTTGGTCGCGGCGTCAGCGGGCCTGCGGTCTGCGCGGTGCTTCCCGGCGTCGTCGCTGTCGCTGGCGGCGGCCCTGCTGTCCCTGTAGTCCCTCGACGGCTGCGCAGCCCTCGGGTCCCTGCGCTGCTGCTCGCGCTCCCCCTGGGGCGCCCTCTCTCTCTCCCTCTCCCTCTCCCTGCTCTCGGCGCCCCTGGGCTGCTGCTGCTGCTGCTGCTGCTGCTGGCGGGCTGCGGCGGTGTGCTCGTCCCTCCTGCCGCCGTCCCTGGGCCTCGAGGCCGACCTGGACCTGGACCTCGACGGCGACCTCGAGGCCCTGCGGCTGCCGCGCCTCTGCTGCTTCTGCTCGCGCCCGCTGTCGCTGTCGCTGCCGCTGCCGCTCTCGCTCATGGGCGACGCCGACCGCTGCCTCGCAGGCGCCCCCTTGCTCGCGCCCGGGGCCTCGGCAGCCCCGGGGGCGCCGGCCCTGGCGGCCCTGCGCTGGTCCTTGAGGCGCTGGCGCTCCTTCCTGCGCTCCTCGCGCTCCCTGCGGCGCTGCTCCCGCCGCTGCGCCTTCTCCGCACGCGCCCTCTCGCGCTCGGCCTCGCGCGCAGCCAGGGCCCGCTCCTCCTCGCGCGCCACGCCCTCGAGCACGCGCTGCTTCTGCGCCTCGACGCGGCGCCTGGCGGCCTCCTCGCGGCGCTGCTCCTGCAGCTCCCTGTTGAACGCGCTGCCCTCCTCGTAGTCGGCCCCGATGCCCAGCGCCTCCCGTGCCGCACGCACCTCCGCCTCCTTCCGCTCCGCCTGCGCGTGCGTGTCCCGCTCGCCCTCTGCTGCTGCTGCTGCCGGGGTGCTCTCCTGCTGGCTGAGGAGCTCGGCGCGGCGGGCGTCGAGGAGCTGCGAGAGGTCGGCGTCGCTGAGGTGCGGGCGGTCGAGGCGCTGCTGCTCGGCCCAGAGGAGCAGCTGCAGCTCCACGCGCCGCTGCCGCTGGTGCGCAAGGATGGCAGGGTCCGCGCGCGGGGGCGGCGGGGGCGCGCAGGGGGCCGAGGCGAGGGGCTTGCGGGGGGCGGCGAGGGCGGGGCGGATGTGCGAGAGGTTGCGCTGTATGTACCCGTTGGTCCCCGTGCCCCGCGGCGTCCGCAGCCCGATGTTGTTGTACATCTCTCTCTCTCTCCTGTGGCTGGTCGCTCTCTGCTCTCTCTCTGGCGCGGGGGCTCTGCTCTGCTCTCTGTGCTCTCTGGGCTCTGGGGGAGGTCCCTCCGCGCGGAAAAGAGTAAAAGAAGCCCCCCAGATTCCGCAGTGGAAAAGTATCTCGAGTGACGTGCAAAGATTTGATATCTGCCAATTTCGCTTCGGCAGATTCGCTGCGGCACCAGCAGTAAAGGGATCCCCTGTATGAACCCAGAACCCTGCATGGCTTGGAGCCCATGGCCCATGACATTGGCCTGCTGAACTGGCAGAGGCGAGAGGAAGAGGGATGGGGTCATTAGGCTACTCGTTTGTATTAGGGGGCAATGAGTTCTGGTGAGGGGCCACTTAGCTTATGGAGTCTGGACATCTGGGGTGTTGAATGGTATTTCGGGAAGTGTTCCTGGGTATTACTCTTACTCTTCAACACATTCATCATTCTTGTATTTCATGCAATATCATTCAAAATCGTTTCAAATGCTAACAAGATTGTGTTCATAAGAACATAGAGCCATCACGAACGTGTGCTGCAGCATGCATTGCCTAGAAACTGAGATTTCCCAGGGCACTCTGCACACGTCACAGAGAGCCAAAAATAGGTCCCAGAGATTCGTGCAGCTACAGTTTCTCTTTTAGATCTCCTTTCCCCATACTGCCAGACCCAGGCTAGCAGTGTCAGTTTCTGCCTTTTGTCTGCATGCTCCTGCTCCAGGCTGCCTTAATTAAGTGTAGCTTAGTACGTTTTCTCTCTTTCTTCCCATCTCTACTCCGTGGGGGCAGGATGTACCCCAAATGCCCTGATGTTGTTTGTGTCCAGGCAGTGCAGTTGAAAATGTGCATGCACATTGCATCTTCCTTTTTCTAAGATCTGGGAGAGGGCGTTCTTTTTCTTCCTCTGCCCTACTTACCTTATTAGCACAGTGTCAGGCAATGCCATAGCAGGCACTGTGAGCAACACAGATGCAGCAGGCTACACAGGTGCTACTGATGCAGCAGCAGTGGCAGCAGTAAGACTAGGCACGTTCTTCATCATGAAGAATGTAATTATGATCTTGTGAAATCCTGCTTACATTTCCTGTTAAGAAACGTGATGCAGCAGCTGTCAAACTGCTTGGCATCATATATCACTGGCAGGCAGAAGCAGATCAGAGACAGTATCTGTTATTATGATGAAGTCTGACTTAACATTCACCAGACTGCTTAAGCCCATTAATTAAGCTCACGTTCACGAAGCCACTGTAGTACATGCTTCCTGCAGTGGGGTGGTTCCTTCACTTATTTATCATCCAACTCAGCAATGAATGATGCAGTTAGGATGCCCATCACCAAGTGCTTCTGCATCATCTTAATTATCTTGCAATACTGTCACATGTGAGAAACTCATTGAGCTTGGTGGTGAAGAGCACATGTTCCTCATGTACAAGCCCAGGCCTGGCAAGAAGCAGTAACGTGCTGTCAACCTTTATATTGTAGAGCCTGCTCATGCACTCACCTGTGCAATATCACCATGCAACTCAATGAACTGATACCTTTCTGCATTCTGCAGGGCACAGATGATGTGCAGGACAATGTGAAACGTGTGCTGCAACTGCACTCGTCTCAGTGGCTATGAGGCAGTGCAGTACTGAGGGCAAGGGCAAACCTGTAATCTTTAAGCGTGACAAATTCTGAGAACATGAAACACCAGGATTTATGCTTTTCAAACAGTTGGTAACCTTGTTAGCTTCAACTTTGATATGAGAATTCCGATTCAAATCGCAGATAGTTCAGAGATAGAGTTTGGCTGGGAAAAAGATACAAATATCTTTCATACAAAAAAACACCAACCTTAGGAGAGGGCTCTGTGCCCATCAGGACCGTCCAGAGCAGGAGAACTTCAGTTAAACCTCGTCTCCAGTGCTGTCCACCCCGCCCAGTGGGCGGCGCTGCCGCCAGCCATAAGGTGTGTTCACATTTGCCACTGCGCTGAAAGGGCCACTTTGGATATTCTGCAAGATTTGCGAATCTTTTCAGAAAAATAATCTGGTAAAAACCCCTTCATTGGGGTTATCTATCATTGTACCAGATTACTTTTCTTAAAATTAGAATCATTTGCAAGTTATATCACTTCTAAGACAGTGCTCACATCTTCCTTATACAGATGGGAAAGACAAAAAAGGCAGTCCGGGCACGGCGGGAAAGCATTGCCAATGCCAGGTCTCATGTCCAGCCTCATCAACCAAAGCATATGACAGAGGTTGTGGCAACCCCAAGCCGTGAGTTCTGCGACGAACTCCCCAAACCGTGTGTTTTTCTGCATTGTTTCCAATTTTTACAAAACCAGAAAACCACGAGGGAAACATGCTCCAAGAGAGAAGCCAGATACCGGAAAATCAGTCCAAGGCAGTCCTGCCAAGAGAGCCAGAGCAGAGTCAGCTCTCGTGCAACTGACGCTACTGCCTCCCTCTGCACTGCTGCTGGTATAATGACCCTCTAATTTTTGACTTATAACTTGGCAGGACCATGTCTGGCAAGTGGTAAGACGTTTGTTAGCTGCTCCAGAGGATGGGGAAGTGCTTCCCCATAACAGTCCTCTTCGTCAATCCCTTCATGCTCTCTTTACGGAAGGACTCTCTTACACTGAGGCTAAGCAGCTTGGTCTCGGTCGTACAGCAATGTGAAGAGCCAGAAAAGAGAAGGGGAAAGCAATCTTCAGCATTGCTTACACCCCAGGAACAGAGCGGCATCACGTTTCTGAAGAGTGCCTCATCAAGGCCACCGCTGTACTCTGCTCTCACACTGTGTCATGTTAACAAATTTACAGATTCTAGATAGGTTGTTGCCCACTGTAAGCAGGCGCAACTGGGCCAGACAGTCCTGCACTGACATGGAGTTATATCAGTGCTTCCTTGAAGCTTGGGAGGAGGGTGATGCCCCACAAGCTGCCCAGCAGGAAGACGATGACTACCAGCCCGAAATCGAGAGACTTAAGCCGATCAGCTAGTCTCTTGTGTGATCCCTTCTTCAGGATCGCATGGTACTGTTGTGGTTTGGTGACATTACTAACTGTTTGGACAGATCCACCATGAAAAAGAGCCAATGTTCTGTGATCTGTGCAACAAGTGGGCACAACTTGCTGGAAAGCCAGATCTCACAGACGAGGTATAACCTGTGTGCTTTTTCACTTTCAACACTCTAACAGGAACAAACTCGTCTGACCAGAGATCTCCAAGTGCACATTGCTGCTCGCATTGCGGAGTGGCAAGAGTACCACAAACTGCTTCTGCAGATGGAACAGGGAGATCGCCGTGTGGCAATGGTTGTCGAAGATTATTCCAAGTTTGAAACCCAGAAAATCGAGACCCAGGTACTACCTCACAGTGTTTCAAACTCACTGTCCTTCAGGACTTTATTGCGACCATTTACTCAGCCTCAAGAGACAAAGATGGAGAGGTTACCCGGACCTACGTGCATCTGTTTCTTCCTGTTGATCAGTCCAATGATAGTGCCTCTCGGGTTGCCACTCATCAGATGCTGTTCAATCTTCCAGAGCTTCAGGGTTTCTCTGAGGTTTACATCTTCTTCGATGGAGGTAGCTAGCATTTCAAGAATGCTGCTGCTTTTATCCACCTCTCGTTGCTGGCTGACAAGCTCCAGGAGAAGAACTCGGCTCTCAAGGTACATTTCTTTCCGTCAAACCATGGCTCTGGCCCCTGTGATGCCGCTGCTTCTCATAGGAAGCGCCTCGTACGACATGTGGAACTTGACACTGATCCAGCAGATCCCATTCTGATCCAGAATGTGAGAGAACTGGCATCAGTGGTGGAAGAGGTGGCTCATACCGTGACGTTCGAGCTGGAGATCCCAGAAGACCTGGAAACAAACCCCACAGTGCCAACCTGGAAGGATCTCGTCATAAGTGGCACAAGTTGACATTTCCTGAAGTGGGAAAGGTCACCTTGTGGCCACACAGCCGCTCTCAGAGGCCTCTCAAGACCAAAACAGTCGTAGTTCCCCCCAATAAAACGTTTGTATAACAAAGTCAAAATTTCGTCTGGAAAAAGCAAGAATTGGAATCAAAAAGTCTATCACAAAATGATGCATACATATTCAGGAATCGGAATACATATAGAAACTGGGGTGTTTCACCTATACAAAATTTGTTATGCAGAAGTGATGTTGTGCATAACCATGATGATCCCCCATGTAAAACAGTAGCTGGGATGAATAGCTCAGGTACTGTTAGACCCCAAGGTCTCAACATAAACAGTGAGGAGCATCTCTCAGGTGATCCACAACAAAAGGACTGACTGGCTTTACAGTCATCCTGAGGTCTATCTGCATGCATCGTCTGATCACTGGGCTTCAAAGGTGATCACATGATAAAATCACACCAATCTTCATGAGTACAGGCTATCAGTGATAACTACCTATGTGTTCTCTTCACTTATTTCTCATTTTTGTTCACATGTACTCATAATACACAGTTATTTGTATGCATCTCTCGTTCTCTCCAGGGTCTTCAGATACATTGATAAGCAGGACAGGGCTGAGGCATAAGAAGAGAAAGAGGCATCTGATCATAATGAATGCAGACATTGGTGTGCTGTGCCTCTTTTCTCCATACAGCAACTTATTCTTCAGCACAGTCAGATGTACTCAGTCAGACTAGATAACATACATACTTCTCTCTCCAGCAAGTAACACTTCTAATGCCTTTGTAATGAGACAGATATTATGCCAGGGAAATCCTGCTTGTGGGGATTTTCTTCTTGAGAGAGAAAACACTGCAATTGTATTTTTGGGGATCAGATTTTGAAAAAAACAGAATTAAATTCGAATTCCCCGTGCTACATTTGTCTGTGTTTCTTCTTCACACTGGCTCACATCACTCATCTTTCTGGTTCCCTCATAAGTCTGACCCAGAAGATGGCACACTTTTGAATGTAATGAATTAATTTAAGGATTTCCGAGTCTGGTTTTCTCTATGGAACCATGCAGGCATACTTACTCCAAAATGGCAGCACATTTCTCATATTCTGGGTAGATACTGCCCACTGTATCAAAACGACCACCTTTATTTCTCACTCGCTCATCTAAAATGAAGGACTAAGCTGCTCATGGTGATCATGAGGCAGATCATCCCCAATGATGCCCTGCAGCAGGGCATCCCAGGGGGCAGCTGACGCCACCAGAGCTTGCCAGAAGTGTGGAGGCCATGCCGTGCGATAGTGGGCAGCACAGCTGACAGTTTGTCTTTGCAAACAATGGGTGAGATACTGCAACTGATCTTCTCTCTGGCCACATGGATATTTCCATCGTTCGCAAATCCTATCAATCAAATTGTGAAATCCGGTTTCCGCAGTACACAGAAAATCACACACAGCAAATATCATAACTGACTAGCCAGGAGTCGCCATTGGAGCAAAGAAGCTGTTGTTTCCACCAGAACAGCCCCTGAGCAATCCTGCAATGAGCAGCAACAGCAGCAGCAGCAGTGCGGGTGCATCGCTGGACGAGCAGCTGCAGATGGCGTGGCTGCTGCAGATGCTGGTGGTGCCCTGCTGCTGCCAGCAGGGCACTGAGGACCTGGGGCCCCTGGCTCTGTTGCTGCCTGCTGCTCTGGGAGCAGCCTGCCTTGGCTTCCCTGCTGTCCAGTCATCCTTCCTCGTGTGCCTCTTGCTCTCCTTGTGTCCCACTGCCTGTGCCACTGTGTGCCACTGGGGCCCTCTGTGCAGGGCCACTGCCCACACCCTTGATGGGGACTCTGTGCTGCTTCTCACTGTCTGCACTGCCCTCTCGCACTCCCCCAGCACTGCCAGTGCCGTGGCAGCTGTACTGTCTGAGTACAGAGGTCCGTTGGTGTTCTCCCTTCTGTGAGCTGTCTGACATCAACATTGTGTGGCATGTGCAAGAGCTGCGCGGTGTGTCTTGGAGCCCTGCACTGTTGCAGGAGTTGGATGCAGTTCAATCAGGCTCTGCTGCGATGTCTCTGTTACTTAAGGATGTTGCGCACAGAAATGGCATGCACATTGCTGCTGCCGTTAAATGCTAATGGCTGTTGGACAGACGTTTGCTCCAGGCTGCTCCAGGCTGCATGCCGTCTGAGCTCTGTTGATGCCCTTGAGCTGCTGAGCATCGCATTGTTCACTTGGGGACAACTCGATGTCGCCAGCAGCTCCTGTGTACTGGTGGCTGTGTGCATATCAGGCAGCGCAGACATTGTGTGCAGGCTCGCACAGCCCCCGTTCAGCCTCACTGATGTGCATGCGAGTCACAACGACCTTGAGGCACTGTGAGCAGCTGTTTGCAGTGCCAATGCTGATGTTGTGTGTGTGCTGGTGCAGAGGCCCTATTGCCTCACAGAGGCAGATGCACACGCATTGCAGCCTGCATTTGTACAGGTCTGCAAGGAAAACCACTGCTATCATTGAAGTGCTTGCACAGCAGCCATACAATGTCACAGGCAGCCTCAATTCGCTGGCTAAGAGCCTTGAGAAGGCGTGTTATCACGGATGCTCTGATGCTGTTATGGCCCTCGGCAAGTACGGCAAGCGGTATAAACAGTGGCTATAATGACTTTCCCTTTGTCTAAAGTATTTCCCACAGACATCCCATCAAAAGGGAAAAAAAGAGCAAAAAGTTGCATTTGAAACAGGAAAACAGAGGTCCACAATACACAAGGCCTCCGAAAGTAATTTTGAACTCACGTTTGTTCTCTTGTTTATTTTATCACACACAATAAAACTGTTGTATTTTTACTTTTAGTGTTATCACACAATAAACCTATTTTTTAATTCTTTTAGTTTTATTGCATGTGATAAAACTGAAATACTAAGAAATCTCAAACTTTATTTTCACTTTTTCCATTTGTAAGCCTCTGTTTCCTGATTTCAAATGTGACTTTTTGCCTTCTTTTCTTCATTTAATGAGGATGTCCATGGGAAATAGTATAGACAAAGGAAAAGTCGTTTTAGCCTCTGTTTATTGCAGGAGCTGGCTGATTCAGTGCCTTGAGGATGCTTGTTTCCAGGGCAAGGCCGATGTGGTTCACCTTCTGTCACAGCCACCATACAGCCTCAGCCATGCTGCGGCCTGCAACGGGACCAGTCTCACTTCTTTCCTTGTTGCTGCAGAGTGCGGCAACCCCGAGGTGATCAGAGTGCTGGTCCGCCTGCCCTACAGCATCACCAAGAGTGACCTCAGCGAGCAGGGCATTGAAGCTCTCATGAGTGCAGCAAATCAGGGCAATGCCAAGATGCTCCGTGTTTTTGCTGAGGAGCTGCTGGGGTTTGGCAAGCGGCAGGCAGAATCTGCCAGGAACTGGGAACTCAGGGAGGCAGGTTCCGAGAAGGCAGTACAGGTTCTTCATGAACCACCATACTGCATGGGCGACAGCATCTCACTGGCTGTGAAGCAGTAGAGGCTGCAAGGGAGAAATCTTATCCCTTGCTGGCCGGTTGGAGGTATAGGTTTGAAACGGTGGTGCTCTTCATTACTGGATGAAGACTTCTCTCCTTGTTACCCCACATCACGGGTGATAATCACAGCTCGGGGAATGAAGAGCCACCAAATCAATGCCAAAGTGGGTTGATGTGGTTGCACTGTACGCACTTGGTTATATGATGGGGGTGATTCTGTATGCCTGGATTTCGGGGAGCACTGCCTGTAGCAGCCAGCAGAAGCCCAGAGGTCGTCAGGGTGGCTCAAGCCCTGCACAGCCTGATACGGGAGAAGGGGCAGGTGGCTGCTCAGTGGACGGGGATGGGACGTTGTTCTGAGTTCTGCCCTGCGCTTCAGGCAGTACGGGGCAGAGACTGCTGCTGCTCCAGTTTGACCATCGGCACCCCTTCCCACCACCCCTCAACAGCCTCTGAATGTCTGGCTGAGTCCCCTGGTGCAACTCTCAGCGGATTTCTCCAGTGTTGGAAGAAACGTGAAGCACCTTCTGTTTGGGGTATCCACTAGCACCTCATCTTCTTCAGCGGCCTATCATCAGCAGCCAGGACCTCGTTGCTTCTTGGGTGTATGTGGTGAGCCTGGCCCTTGGGTGACGGAATGATGCCCTCAGGGAGCCCAAAGTGCTTGCACACTGCGTTGGCACAGGACTCGTACCTGCCCTGTACAGACTGGTCTGGGCACTTGTCCATAATGTAGGCGAGCAAGTCAGCTATGCGGATCTTCTTTTCCTTCGAGAATGCCACGGCAGCAGCAAGCATAGCCTCTTTCCCTTGTGAAATCGCGAGCAGAATGTCTGCCAGCGCTGCTGCCACCTTGGCTACGCGGTCACTGAGAGTTGGCCTGCCCTCCTCCAGCTCCTCCTCTCCATCGCCCTCGTTCTCATCGTCCTCAGCGACTGTGTCCTCTGTGCCCACGCCCGAACCAGTCTCCTGTGGACGTTGCAATTGGCCAAGTGCACAGAAGTGGTTGGCTGGCATACCACTCCAAGGTCGAGGCGGCAAGCAGATGGCCCAAAGAACTGCGCAGCCTGGTCCTTGCATACGAAGGCGACGTTTTCAGGGAGCTCCATGGCGCTCTTTACGGGGCTCTGGCAGTTTGACTCCACAATCAGAATGAACTTCGTTGCTGAGCATGAGGTCGTTTGTAATCACAGTGGCGGCACCCCCCCCCCATGTCGCCCGTCCTGCGTACCACTGCCGAAGATTTTGAGGCACTGCAAGTACTTGCAGAACGTATGGGTGTGGTCCAGTCTCATCTCCTTTGCCATGAGCCTCGCCTCAATGCAGATTATCACCAGGCGCACCTCGTTATTGTGGCGGTTCTTGACTCGTGTGAGGAAGAACGACTCGAACCTAAGCGAAATGAGAGGACGAATAGCTTTCAATAACTCCAACCCTGGCTGCTGGCGGTTGAAGATGTACACAGCCCCTTGGCGAAGCACCATGTCGGGCTTGTATAACTGATACAGCGAGTTCTGATCGACCTGCATATCCTGGATGATCTCAATGTCGCACTGCTCGAGATGGCTGCTCAACAGTGCGCCACGCAGGTACATTCTAAGCGGTATCCACTTCGTCTGGGAACCATTGCAGAGGAACCTCTGCATCAGGATGTGGTGATGCGCCACGTAGGCCTCGAGACCGAGCCCAGAACTTTCAGCCCACTTCTTTTCGTCCATCATCTCGAGGAGCGACTGCGCCACCGCGAGTTCCTCCCTCTGTTCAGGCGAGGACTCAGTAAGCCCCTTGCTGTACTTCTCGTTGACAACGTGGTGGGCCCAAATCCAGCTGCGCAGCGGTGAGATGCGCGGTATGATCTGTGGCATGTTTGTGATGGAGTTGTCAAAGTAGCCATTCGCGATGAGCTGTGCGACAGTCGGGGGCAGCCCATTGCAGTCGGACTCTCCCTTGTCACACCCCGGGCACGCGAGCCTTTGCATGGCCTCCAGCGGCTCGCTGATGAACGCAGCACGAATCAGAGGCACGCTGAGGCCCTCGGTTCGCTTCTTGCTGAGCAGTGCCCTCTTGACTGACTGGGTGATCTGCTCATACATCGTGTGGCACTCGTCCTTGGCAGCACTGTCGTACTGAAGGGCAGCATCACGGATGCCAGCCAGCATGCGTAGATGGCCGCCTGAGTCAGCCACTGCGCGCCTGTACAGCCCGAAGCGCTGGAGGTGCGGAAATGCATCGAAGAAGATCTTCTGGGCCTCAGGCTCCTGCACAGCTGCAAGCTTCACCAGCAGGTGGTCGTGGCCAGACTCCTTGCTGAGGACCCCGGGGTCGAGGATGTTGACCGACGTCGCGAACGTATAGAGCATGCACTCTCCTGGCACTGAGAAGGCGTCCTGCAGCTGGACGGTGGCATTCGCGACACCTGATGGGTTCAGCGCGGCCCTCGTCTCGTCCACCGTCAGCAGCGCACTCTTCCTGCCCATATGGCGCAGCACCACAATGATGACAGCCTTTGGAGTCAACCGCTCCAGCACAGAGGGGTCGTTGAAGAAACGAATGAGCTCTGCGAGCATCGAGGTCAGCGCGTCTTCCGACGCCGCGTGGAATGTCACCTGCAGCAGCACGGGCAGAGCGAGCCCGCCCTTCCAATGCTGTGTCTGATCAAAGCGCTTGTCCATCTGCATGTTCCAGCCGTACATCACGTGCAGCAGCAGCCACTCGGCAACAGACGCCATGAACTGCTCGTCGGCAGGAGAGTGTCCGAGGTCCAGGAGAAGCACGCAGACTGCATCGCTGCCCAGGCGCCCCAGCTCATGCACAAAGCGCGTCTTGCCCAGCCCCGGGGCTGCTGCCATCACAAAGGGCACGTTGATCATGCTGCACTCGGCAGCGGTGGGGCTGCGCCCCGCGAGCCACATGAGCTGGTCATGGCGCTGGTGGTACTCGCGGAGCAGATCGCGCAGTGCCCCGTCGCAGCCCATCATGAGTTCAAAGGCAAAGCCGGCGCTCTTGAACTCGTCGTTGGCGCTGCGTGCTGCGAGGTCGCCATCGGACCGATCGATGATCTCCTGCGCATGCTGCGACGTGTGTTCGACGAACGCCAGAACCTCACTTGAAGTCAGCTTGAGCCCTGGGAGAGGGATCACTACGAAAACAGAGGTTGCCGTGAGAAACAAGTCAATTGAATGGGAAAGATGAGCATGGGGCAACAGAACCACACGGGAGGGAGCTCAGATGCGCGCCCCAGAAACCATGCGTGATACTCTCAATTCACGGATTAGGATAAATAAGGACGAAATTGCAGGTAATGGGATTCAGAATACCAGTGGGCAGTGGCGGGCTGGGACCCCTGGCGGTGGCGCCGATGGGGTCAACGCGGACGACATAGCAGGCGCTGTCGAGGAATGATTTGTCGCTGAGGCCGTCGGGGCCGGCGAGGATGGCAGTGGTCAGAGCACCCTGGACGAGCTTGACGCACGAGGCGTGCAGCACCTCCTTGAGCTCCGCCACGTGGATCTTGCTGCCCACCTGCAGCGGCACCTGCACGTCCTGCGCTGTGCCCTCGGCTCTGAAGTGCGCACACTTGGGCAGCGCCTCTGTTTCAGCAAGGAGCTCCATGTAACTGACTATTGTCAGTCAATTGTGTCGCCTCGAGCAGGATCCTCCGCTGCTGAATATCTTCATGCGGAAACCAGTTTTGGAAAAAGCAGGGCGAGGGACAGCAGGTCAGCAAGTGAGCTGATGGCGGGGACCAGCGGAGGACGAGTCGCAGAATACGAGTTGAGGGCGATGCCCACGCAGTGCCCGAATCCCGGGGGAGGGGACAGGAGACGCTTGAGGCCAAACATAAGGGACCGTGGAGCCCACCTTCTTCTTCACATTCTCCAGGTCTGCATCTTCCTGCTTTGCTGCCTTTTCTTTTTCTTCTCTGATGAGCTCCGCATCTGTGTCCTTGTGCTCCGTGGCAATGGTGGCTGACACAAGCTCGGGACGCAGTGCAGTCCAGTGAACAGTGATATAGTCAGCCCTGCTGATAGAGTTTTTCTTTAAAATAGTGTTACATTAAATTGATTGAGAGATTGATTTTTTTGTGAATGAACGCACATCAAAGCTGCTCTTTCCTGGGACTTTGGAGTGTCCCCTCACAGGGGGAAGGGCCACTGAGGGCAGATTGGTGATGGCGTCAGCAGGAGCTGGGGTCACCAGGACACAAAATGCACTATCTCTGACAATGACCTGATTATGTAGATGGTGTTCTCTCCTCCCACAGAGATATGAAGTGTCAACGTGTGCTCGCCATCCTAGGTGTATAAAGGCTTGGGTGTCATGAAGAGCCAAGTGGCTTCTTCACGTTTTATCACTCGAAGTAGATCTGCCTACTGCCCATCTGATCAATTTCGTCCTTTCTGTGCAGTCATCTTGAAGAAGCCAGCTGTGAATGGGTACCAAGCAGCCCATCTGTTTAGCGGTGAGTAAGGATCAAATGCTGCAGTCAACCTGTCTGCTGACTGCAAGCCCAGGCCACTTTCTGAGATGAGAATTGTGAGTCGTAAAAAACGAGGTGAAGAAATTGAGGAGAATTTGAGAAGGTGTGCCAAACGGAGAATGGGATTATATACCTACAACTGGGGGTATCACGAGGTCACAGGGGCAGCTGACTGAATGTCTCTCGTCCCAGTCCTTAATAACTGTACCAAGCCCAATGCCTCACTTACAGAAAGAGGAGGCAATGCTTCTGTGATCTGTGGTCTGTGTGCTCAAATACCAAGGCGTTCTATGCCAATGGTGGCTGGGATCCCATCACTTGCTGGCTGGAGCTGGCAGGAAGCCTGGCTGCCAACACGATCGCTGCTCTTCTGCATCCCCTCAGTGACTCCCTGGATGCACTACTTGAAGTGCCTTTTGCTATATGGTGTAGTAGGTACAATGCTATAGTGATGCATTGCAGAAGGTCTGCTACACAGTGTGAACTGATACTTCCTACTATGTAGCATAGTAGAAGGTACTAAAGCACCTTTCACTGTGTGTTTAGTGTAGCAACCCTATAGTTAGTATAGCAGCAGTGTATAGCAGACCTTCTGCTCTGTGCTGCTACACAAATACCTCTGCTACACACTGCTATGCATATACCTTCACTATGCACTGCTATGCAAATACCTCTGCTACATCATGTAGCAGAAGATGCTAGAGTGCCTTCTGCTATGCAGTGTAGCAGATCCTTTAGTGTAGCAGTGTGTAGCAGCAGACCTTCCACTGTGCATTGCTACACAAAGACCTCCACTACTCTGTGTATTAGATCCTACTGTGTAGCAGTGTGTAGTGGACCTTCTGCTATGCACTGCTACATAAGTACCTCCTTCACTATGCTGTAGTAAGTGGATCCTATGTGTAGCAGTGTGTAGCAGATGTTCCACTTTGTGCTGCTACCTACACAAACACCTCTACTATACAGCTTACAGGCCCTATAGCTGTCTGGATTGGCTCAAGCTGCTCATACGAAGGACCTGTCTGCACTAAACGAGAGATCTCAGAACGAGATGAAGAGACTGACTGCTGAAATTGCCTCTGCTGCTGGACCAGGTCTCCTTGTTCCAGTACAGCAGCAGGATCTGATCATCAAGGGCTTGGAGGCTGCCAGGGCCAAGTTGAAGAACAAGATCGCTATGCTATGTATAAGAAAGAGCAGCTCAGGGTGACCAACGACCTGCATGAGTAGAATGTGCTCATTGCAATATTGAATAGCAAGAATGAGGGGCTTAAGAAGCAGCTGGAGCTTCTCAAGTCCAAGCATGCCAATTGGAGGGAGTACGAGTCCCTTAAGGGTACCAGTACCACTCCCTCCAAGCACAAAGTGCCCACCTCTCTCTTTGCATCTGGATCTGCCAATGGTGCAGCAGACACACGTCAATCACATTTACGTTTCGTAGCAGAAGCAACTGCGCTACATACTGCTATACAGATCTCTGCTACACTGTAGCTGAAGCAGAAATGCATAGCAGCATGTAGCAGAAGGTGTGTAGTGGCATGTACATTTGCTTTATGAATAAACATATAAAAAATCAAAGATCTAGTAGAAATATAGCTTTAGAGGGAAAAAAGAAATTAGATAGGGTTTATTAAATTTGGCCAACTCTTTATTTGATAAATCCCTGTTTCCTGAATAATATTGCTCACAACTGAGTGGTCCTGCAAACACATCTTAAGCAGGTGATTCAATTCCTGAAGGCATAAAATGCAATGTAGTTATTACTATATTCTTAGATATATTCCAGTTCCTAACAACCAGTCACGTATTCAAATAACAGCCTTGATCAAGTACACTGAAAAAGTTCATAACTAGATTTTATCAAATGTTGGCTAATAAATCCGGTTTTGGCATAGCATAAAGTTGTGAATAAATGTAATGTAAATTGGTTTACAGTGCACAATCAGTAGCACTGCATCCCTTTACAACCTGACATTATTTCTGTTATAGAAGTGGTTTCCACGACCACTCCTGCAGCCCTGGTTGGCGAGGCCATGGCAGCAGCAGCAGCAGCACCAGCTGCTGAGCCTGAGCTGTCTTCCGAGCCCCAGCAGCAGCAGGACACTGAGCCAGAGAAGGCGAACAAGCAGACGATGAAGCAGGTCAAGAAGACTGAGCAGCAGGACAGTGACGCTGAGCACCAGAATGATGCAGAGGCTGAGCAGCAGGACGAGCAGGAGGAGAACGTGGGGGACGAGCAACAGGACCAGGAGGGGGACGAGGACGACAGCAACAGTAGAGGGGCCCCTAGGGCTGAGCCCACCAGCATGCAGGCCCAGAACGTGGGATGGCCTGCTTCCTCTGGTGCCAGGGAGCTCCAGCCATGGCAGAAGCCCCGGCCCTGGTCAGCTTCCTCAGCTTTCTGCGACTGGGGGCATTCCAGGGTGCTGGGGTGCGCATCAGGCAGCAGGTTGCTGCCATGGACCCCCATGTGGCGGGTCACCCAGCAGAGTGCTCTGAGCATCAATGGGCTGACCTCATGGCCCTGTACCCTCAACCACGCCCTGGAGATATCACCACAGATAGCAGCACGATTCCCAAGGAAGCCAGTGCCAGAGCAGTATGCATTTCATTTTCAATTCTAATGTCTGACTGAATCGAAACAGACTGGGACATACCTGCCAGTGATCGGGTCAATGACTGTCCCATGCTTCGTGACTGGCCCCCATTGCATGGGCCTGTGTGACGTGTACTTCTGGGACGTTTGCTGCATGGAATCCGGCAAACGGGCCACAGTGCTGCAGTCTGACAGTGTGTACTGGGCCTATGTGGAGAACGAGTGGACTCTCATCGTTCTCCTTAACCTCATCATTTCGGTCACACCAGCATGAAGAAGCAGTTGAACTGCCTCGTCCTCAACCCGGCGTTTTCAGTGGCTGGCATGCAGAAGAACACGGTGATCAGCATCCCCTGTGGTGCTGTAAGGCACCCTGTTGTGCTGACAGCACAGCAGCACTTCTACGTCGACTACATCCTGCACAACAGTGAGGGTGCAATCAATTTGTACGTATTTCCTCTGTCTTTCACTTGTATTTCAATTGCTTTCATCATTTTTATGACTTTGCTGTTTTTCGTTTATGTGCTGCTGGCATATAGCTAGCTATACGCTGGTGGCATATAACTTGATTCTGGCCATATAATCATATGCCAGTGGCACATAACTTTATGCGGGCAGCATATAATCATATGCCAGCAGCATATAATCATATGCCAGTGGCATATAGAAAAAGTCTCCAGCATAACCAGTCTAACTCGCATTTCAGCCCACTGCTGCAGCAGTACAGGCAGGCAACAACGCCTGTGGCACACCAGGACTACAAGGACGCTGTTGCTCCATCATTGCCATCTCCACCCTGACCAGGAACAGGGTCATTCCGACCACGGAGGAGGCAGTCCAGGCAAGGACTGACTGCCTGGAGGTGATGTACTTCACCACGCTGTTCTGGGACCTGACGGAGAACACTGTGCAGAATGCAACCACGTCGCTGACTGCAGTTACAGCTGAGGTGCGTCGCCTCAGCTGCCTCAGTGCGAGGGGGCGTGCCATGGATGGCCCCAAAGCCATGCTTAATTCTGTGAGGAGCATCAAGGACAAGATCAAGGGAGTGAAGCAGGCCAGCAAGAAAACGTCTTCTGCATCTGGAGACGATGCTGAGAGCTTCAGCTCCGAGTCCATTGATGAGCTAAAGGGCAAGAAGGTGGTGGAGTGCAACGTGGACGACAATCAGAAGGAGCACAAGGAGAAGACAACGACACGTAAGAGGATGAGGGAGGAAAGCAACGAGGAGTACGTGGCTCCAGCTGCACCAGCTGCATCACAACGCCTCCTTCCTCGTTCACCTTTGAAGATCCAGCGATGTCTGGCACCAGTCCCAGCAGCAGCAGCAGCACCAGCACCAGCAGACCGCGAGGTGCTTAGGGCCCCTAGTGCTCCAGCAAAGTGCACGTGGTGGTCTCAGCAGCCCACAGAGGCCTGGGACGTCAATGACATCAATACCATGAGTCTCCAGGATGCTCGCACAGCCCTGCG
>CACRSC010000032.1:594780-606965 GCA_902651635.1 Mastigamoeba balamuthi
AAGTCATTTTCTAGTCATTTTTTGCATTATTTTATGCCATACTTTGACTTTGTTTTTCTCATTTTTTCATATGTCATTTTAAAACGACATTTTAGTTTTGCTTTTTTTCAAAATGTCGTTTTAAAACGACTTTTTCACTTTTTAGTGATTTTTCCAAACTGGTAAAATGGTACGTTTGGCTGCAAAGACATATGCTGGCGGCACAGTATGTGCTGGCGACAATAACCACCGACATAACCGCCGACTTATAATCCCCTTGTTCCAGGCCCCAGTTCTCAGTCCTGCCCATGCAGAATCGTGCCTGATTTTGTACACACACTTGCTTATGGGCCTTCTGCTCGTGTTGTGAGGAACAGCCAATTCCGAGCTTACCTCATAATGTACGGCACGTTTTTTCCAAGAGACGAAAACTGCCAGCAAATAACACCTTTTTCGGGGGAATTCCTGCCCATCAAGGTGGGACCAGCAGTGGGAAAGGAGCTGCACAGCAAGCACGTCCTTCACAGCATCATTGGCTGGCTGCACATCATGCTGAACATTGCGTGCATAGTACAGACTATTGTAGTCAGAGCTCCAGAGGAGGTAGAGGATGCAAAGGCAGACGTAGTGAACAAGTACTTCTTCAGTGCTGGGTTTCAGGAAGTGTGTGCCAGAGCCAAAACACTGCACGAATCCCTGAGGCGAGAAGGAGAGCCAGTTGTCATTGCTCTGCAGGAGTATCATGACAAGGCCCAAGTTCACAAGGGAAGCGAAGAGTCGTGGCTGGTCAAGATCCTGAACATGACAAGGAATTGTGCAGGGCTTCCCATGAACCAGCTACTGCTGGGAGAGCTGAGCGGGCTGCCAAATGATATCCATGATGCCAGGGCCGACCTTCTGCCAGAGTTCCTGATCCTGTCTCGAATGGGGGTTAGAATGCTGTGTGGAGATCTCGGGATGTGCTGGGTGTATGCCTTTGTGGTGTCGCAGCAAGCAGACACCATGGAGCAGTGCAAGAACGTCTCTGTGAAATCCCCAGGGGGAAGGGAGTCTGACAGGCCATGCACAGACTGCCTGAGCACTCGTAAGGACTTCTCTGACCTCAAGCTGACTGGATGGAAGCCAAGAGATGTGGCACACTCCCGAAGGGCGATAGAGAGGGCAGCAAATTCACATACTGTGGTGGCTGCACATGCTGCACTGGAGGAAGTGGCCCTGACCATGACAGCTATCATCAACCCCACGTTCTTCTACATAGAGGACCCGTTTCTCTGTCAGCCAAGAGAGCCGATGCATAAACTGCCATGGGACATGAAGCCAGTCCTTGCAGCTTTGATGCAGAGCAGCAGTGTCCTGGACGAGACAGGAAGAAGAATTCTGGGCAACAGGATTGTGTGCCTCAGGAAGGAGCTCAGAAGCAGCATGGCCCCCAGACCAGTCACGGTCTTTGAGTCATGAAGGTGCTATGAGTACTTCAATTTCGCTGCTGTGGCCCAGATTCTGTTGTGGGAACTGGTCCCGGATGAGTGGCTGGAGTACATGTGCCTCATGGGGACAGTGCACTCACTGCTTACCAGTGGGACTGTCTCGGTCAAGTGGTGGAAGCTGCTGCTCAATGTTATGGGAAGGCGACAGCTGAAGCAGCTGCAGGAGATCTGCCCAGAGCAGGCGGAGGACAGTGGTGCAGAGACGAAGAGACACCCAGAGTATGGACCGTACAGGCATCTGTACTACAACCACCTGCCATGCCACTTCTCGGACAACATAGAGAGAGAGGTTTGGGCCACTACCAGTCATTTGTGCCCAGACACTGGAGTTCATCCAAGGAGTGATTGCCAAGACAGCATCGAGGAACACATGCAATCCAGAGATATATGGAACCTGAATGCATACAGCCAGTACTCTGCACAGTCTAGCAGATGTCCAGCAACAGAGAAGCACTAAGAACGTGGAGCATTTGATGGCAGCCAACACCATTGTCTCGGAGCTGAAGAAGGCAACGTGGTACAAGTGCCTGTACTACAACCTGCCCCTTGTGAAAGGAGCAATTGCTGTTAGGCTTCTCCCATTTGAAGACAAGAAATGGTCTGGGGATCACGAGCCACTGTTGAAGGACGTCTTCGAATTCGGGGAGATCAGGTCTGTTCAGTTCTCACAGAAAAGGCAGACTGGATCTGTCAGTGTGCTGGTACTCAAAGTGCCTGCAAGGACTCGTCTGGAAGAGCCATTTTCCATCAAGTACCGGAGTTACACTGAAGTTGCATGAAGGTTCTCCAGCATTCATTGAGTTGCTTGGAAGACTGTTCCTTTTGAGCCTGGTAGCAGTGCCAAGCTGCAGAGTGGAACTTTCTATGTTGTCCCAAATCGCCATATACAGAAGTGAAGCCCAACAACAGAGGGGAAAACTGGAGTCTGAATATCGTTTCTACTTTTTCTTCTTGCTGGGGTTTGGGGGAACAAAAGTGTGAAGAAGAAGGTGCTCTCCAACAACAGAGGCAATTCCCGGGGAAAGACGCCTTGCAGGTACAATTCCTGGAGGGAATGGCTTCTCTGGTTTTCCAAGCACGGCAGTTAGGAGACCGACCTCCTTCAGGGCACTGCTTGTCCACTCTACACCGTAGGAGTACTCATACAAGGTGCCATCTGCTGCAGTACGCCTAACTTTGACATTACTGTGCCCAGCCAGCCATGCACGTCCTGTGTACACCCCGTCATGCAGGGTGGGGTTCTCCATTGATCCACAGGAAGACAGCAGCAGGCCCTTGGAGACAACAGGCAGAAATGCCTGTGCCACACTCCTGAAGGAGGTGGTGCAAACAGTGCCAGTGGGGGAGCTGTACTGGAGGGACGACTCCTTGATGTTTCCATGGCCACTAATGACCATCAGGGTGATCCTGCTCTGGGCACCCCTGAACTCCTTCCTTATCAAGTCCAGGGTCTCTGCGATTCCTGTTGATAGACAGTAAAACAAGTTATTCAGAACCACAATAAGTGTGTGAATGGGTGACTCATACCATGAAACGGAATGCACCACAGGATGCAGTTGTGGCTCTGAGCAGGGTTGTTGAACCCTATCATATTCCGTAGAGTGGCACTGTAAGGCCTGTTCTGCTTGAACCAGTCCGTTTCCACAACGATTATGACGTCCTCTGCAGCTGGACAGGCCAGACGTCTGTGTCTCGCAGAGCTGCCTGCTGTGATGAGTGCCCCACACTCACACTTGCAGTGCAGAACAGTTCCATAAGCAAAGCAAGTCCACGGCCTGCTTGCAATATGCATCAATTGCACAACAAAGAGTGATCTTACCTGGTGGCATCTCTGGTCAAGCAAGGGCCCCCCATTTGATTCGTTGGGCAGATGCTGTTACCACACACCAGAGAGAATGGAGCGAGCTTCCTCTCATTGGGCCTATTAGTTCATAGTGTAAATCCAAAAGCCCATGAAATTAACAACTCACTGGGACATTGCAGTTTCCATCAGCTTGTCGTCCTGCTCTGTTCCCAGTGCATGAAGTGCAGCTATCTCTGCTTCGTACGATGTGCTGGTGCTGGACTTCAGCAGCTCCTCATCTTCCTTGGTCAGGAGATCTGCCCTGAAAATTGTGAGTTTCCTCTTTGTACTGACACTTGAACAGTGGCGTACAGTGAGCCTGTCCAATGCAAGTGGTGTTCAGAGTGGCCAGCTGGTTGCTGTACATGTTGCACATGTGCGCAGTTATGCACAACTAGCAAAAGGCACTCGAGTGCCTTCTGCTATGCAGCGTAGCAAAGGTTGTTATATAGTGGCACGTAGCAGAAGGTCCGCTATGCACTGCTGTACAGAGACCCTCTGCTACACTGCATAGAAGGAAGTGCTCAAGTGCCTTCCGCTATGCAGTGTAGTGAAGATTGTTATTTAGCGGTGCATAGCGGACCTTCTGCTACGTGCCACTACACAGATACCTTCACTACACTGCATAGCAGAAGGTGCTCAAGTGCTTTCCGCTATGCAGCATAGCAGAGGGTCTCTGTGCAGCAGTGTGTAGCGGACCTTCTGCTACATGCTGCTACACAATTACCCTTCACTATGCAGTATAGCAGAAGGCGCCTGAGCACTTTCTGCTACACAGCACAGCAGAGGATATCTGCCTTTCACGTCACTATTGATATCATTTAACAGCTTTTTCAAAGGTTAAAAACGGTGTACATCAAGGACACACCATGCAAAACCCCCACCAAGAAGCACAAGGACAAGCGCAAGGACAAGAACAAGGGCTGCACTGGGCCAATTATCACTGTGATACCTCCTCCACTCCAGCAGGACAAAGACCTAGACATTATGCCTCTCAGGAAAGCAGGTATGTAGCATTCTCCCCTTCCTTCTTCATTCTCATACCATACTCTTTCTTGACGTTACTTTAGGTACAGCTGCTGCTGCACCAGCACAAGCTGCTGCTGCACCAGCACAAGCTGCTGCTGCACCAGCACAAGCTGCTGCTGCAGCACCACGTTTCAGGGATGGTGAGCAATCTGAGGATGACGACGAGAAGGAGAAGAAGGATGAGAAGGACGAGGAGAACGAGAAGGTCTTGGTGGACAACTACAGGGGCACCTCACGTGCATTGGAGTCTGATGAGGAGCAGAGAAGGGTGCTGCAGGACAAGCAGCAGATCTTGGCCCTCATGAAGATGTCACGTGACCTCCTCACCATTTTCACTGCCGAGCCCAGTGAGGAGCATGCCCAGCAGCCCTGCACCTTTGGAGAGATCAGAGCTGGGTTCAAGGCCATGCAGATGCTGGTTGGCACAATGCTGAGTGACCTCATTGTGAGGTATGAAACCCCTCTCCCCACTCTTCCTTGTTCTCCTGGCTCTAATTCAAACTATTTTTTGCAGGATGAATGCTCTCACATGTGCTGTTGAGACAGGCACGCAGTCCAGGGAGCTGACGCTCAGAAAGAAGCTCATGCTCAGCATTCCTGGTACGTTTCGTTCCCTGCCCTTTGTTTTTCATATTTCTAACAATGTGTGTAAAATAACTTGAAAAGTCCCGGAGCTGAAGAACCTTCCAGCAGACAGGGGGCCCTACACCACTGCTCTGTCTGCGATAATGACAAGGCCCATTGTCTCGCAGATAGAGCAGTGGACCAAGGTCAACTACCACTCCGTGTTCATGGAGCACCCTGAGTGGAGGTATTAACTCTTTCCCCTCTCTCTTGTTCTCTCTACCACGTTTCCTCTGACTTTATCTACAGATCAGATGTAAGAGAGCACTGTGATGACGTCATCCAGGCTGTCTGGCCACCGATGTTCCAGATCCTGTTCACTGTACACCCCCTGGTGAGGAAGGTGGTGTGTGAGCACATCCAGACCATCTGGCAGAACTACTGCAGCAACGAGAAGTATGTTTTCTTTATTTCATCATTTACTAACACATAAGCTCAATAGAAGTGGAAGGACCAGCTTCAAGGGCACGGAGTCTGCAGCACCAAAGGCCAAGAGGCCAAGGAGGATGCATTGCCCTGACCCCGTACTTGATGCCATCAACAACATGATTGGGAGCACAGGTGCCACCCAGGCCTCTGAGGCACCTGCTGATCCTCAGTTGCCCTCTTTCCAGGCACCTGCTGGTCCTCAGTCGTCCTCTTCCCAGGCACCTGCTGGTCCTCAGTGATCTCTCTTCCTCTCCTCTCACCTGAATGTTTTCTGCTGCCCTGGCTGGGCTTCTCTCCCCCAAAAGCAAAAACATGACCTGCCTGCCCTTTTGATGGCAGTTAACAATTGGTTTCAGTGTAGGGGTTTCTGTGGATAGGTGGGAGCTGCCCAATTATATAGTGGTGCATAGCGCATTTATGTATAGCAGTGTGTAGTGCCTTCATACGTAGCAGCACATAGCAGACCCTGCCGCAATGGTGCATAGCACAATGAATGAACTACGTGGCATAGCAGAGGATCCACTGCATACTGCTATGCATGGTTCCACTATGCACTGCTACACATAGTGCCACTACATGCTGCTACAGTACCACTGCGTAGCAGTGCATAGCGGCACCATGTGTAGCAGTGCATAGTGGAACCATGCATAGCGGCATGTGGTGGACCCTCCGCTACACTGCATAGTTCATTCATTGTGCTACGCACTGCTGCTGCAGGGTCCGCTATGCACTGCTACATTGCTTAACGTGTACTTGTCATAAGACATGAATCAATAAGCTTGATCACATTGCTCATATTAGATGTATATTTCCTCTTCCTTTTTCCTCTGTTACTCACTTCAATTTTGGACCCATGACTCTGCTGGCAATCAGCATGAGTTCTTCTTAATCCACTCTGAGCTCTACAACATTGACTGTCATGAGTACTTCTTCCTCAGCTACACTCACATTAAGAAGAACTTCATTGCCAAGTTCATGAATGCCATTGAACACATTGATTCCTCTGTTCTTAGCCTTATCAACAACAACCTCATGGCCCTCACGCCCTATCCCTGCTTCTGAAGCCTCACCAACCTGACCAACCTCAGCTTCCTCTCTACCTCAGCATGAGGTGCCAGTGAAGGTGCCAGATGACCTGCCTTAAGTACATCTTCTTCAATAAGGGCACTGACATCACCACCAACAGCACTCTCACCAATCTCATCAACCACTGGGAGCTGCACTTCATTGAGCCCCTTACCTGAAAGAAACTCACTGACAAGTTCTTCAAGAATTTGTTTTTCCCCTGTTTTTATCTTACTTATTCCCCCACAGAATTCCTTAACGATTGTGCTAAGAGGCTCTGCTCTCTAAGACCTTCATCAGGATTCCCACTTAAACAAGAACTTATCATCACTGCTCTGGCTTTCTTCCTCTCAGCATCATTAAGCTCAAGAACTATTTCACAACTCGTCAGCACAGCAGACCAAGAAGACCAAGAAGGGAAAACCCTTCACCAACGATGAGACCTCTGGTGATGAGAGTGACACTGATAACCAGAGTGATAGTGATAACACAGTGATGGTGATGGTGACATCAATGGCAACAGGGCTTCTCATCACAGTGACCCTGACTCCCAAGGAGCTCCTCACGATACTTCTGTGGCTTCAGCTGCTCTGCTCTTCTCATCTTCCCATGATGACCCGTCTCTTCCTCACATGCCTCTTCTGACCTCCTCTGACCAGATCAGTGATGCCCCTCAGGCAAATCAACCTGGCATCCCCGATTCTGACCAGTCATCTGCTCGATGCTGCCCGGGTGCTTTTTGGCACCTCCGATGACCTCTGTGCCCACGTGGCACTGGGGCACAGCGAGGTCCTCAAGATCCCCACCCCTTGTGGACCTCTCTGTCTACCACCACTTTGAGTTCTTCCCCCGATGTGTGCTGATCACCTGCAGTGCAGACACATGGCCCCTGCTGCTGAGACTCTTGGGCAGACCTCGAGGCCACTCCCGAAGGAAAGTCCGCCAGCACTGGGAAACGTTGGTTGCCCTTCTGCAGCCACCCTGCACTCACAGAGTACTCTCAGATCTGGGGCAGGGTCGAGCGGTACAGCTCCAGCATGGTGCGCATCTATGCCTGCACATTGCAGGAGGAGCACATGCAGGCGTTCGGGCGGGCCCTTATGCAGGGCAAGGACTTCGGGGAGTATAAGGTCGTGGACCACGAGTGAAAGACAGGGCCCGTCAACCGCCGGTTCGATGCAGAGACCCTGATCGATGACCGCTGGCAGAGGAATGATGGGCAGGATTCGGATCCCATGCAGTTCACCCCGCCAAGGACTTGTTCACAGAAGATATGTTGACTAGCAGACTGGCAAAGCCGGGTGCCGGAGGCCGGAGTGATTGTTGAGGCTCGATTCAAGCTCATTCCTTTTGTCCCACTGCAACTTTGTGCAGTACAGAGAATATCAACTACTCCGTCCACATGCAGAGCACGCTGTGGACAATTCACGCCAGAGCGGAGTACGTCACCTACGTCGAGTTTCCGTAATATCGCTGCACAGCCATCGCTATTGGTCACCACAAACAACGCAACAAGGCAGAGAACCCCATCAGCAGCCCCCCACCACCGCCATGCCCAAGTACGTCCTGACTGGAGCCGACGGCCACCTGGGCAGCGTAGCAGCCGACTACGCGCTGGAGCTGGCCCAGCCCGGCGACCACCTCGTCTTCACGTCGTACACCCTCGACGCCATCCCCGCCCAGACGGTCGCCCGCTGGCGCAGCGCCGGGGCCGACGTCGTCGCCGCGACCTACGACGACCCCGCGACGCTGGTCCCCGTCTTCGCCGGGGCCGAGGCCGTCGCCTTCGTCTCCACGTGGCTGCTCGGCGAGCGCCGCCGGCGGCAGGCCAGCAACGTCATCGCTGCAGCCCAGGCGGCCGGCGTGCGGCGCCTCTGCTACACGTCGTTCGTGGGCGCGGGCTCGGCGGCGGCGACCGACGCGGAGATGCCGTTCCTGCCGCGGGACCACCGCTACGTGGAGCGGGCGCTGCGGGCCTCGGGGCTGCAGTGGTGCGTGCAGCGCAACTACCTCTACGCCGACAACATCCCCGCGCTGGCCGCCTCGTGGCGCTACTGCGGCGACCGCTGGCTGGCCAACGCCCACGGCCAGCGCGGCGCCTACGTGGCCCGCGAGGACTGCGGCCGCGTGCTGGGGGCGCTGCTGATGGGCCGCGGCGAGGCCGGCAGGGTCTACGTGGTCACGGGGCCGGCGGCCGTGACCCAGCAGGAGGTCTTCGAGTGGATCTGCGCAGAGAGCGGCTACAGGGGCCGGTACGTCGACATGCCCGACGACGAGATGCGCAGCTGGTGGCTCGAGCGCGGCCTGCCCGTCGAGGCCGACGGCGACTTCAGCGGCATGCCCCTGAGGCTCTGCGTCGACGACCTCATGTGCAGCGGCGAGATGATAGCCATCGGCTCCATGCTCGAGACGACCGACACGGTGGAGCGCCTCACAGGCCGCAAGCCCCTCCCCTTCCAGAAGGCCCTCCTCCGCTACAAGGACAGCTTCCCGGCACCCAACTAGCCCAGGCCCTGTGCCTCTCTCTGCCTCCGCCTGTCTGTTGCCGCTCTCATCATCCCCCTGAGCAATTCACACCCAAGGGCCTAACAAAAGCAGCGAGTTTTCAACCGATGCTGGAAAACCGCAGAGTACACACAACCACAGAGCTGTCTCTGTGGCTCGCATGTCGCGCGCAGCAGCAATACGAGCAGGAGAGGAGGCAGCCAGCAGGGTTGACTGAGGGCGCGTACTGCGCCAAGGACTCCCTTGAAAGCGCGGCCAGGCGTCGAACCAGACGGCAATAAGGCCACTGCCAGGCGGAGGCGGGCTACGGACACGCCTTGCCGCCTGCGGCTGTCAAGGGGTGGACGCCAGAGAGGCATAGCAGAGGCGCAGACCGAGCAGAGGGTGCTGTGTGTACGAGGAGGAGGGATGCACGTGTTTTGCGTATTGTCCCTGTAGATTGTGTGTGTTGCTGCTGCTGCTGCGCTGCTGCTGCTCGTGTGGGCTCGGCCGCGCGTGGGGGGCGCTGCGTGCCCCGTGCCAGCAGGGGCCAGCCAGGCAGGGAGGCAGGGAGGCAGGGCCTCTCAGACAGCGATCTGGCGGTTGACGAGTTTCACGTCGTCCGAGTCGTCCTCGGGCGCCGGCGTCGACGTGGGCACCTCGCCGCCCTCGGTCGCACGCTTCTTGAACACGTGCTGGTTCGAGAAGATGCCCTGCGTCAGCGCTCCCGCAGCCCCGCCCAGGAAGTTGGCGATGTAGTACACCCACGTGTCCAGCCACCCGCCCTGCACGCCACCAGCCGCAGATATCGCGATATCAGCACAAAATCAGAATCAGAGTCAGAATCAGAAATATCTGCTCAGAGATCCACGCACGCCGATGACGTTGCCGGCGAAGACGCGGGCGGGGTTGTAGGCGCCCGAGGAGATGGTGCTGCCGACGAAGCTGAGGAAGCCGAGGGTGAAGCCGATGGCGATGGGGGCGAAGCCGGTCTTGCTCTCGGGGGCGACGGTGTAGATGGTCAGGTTCTGGCCCACCAGGCTGCGGTCCCCCATCTTCATCACCCGCGGCTTCTCCCCTCCGGTCGTCTGGAACGCCGTCGCGAAGATCACGTAGTTCTACATGCACGCACGCACGTACACGCGCAACAGGTGAGCCGAGAAGAAGCAGCAGCAGCACACGTCGCATCAGCTTCCCAACCGCCCCCCGGGTGACGTGACGTGCGCAGAGAACAAAAGCCCAAAACAGGCAGCAGACACTGGGATCGGTTGGGAAACGACAGGCAGCAACAGCCGAGCCAAGCACAGGCAGCAAGGAGCGCAGGAGCAAACACAAAGGGAAGGGGAGCAGCAGTGGGGGTGGCATGGCAGAGCGAGGGCGAGGGGTGGGCAGAGGGAGAGAGGGGGGCGCACAAGGACGAAGCTCATGAGGAACTCCATGAGGAAGACAGACCAGTCGGAGACGTCGGGCCACTTGCGGACGACGTAGTCCATGTCGCGGAAGGCGGGGATGGACTTGAGGACGGCGAGGGCCAGCGTGGCCCCCAGGAACTGCATCACCATGAACAGCGCCCCCTTGAGCACAGGCATCTTGCGCCGGCAGATCACCCCAAACGTCACCCCCGGGTTGAAGTGCGCTCCTGCTCGCCCGCCGTTAGCATGCCACAGCGACGCTCGCAGCAGCTGCTGCTGCAGCCCCCGCCGCGCCGTCAACAAATTCAAATTCTGCTGCCAATTCTAATTCAATCTGCCAATTCTAATTCAGCGCAGACACAGCGACGGGAGCGGGGTGCTGGAGTAGGAGCCCACCCCTGTGGGCGATGGCTGGCAGCTGGGGGGCTGAGTGCTGGGGACGCAACGGCCCCGCTGCCAACTGTCAGAGGGAAAACTGTCGCATCGGGAAAGAAAGGAGCCGAGGGCTGGCAGTGGCAGTGGCAGTGCTGCTGGCAGCGGCGCAGCGCAGTTTGTGTTTTCCGGGGGCGACATGACACAATTCCCGCACAGGCAAAAGACCAGTCAAATCCGAGGCCCCGGCGAGATCGGGAAAAGTATCTCGAAACCCCCAGCGGGGCGAGCGGGAGAGGAGCGGGTTGAGGGCGGAGGAGAGGGCGTGCCCGAGACATCGGCGAAGGAGTAGATGAGGCCGGTGCCGACGAGGGCGGTGGCGAGGCCCTGGGCGGCGGGGTCGTTGTTGTGGGCGCGGGTGAGGTTGAGGCCCGTGGCGACGACGCAGAGGATGAAGAGGAACGTCACCAGCAGCTCCCCGAACACCGCCCGCACGTACGCCACGCGCTGGTCCCGCCGCTGCTCGCGCGAGACGCCGTCGGCCGTCGACCCGAACAGCTCGTTGCCTATGCAGAACGTGATCAGGTTCTCCATCTCCTGCTCCTGCTGCCCCCTGCTGCGTCAGCCCTCATCCCCCCCGATGTGGCAGCGGCGTGCGGCGTGCGGGGTGATGCGACGTGGGGGGTGGCGGGTGGGAGAGGGGGCGGGGTGGTTGGAGGCGCACCGGCACCGGGGGAAATACAACTAGTGAGGCTGGGGGATCAGCGCCGCACCGTTTGGAGCTCCAAGGGTCACCGCCGGAACGGATCTGCTGACGAAAAATATCTCTGGGCCTGTGTGCACGTCCCGGGCCATTTCTCAACTACTGTTCAAGCCGTTGGGTGACACGCGCGATGACAGCGATGGCAACGATAACGGTCCTCAGGTGGTTATGAATCGGTGCTGTCGTAGCAGCTGTTGCGCATTGGGGTCGATCTCGAGGTCAAGGGATGTGCCCCGCAGGAGCAGTCGTCAGCCGGGTGCTGGGGGCGGTTGGGTGCTGCTCAGGTCTGGGATGTGACACCGGCAGGCTGGCTCTCGGGTCAACTGGGGGATCGCCAGCAGTGAATCTCTGTGCTCGTTGATCTTCAAACACGCCCGGCAGTTATCTGTCCTAGCAAGAACAATGTCTCTGGCCTGCCATTCCACGGCCCACATCAGCCTCCCCCCAGCAGGATGTCTGCCCCCCGTCCGCCGCCGGCAAGCGAGACAGAAATATCTGAGCATCCGAGCCGGCGCAAGCGGAGCGCAGGCGTCAGAATTTCTAGATCCGGTCACATCCGTGTCACATCAATCACCACAAATTCCGACTCTGCCGATGGCAATGCCGCTCCCCCGCTGCCCTCCCGTCGCCGCCCACGACTACGACGACGACGACGGCGCCCCCTCCGGGCGCAGCGCCTGCGCCGCCTCGTGCTGCCC
>CACRSC010000033.1:0-42254 GCA_902651635.1 Mastigamoeba balamuthi
AGTAATACGGGCACTAAAGGCTCCGAGAATTTCAACATGTTTTGCTATGTTCATTGTCTAATTAATTGAAAGAATAGCAGAGCTGCATACACATATCGGTAGCAAGAACAACTTGGACCACTTTGTTGTACAGCTCCTAGTTGGAGATCAGAAAAACCGATGAAGAAAGAAATACCTTGAAAACTGGTGGCGGCATAGAGAGAAAAATATTAAAATCTGGCTGAAGTAGCAGGGTAAACGATTCACACAGATGCATGTGCTCGAGAACAGACTGGCCGCTGTACCTGATGGCTAATTGATCCATTGTATTAATCAGATAGTTTGAGTTCACCCCCTGGTATCACTATGAATAAGCTGAACTAGACTTCGTCTTTCTTACTGGATGATTGAAGTCATGAATAATGCACGAGAATAACAAAACAAGTTTGTCCATATCTGAAAGCTCAACTGAGTATGAATCGAGCATCCTGTGAAACATCAGAATGATTATCATATTTGGGGGAATGTGCCAGAAGGCTGCTTGGAGAACATCAGCTGCGTGAATATTGTTATGATAGGGATTTGGCTATAAAGAAGAATGAGTAATATCATTTCGATTGATAACATACGTTATATGATGCCTCCACTTGTGTAATCCATTTATCCCATTTATCCCGAGGAATTCCATAGATATCAAAGAAGTTGTAGTGCTCGAAAATTTTGGTTGCAATATCTGCGAGTGGACTGCAAGTTGTTACATACAGGTAATCATCATTGTGCATACTGTTCTCCTTGGTAGTTCGGGGCAGAAAAATTCCATGACTCCAGTCCACTTGAGGAAACATCCTCTTGGCTAGTAATTCGTGTTGCAATTCCTCCTAGACTGGCTGTAGAGAGTGCTGCAGTCTTTGTCGGATTAGGGAACACAGTATCATTAAGGTATGATTCCATTTCTGCATCCAAACTGCTCACTGTGGTTATGTGTCTCTGAAGCTGGAAGTTGGCTTGATATAGGCGATTTTCACTGACGATGTTGATTATCTCTTCAAGACAGCTAAGATCACCATGCTTGATATCTGTTTTGTTCTGGATTTCCCGGAGACGAGTAACTACCCACTCTGCTGGTGTGTTCATTAGCCTGGATGCCTTGTCATTCTTCCTCATATCAGCAGCTTGTTGGCGTAGCATATCGTTTTCTTTGACCAAAATAGCAATATTGTACCTATGATACAACACGAACCCAATGATCAGTCCCAGAATTCCTAGGCAGCACAGCACTGGAAGTACTGTTATCAGAAGTAAAATGCTGCTTTTTGAGTGATTGTCGTCTGCTGCATTTCTTTGATCAATAACAAGGTATTATCGGTAAAGCTGAACGTACTGTATCTAACACCACATGGAGGTATTGGATATGATGAGTTTGCGATGGCCATGAATGATCTTGTTGTCTTGTTTAATCCTACAATGTAGACCTGGCTGTATCCCTGATTGCAGCATTCTTCCTCACGTTCACACCGATCTTGAAAGGGGCCCAAAGATATGCCGCCAACATCAACTGTTCTTCGCTCATAGATTTTCTCCAATATTGAGTCCGGTGTCACCGGACCAGAAATGCTGCCAACAATTTCTGAGAAGAACTTCCCAGCAAGAAACCCTTCAAAGGAGTAGGAGGACTGATCGTCCTTGGGCACCAAGTTCGAGTAGCTTTTTACCACCTCAAGTTCTTCATCAAGTGGTGGAATCGACTATCGGCAGTGTTAGACACAGCAATTCTATCAGGGGGAATGACCTTTGCTTTGTAGACATTGTTAAGACTCGTGTTGAGTGCAGCCAATCTATCCGCAGTATTATCGGCCAGTGATGAGATGCCAATGAAGATAGCGTCTCTTTCATTGGGCTGCAGCTTCATTTTTGCAATGAATGAGCACATAGGATCAGAGACACCAACAAGAATGAAGCCTTCGATTCCAAGTCCAGAAAGAGCCTCGACGGCAGGATTCACATCCGCTGTAACTCGATCATATGGCGCTTTGGCCACTATGAGCATTCCCTGTGGGTTTTCAGTTGAATACGCAGTTTCTTGAGTGAACGAACCCGCCTATCTAGCGCCAAGCGCACGCCCTCGAGGCAATCTGACCCGACTGCGTCATCCTGATATAGTACGCCTATTCGTTGTATTCCTTGGATCTCAACGAGAAAGTTGATCATTGTCGCAGTTTCATCCCAATATGATGATCGTAAGTTGATCACGTTTCTATTTGAGAGTGAGATGTGTGTCTTATCGCGTCACATTAGCATACCGTCTGAAAGGATGTCTTAATGCCTGTGCACCAGAAATCGGGTCAATCAGAGGTATGTGGATCCCTATTGCATCTGCAACAGCAACCGAAGGTTCAGTGCCCCACACGCCAATCATTGCACTGACACCCTGAGTCTCTAGTTGGATTGCATTTAACCGAGCCTCCTTTGGATTGTAGTTGTCATTCAGGGTTGCAAGAACAAAGGATATCTCTGCATCAGCTCCATTTTCCGTCGAGAAAGCAGAGGTGATGCCAGAACGAACACTAATACCAATATCTGACATGGGGCCTATTGTTGCTGCACTCTGCCCACTGATGAAAACATTTCCCTTTTGCCACTTGTATCCACAAGTCGAGAAGTGCACTGTCGAGTGAGAAACCTCTAAAACTCCACCTCCGCCTGGAATTGGCCTTACGAAGTACACGTCGTGGCCACCCTGGTTACACCACCGCTCTGCCCGCTCAGAAAGCTGACCATAAGGTCCGAATGTTTCCTGAGAAATGTCGAACGTAGTCCCGTCGAACACAGCAGAAAGGAAGCTCTCCCTTGTCAGGGGCCACCCCCGAGAGGTAAGTGCTTTCTGCATTGCTGCAGAGATAAGCCTGCCCACAATGTATGCCTCAAATGATGTATATGATGGCCAGGCCTCGCTGTCTAGGGCCGCCAGAGCTGTTCTGTAGTCTCTTGCGAGGGAAGTGGAGGCTAGTGGCGATGGAGTGATGGTGGTGATAAATATTTTGGCTCTGCTCACTGAGGCAGGAAGTAGTGCTGATGTGAGGAATGGGTCCAAGGAGAAGGTACAGAAGATGACATCAGTTGCACCATACTCGGTCACGTACATCGTTACAAACATAGAGAACATTGAGTATGTGCCCCCGAACAATATGGCTCTGGGTCTACCATGAGCCTCCATTGCTGTTATGGCCTTGCGCGATGACGCATTTCTCCCGGCATTTGTTGAATCATCGGATGGATCATACGTTGTCCACATGATGGGCTTGATATTCATCGACTCCATTGCAGCAGTAACCGCATTCATCAGCTCTCTGAAAGGTCTTTGTTAAGAGTGGCTGTGAGGCGTGCTTACTCGCCGAATGTGCAGTCCTTCCTATGGAACACGGCAAGACTGTTGATTACTTCCCAATCTGTCGAAAGAAATGATATAGTTGCCGAAATCTCGTCGCTGAATCCTGGTCGCAGATTCACAATCGCTCTCGGGGCTTCACTTCCGAAGAGTGACGCCGTCCCTGTGTGGCTCCCGATCACCGGCAACTCGCTGGCGTTGATGGCCCGGTTTATTGCCACGGCTGTGTCCGTTCCTGAAGATCCCACGAGTGCGAAAACCCCCATAGAGTCGAGAAGACGGGCATTGGCAGCGGCGGTGGCTGGGTCATTCTTGTCGTCGAGGGTGAGCAACTTGAACTCGATCAGCGAGTACAGATTCACGGACCCGAATGCCGCCGCGAGACCTCTGCGCATCTCTTGCCCGGTCACACTGAGCTGACCCGTGAGGTCCACGGATTGTCCGAGCCAGCAAGTGGTGTTGGCTCGTGTGATTGCTGGATGGCGAGGAGTGAATGCCGTTGCATACAACGCGAAAGACAACGCCAGCGCTGAAACCGTGGTGGCAGAGCAGAACCTCATCGTGTTTCGAGCTGGTATTGTTAGGTCTGGCTGGTACCCGGGCTATTTTTGGTAGGCGAAAGGAATTCCCGCTTTTTGGTCGTTCTTCAACCCGAAAATGCGCTAGAGAACAGTCCCGAAATCTGTGGAAATGACAAGAACATTGAATTCCATCTCGTATCGCTCCCCAGAAAGGTTGTAATTGGAAAAAGAAGTTCATGGTCTGAACATAGGGCGAGATTGAAGGAGGAAGTGAATCTAATGTGCCTGTGATCCACTGGAACTGAGAAAGTCAAAATTGAATCTGATAAAGAAGTATATGTGATAATTGTCATTTTGGGGCATCCTGGGACTTCCATGTCTCGAGATTTAGGTTCAGGGTATTGAGGAGTTGCTGTCCCTGTGGATGCACCTTCGCGAGTGCCTCTGTGAGCGGCCGAGCAATGTACTCGAGGAATGTGATCTGCATCTTAGCAATGTTGGCCCCTCTATCCATGAATGGACTAACTGGAAGACCGAGTTTCTCTTCCTGTTCGCCCTGATGAAAGAACTCGATACACAACTTCGCTGTCCACTCACGGTATATGCTCCAGGGTCTCATTGCGTTTGACAGATCTGCTGCCTTTTCCTGTGTTAGTACAATGATCCAGTGAAGAGTGTTGATGGCTCACTTTAATAAGCAATCTCAGCAACAGTAGACAATCAGACGAGTTGCAGGCATCGAGCTGACCGCCGGCAGCACGTGCATTGAATGTTCCCATGATTTCCACGTGTTTTGCTGCACAAACATTGTAAACAAAATTCGAGCCACCGATTATCAGTAGTACCCATGTCGGTTGCCAGAACGACTTGTACCACTTTGTGATAAAATTCCTGCGATCTAGGTTAGTTGTGCCCTTGTTTACTCTGTACCTTGAATGTGGCTTTGGGAATTGAGAGCAGGAAGTTGTACTCAGGTTGCAGAAGCAGAGTGAAGGAATTGCTCAGATGCATTTGTTCCAATACGGATTGCCCATTGTAGCAAATGGCTAATTGGTCCATTGTGTTAACTAAGAAGTTGGTGTTGACCCCCTGGTAGAATTAAGTTCTGAAGGGAAAGTGATTCGTATGTACCGGGTGTCCAAAGTCATGAATTATGCAAGAGTACATCAGAACAAGTTTGTCCAGGTCAGAGAATTCCCATTGTCCTGTTTCAAGAAACCTGAAAGAACTCATAAGGACTCCGGAAAAGTTGAATTATACCAGAAAGCTGCCTGCATAACGTCTGCAGCATGTACACTATTGTGATAAGCATTCGGCTATAAATGTTGTGAGGATTTTCTCTCAAAATGTCCTTACCTGATAAGCTGCCTCGACTTGGGTGATCCAGGATGTCCATTGATCTTTTGGAATCGCAAAATGGTCGAAGAAATTGTAGTACTCGAATATTTTCGAAGCAATATCCACAAGGGGGCTTGTATGTGTGAGAATGGTGAAGAATCTTCAGTAATTCATACCGTTTATCTGGGTATGTCAGTGCAGAGAAATTCCATGTTATGAGTCCCCTTGAGCTTCCGTCGTCTCGGGTACTACGATGAGAACAGTTTCCACTGAGACTCTGAGTTGATAGAGGAGTGGATTTGGTCGGGCTAGGAAAAACCGTGTCGTTCAGATATGACTCGATTTCTGCATCGACATTTCCATTTCCAAGTGACGATGTGCGCTTCTGGAGTTGAAAATTGGCTTGATAAAGGCGGTTTTCGCTGATAATGTTGATGATATCATCGAGACAGGTGAGATCAGAACGGGGCATTCCCGATTTCTTCTGGATATCGCGAAGGCGAGTAACAACCCACTCTGCTGGTGTGTTCATCAGCCTGGTTGCCTTAGTGTTGTTCTTGTGCTCCATTTCTGTTGCTTGCTGCCTGAGGGCTTCGTTTTCCTTTATCAGTTTCTTGACGTTGTGCTTATGGATTATTACGAAGCCACTTAGAAGTGCAAATAGAAGCAGAGCAGACAGTACCGGAAGCACAGTATACAATAGAATGCTGCCTCGGATAGCACTGTTCTCCTCTGTCAAGAGTTATTTGCAGTTGCTTCTTGGTGACTTACCATATCTTATGCCGCATGTGGGAAGCGGAAACGAGGAGTTTGTTTGTGTATCGAACATCCGTGTCGTAGAATTTAGTACTGCCACGAACACCCGGCTGTAACCTTGATTGCAGCATCCGCCTTCTTGCTGGCATTGGTCCAGAAATGGGCCTAATGCAATTCCGCCAACATCTATTGTCCTCCGTTCGTAAATATGATCGAGAATTGCATCTGGTGTAACATCTCCCGATATGCCTTGAACAATCTCTGATATGAACTTGCCAGCAAGAAACCCCTCGAAGGAGTAAGACGATTGAAGCTCCTTTGGAACTTGCTGCATATAGCTTCGCACAATATCCAAATTGGGATCCAGGTGTGGAATGGCCTGTCAGATATCAGAAACTCAGGATGTAATTACTTATATCCGTACACTGGTTCGGTAAATATTGGCAAGAGATGTGTTTAGAGCCATCAACCTGTCGCCGGCATCGTCCGCCAGAGACGAAATACTAATAAAGGCTGTGTTTTCACCTTCATTTGTTGCCTTGATCTTTGCGATAAATTGGCAGGCCGGGTCTGACACCGCGACAAGTACGAAGCCGTCAATTCCCTGTCCGGAAAGTGCATTGAATGCGGGATTGACATCCTTTGTCGTTCTGTCGTAGGACGCTTGTGCGACGACTGATATTCCCTGGTAATATAACGGTCTGTGAGTAACAAATGAGTTAGTTGGTTCTGGTACCAGTTCCTTCAGGGCGAGCACAACGCCTTCAGAGCAGTCAGCGCCTGCTTGGTCATTCTGATAGAATATGCCTATTCTCTTCTTTCCCAATGTGTTTACCAGGTAGTTGATAATGGTGGCAGTCTCGTCCCAGTACGACGATCTAAGGTTGATCAAATTGCTGCAGAATGCGTCAGATTGTGAAGATATTTACATTGTATACCGTCTAAACGGTCGTCTGAGACTTTGAACTCCAGTTATTGGGGCAATGAATGGGAATGTTGAGGATAGAGCCTGTGCGACAGCCAGTGATGGCTCTGTTCCCCAAACACCAAGCATAGCAGAGGCACCTTGTGCGACGAGCTTCAGTGCGTTTTCTCGAGCTTTTTGTGGGGAGTAGTTGTCGTTCATGGTTGCTAATACGAATGACAAGGAGTTATCTGCCCCGTTTTCTGTTGAAAACGCGGAAGTGATACCATAGCGAACGCTGACGCCGATGTCGGACAGAGAATTCTGGGTAGCAACACTCTGTCCACAGACAACTACATTGCCCTTTTTCCATTTGTATCCACATGTTGAGAAGTGCACAGTTGAACGAGGGACCTCGGAGATTCCGCCGTTGCCTGGTATAGGGCTGACAAAGAACACGTCGTGGCCACCTTGGTTACACCAGCAGCCTGCTCCATTGCATAGCTGCCCATATGGCCCATACGTCTCCTGAGAAATGTCGAACGTCGTCCCATCGAAAACAGCAGAAAGGAAACTCTCTCGCGTAAGGGGCCACCCACGCGACGCCAAAGCCTTCTGCATTGCCGCTGATATCAACCTGCCTCCAATATAGCCCTCGAATGATGTGTATGACGGTTGTGCGTTCTTGTCTAGGGCGACCAGTGCTGTCCTGTAGTCTCGGGCAAGGGTTACAGACGATAGAGGGGATGGAGTGATTGTCGTAATGTAGATCTTGGCGCTGCCCACTGAAGCCGGTAGCTGTGCTGACATCATAAAGGGATCCAACGACGAGAAAGCACAAAAGGTAACATCCGTGGCACCATACTCGGTGACGTACATCGTGACAAACGTGGAGAACATCGAATACGTTCCTCCGAAAAGCACGGCCTTCGGCCTGCCTGCAGTCTCCATTGCAGCGATGGCCCTCCGCGCTGACGCGTTTCTCCCCTCTGCGGTGGTCCCCTCTGATGGTACGTAGGTTGCCCACAGCAATGGCTTGATGTTCATAGATTCCATTGCGGTGTTGACCGCGTTGATAACTCCCCTGGAAACTGGTCAGGTGCTGAAGATCGATGACTACCCACCGCCCGAAAATGGTGTCGTTCTGGTGAAACACGGCCAGGCTGTTTATGACCTCCCACTCAATTGATAGGAAAGAGATTATGGCGGAGATCTCGTCGCTGTAGCCTGGCCTCACGTTGACCACACCCCGCGGCGCGCTGTCGCCACGCAGTGCGTCCGTCCCGGTGTAGCTCCCAATCACTGGTATCTCGCTCGCGTTTATGGCCGCGTCGATCGCCACCGCAGTTCCCGTCCCCACGGACCCCGCAAGTCCGAAGACGTTCATGGACTCGAATTGCCTGGCATTGGCGGCGGCGGTGGCGGGGTCGTACTTGTCGTCGAGGGTCAGCAGCTTGAACTCAATCAGCGAGTATAGGTTCACTGCGCCGAATGCGGCCAGGAGTCCTCTGCGCATCTCATGACCGAGGAGGCTCAGCTGACCCGACAGGTCCGCGGACTGCCCGAGCCAGCACGTGGTGCTGTTCCGGGTGATGGCCGCCCGCAGATTTGTTGGAGCCACAGGGCACGCCCACAGCAGCAATAACGCCGCGGTGGTGAGGGGGTGCATCCGTGTTGAACTCGGCAGAGGTCGAATGGGCTTGACAGGTCCTAAATATGGCTCGGCGGGCGTGGTTTTTCATTGTGCCTTTTTTCGCACCAAGATATGCGCTGTGAAATAATATCTTAAGATAGGGGAATCTCCTTGTCCCGGTTTATCTGTATTCTCAGAACACAAAGAACAGTCTCACTACAGCGCTCGCTTTTTATTACAATGGCTGGCGGAGGCAAGCGAATCGAGAGGGTAAGCGTCCCTCCCTCACACCCCGCTCCCCACCCCCGGCGTGCCCCGCAACTCCGGGGGTTTTCTGTCTGCAGTTTGGTGTTCTGCTAAATCGAAATTCGGGCGCTGATTGAATTGACTCTTGCGATGTGCAGGAGCTGATGGAGTTCACGAAGAACCCCCAGCAGTGGATCTCGGTCAAGCCCGCGGCAGGCAACGTGTACCTGTGGAAGGCGCAGCTCATCGGCCCGGTGAGACCCTTCCCTTCCTCCTTCCCGTTTCCATCTCCGCGTGCCGCCGTGTTCTCAACGCGCTGCGGTAACCTCCCCAATTGTGCACCGCCCCCAGGACAACACCCCGTATGAGAAGGGAGTCTTCTCGCTGGACGTCACGATCCCTCCCGAGTACCCGTTCAGGCCGCCCAAGGTGCTGTTCACGACCAAGGTCTACCACCCCAACGTCAAGAGCGACGGCTCGATCTGCATGCCCATCCTCGACTCGGACTGGTCCCCGCAGCTCAAGATCGTCGAGGGTCCGCCTGCGCCGCCCGGCTCTTGAGCCCCCTCCCCCTTCTTGTCGTCGGTGTCTATTGACCCGTGTCGCTTTGTGTGGGTGTCTTTTTTTAGTGATGCTCGCGATCCGCCAGCTCATCGCCGAGCCCAACCTCGGTAAGGCCACGCTCCCCCGTCCCCCGTGCCGATTGGCTGGACAACTGACGTGCCGTTCGCAGACCACCCGCTCGAGGCCGAGATTGCCGAGCTGTACAAGTCCGACAAGAAGGCCTTCGTCAAGACGGCCACCGAGTGGACCAAGAAGTACGCCGTCGCCAAGTAATCCGCGAGTAGGTTGGGCTGCTTAGCGTCCGCCCCGTGGTGGCAGGAGGGGAGCGATTTGCTGAGCGAGCAAGTCCCCCGGTCCCGCAAACACAACTGTCGCCCCCAATTTGCTCCCCTCCTTTTAAACAGAAGACAACAAATTCTTTCATCTTTATAGCCCAATCTCGATTTTCCAAAGTAGAATGTACGAATCCAACAGTAGTGCGGGGTGTTGTCGAAGCAGCCCCGTGGACGGACGCGCTAATTGGCAAGGTGTGGAGCACGCACAGAGTGCAGAGGAATGCGATTGTTCGTAGCTTCCGTGATTCCCGTAGGGAGCACCAGAGAGCAAAACCACACATGCAGGCGCGAGGCGAGTTCCTCCTCTTCAGTCCTGCCTGGTCTTGAGGTAGCGCGTCGTGACGGTCTCCGGCGTCCTGTTCGTTTGCAGAGCGAGTCAATTTGCGGTGCAGGCTGGCGCGGTTGCTGTGTGCGCGCGCGGCGTGTGGGGCGAGGGACTCGGGTCGTACAGAACGTGGACGACAGCACCCCAGCCGCTCAGGGAGTCGCGGTCGAGGGCGCTGAGGATGCACTGGGCGGTGACCTCGAACAGCTGCTCGGGGTTCAGCGCGGGCCTCCAGAGGCTCTCGCACGTGCCGCAGAGCCCCTCGATGCCGGTGCCCGCCGCGACAAAGTCCTGCGCGAACACGGGGGCCCCGATCAAGTCCATGCCGGCGAGGTAGGGCTTGCCCTGGGGGTCGATGCCCGCGACGATGGGCTCGGTGAAGTACGGCCCGAAGCGGTGCTCGTACAGCAGCGCGCCCAGCGCCGAGCTCAGGGCCGCGGGCGTGATCTCGCGCTCCTCAGAGAGCTCGTACAGCGTGGCCTTGGCCTTGAGGCGCGCCAGCAGCGTCTGGACGTCGGTCGCGAGGCCCGAGCAGCCGACGTAGCAGCGCGGCGTCACGCGCGCGAGCTTGGGGAACGTGCCGGCCGACACGGTCGCGCGCGACACGCCAAAGCGCAGGTCCGACGCGATTGCGACGCAGCCCTCGCCCGCCATCGCGAGCACCGTCCCGCCGTTGTAGGTCATGATGCTGTCGCCCATTCTCGTGCGTTATTTACCCTCCTCTCGGTTTGAGCGTGCGGCGGGACGAACAACAAACTTTGGGTGGTGCGACGGATCGCGTTCAAAATATCTCACCAATTCCTCTATCCCGCCCATCGGAAGAAGAGCAGCGCTGCGTATTCCCTCCCCCCCTCACTGCCCCAAGGCTATGCGTCCATGCGAGGCCTGCCCGTCAGGGTGCAGAATATCTGATATCAGGAGATTTCATTTTTCACCCGCGGCTCGGCTATGGCGCTTGTGGACGAGGCGGTGCTGCGCTCGCTCAGCCGCCACGAGGGCGACATCCACGTCGTGGGACTCCTCGTAAACAGTCGCGCGCGCGAGTGCCTCCTGCGGGCGTCGAGCGCCCCCCAGGCCGATGCCGCCCAGTCTCTGCTGTGCCACTCGCTCTCCGTAGACCCCGTCACGGCGCTGGCGACACTGTACCTCTGGCCGCGCTCAGACCCCATCGCCGAGGGCGGTCGCGCACTGTCCGATGCAGTGTGCAGCGGCTCTGTCGCGGCGCTCGAGCGGGAGCATTGCCGTGCAGCTCTCGCTCTGTTCCTGCTCTGCGACGTTGTTGTTGTACGGACCAACTGCGTCAGCCGCTCGTCTCACGCGCGGCTCAGCTGGGAGCCAAGGGCCCGTCGATGGACCTCGAGTGCGTCAGGATGCTCAGGGCACTCAGGGGCGCTAAGGGGCTCGCGGTTGCCGAGGTCACGTCGTCGTCGAGGCGTGCCCCTGTCGTCACGCAGCAGCGCCTGCGCACACCCTCATCCACGCTCTTCATTGCCGCGCGAGTGCGAGACTCACGCACACACACTCGAGCACTCAAACGGATTGCCAAGGGCGCAGACGTTGCTGCCCTCGAGAAGAACGTGAGGAGCGCGCTTGCACTGGCCGGCCTTGCGCCATCGCTTGACGCTTTTCCGCTCGCGCGCTTGCGCTCGGCGCACTCGCGCGTCGTGTTCGCACTAGAGGCGTGCAGCGGAGATGGCATCCTCGGTGCCGACTGCGACGACGAGGTGTCCGAGTTCGACGAGGCTGTCTCGGAGCGGTCGGACGTGTGTCTGAGCGTGCAAGCATGGCTGGCATCGGCTGGTGCCATCCGCGACACTCTCGCCACGTGCTCCAACATCGTCGACTTTGCCCAGTCGGCAATGGCGCCGGAGGACAAGCTGTCCGGCTTGCTGTGCTCGGCCGCCATGCCCTCTGCCATTGACGCGTACAAGAGCGACCTGCCTCCTTTCTACACCAAGGCCGTCCACGAGCAAAGCCTGTCGAGAGCAGAGGCTGTCCTACGAGACGCCACGGCCGGTACTGCCGTGCCGCGCTTCCTCGACCTGCTTCGAGCAGACGTAACCTCGTACTGGAAGGCTGGAAGGCAGCTGTGCGATGCCGTTTCCATGACCGGGCGCGGCTGCGTGCACCAGATACACTCGGGGACCCCGCACAGCAGCGGGCACAGGTCCATCCAGGCGTGTAACTGCGGCAGAACTCTGATCACCCGGGAAGATCCGTTCACGCTCGACGACGCCAACAAGGCGCTCTTCCACGTCCCTGGCTGCTGCGACGAGCTGGAGAACCTGGCCCCCGAAGGTGCGGACCCGTCGTGGTCTGCGCTGGCGCTAGGCAGCACCAGCTCAGCGCTCGACTCCAGCGCGTGCCCATTCCCGCGGCAGGACGGGTTTGTGCCCGGCCTGAGCGCACTGTTGTTCGGCGGGAGGAGTGCCACCGGCGGCGTGCATGTCGGCTTCGAGTACATGTGCCACCTGGGCCACAGGTTCTTCCCGACAGCGGACGTCCTAGTCTGTGGCGCTACCGACTTCGAGGTGTTCGGGGATGGGGCCTCCACGGCGGCCTCGCTGGCAAAGCAGTTCCGCAGGAGGGGCAGAAGACGCATCATGGCGTCGCAGAGAGCGGCAATTGATCTCATGCACCATTGGAACCTGCCGCTCTACCTCCGCTGCTCTTCTGACCAGTGCTCTTCGACCGCACAGGTACGTTTGTATACCATTTTCGTCCCTCTGACGACTTCGCGGAAAGCTGCTGAGGGTGTTCTATGCGTCGCCCCCGTCGGAGGCCCTCGTCACGACTCCCAAAGTCTGCTTCCGGACGGCAGAGAAGGCGTGGACGTTCTCGATAGGAGCACCGGTGCGAATACCACCAGCGACTGTCGCATGCATCCGTCTCCCGTGCGCACTAGCCATTCCTGGGGCGCCGATTTACACAATTGTGCAGGTTGATATACGGGCTTCCGGGTGAAGCCACGCCACTACCCGGGCCCTTCCAGTCTTGCGTACTGGAGCCACCTCACTTCCAGCTGTCAGCAGTCTGACACCGCGACATCGCTCCTCTCTGCCTTGCGTGCTCGCAACACCTGCAAACATCGCACCCGATAGGAGGCCACTTTTGAGCTGCCCCACTACATGCACCTTTATTTTTAGGAGACGGGATCCATCCATCCAAAAGGGAAAAAATCTACTTTTCGCTTCCTCACACTTCTCTGGCGCACACACAACCAACTGAAACTCCCAAACATGGAGAGTGCCGTGCACGCCATGCTGACACGGCACGGCTTCACGCTGTCGGCCCCCAGCGACAGCTCCGTGGCGCGCACGCTGTCCACGTGTGTCACCCGCCCTCGTGGTAACACGTGTCGTGCCCCTCCTGACAGACTGTATTTTCCAGGCTCTTTGGATGCCTTTTCGCGCACTGCAGTGGCAGCGGTCTGCTGCTCTCGCAGGGCGCGCTCGACGCCTGCGTGGCCGCTATCGCGCCGCACATCGTCGGCGACACCGTCCGCCTGACGGTGAGGGCCGCCGTCGACGTGCTCACGGCCCTCTCGTCGTGCCTCGCGGCGTCGGGCGTCCCCTGCGCGTGCTCTCTCGCGTGGGAGTGCCTCTCGGCGTCCGTCCTCGCCGCGCGCGCGGTCGGGGTCCTCTCGCAGGGCTCGAGCCAGGACACGACCTCGGACGCCATCCTGCAGGACATCTTCGGCACGGCCACCCCGCGGACCCGCGCCGTCCGGCACCCGGCGTCGTGGGGCGAAGTGCGCCACGGCCCCGACCCCAACGCGTACACGCTGCGCAGCATGTTCGGGCCGGTGCAGATCGGCGCGCCGCCAGAGACGATCAAGTACACGATCGAGTCGAAGCAGGTGCCGAGGGTCTACGTGCTGCCGCTGCAGCTGTTCGCGGGGTGGTCTGCCGACGTCGAGTTCCCCGTGTACTACGCGTTCTTCTGCCTCAAGGCGTTCTCGGACCCGGAGAAGAGGCTCACCATCGTCGGCACCACTGACCAGATCGAGAGGGCCAAGCTCATCCTCACGGAGTCGCTCTTCGGCCCACCGCCCGAGAGGATCTTCACCAGCGAGGAAGTATGCGCTCAGTAACGCTGATCGGCGGTGTATGACGGGACTGACGTCATCTCCCGATGCAGACCTCTCAGAGGGCCAAGGAAGCCGGCTACTCGGTCGACCTGAGGGCAGAGAGGGACAGGCTCGCGTTCAAGGTCCACGGACAGGAGGTCCCTCTGGATGCGTACGCCGACTTCGTACCCTTCGACGAGTCCGGACAGGCGATACTGCGTTTGAAGAAGACCGCACAGCGCCCGGACCATTCGAACGAGCCCCCGCAAAGTACCTCTGAAAACTTCTTTAGCTCTCTATTAACTTGCTGGCCACAGAGAGGCAGGCGCTCGAGGGGACCCTCAGGATTGTGCGGAGTTCGGCGGGACTGCTGCAGTTCTTCGAAGACGGCACCCTCACCGCTGTCCTCGACTCGGATTTCTCGACTCTGAGGGCGCGCGTGGCCAAGCAAACACTGCTGCCTCTGCCACCGCTGGACTTTGCCTTCAGGCCTCCGGACTTCGGCGTCACCTTCCTTGGAACAAGCCACGGGTTTGACTTCAAGGGGCGGACCACAGGCACGTCGTGCTTCATTTGGTGGCGTCTGATTGTCGACTTTTGTCAGGGTTCCTGCTCTGGGTATGCGCTGGTGGAATCGCGGTTGACCCACCGTACGAGACTCAGGCTTACTTGGAGAGGTGTGGTATCTCAAAACTTGTCGATAAGGTATGCTCGGCTCCGCAGGCTCCTCAGGCTTCGAAACTCAAAAAACTGACCAACGCAGATCATCCTGACGCACTGCCATGGCGATCACGACAGCGGAGTGCTGGGAATGGTGCTCTCTGGGTCCCGCAAAACTCTGTACACGACCAGGACAATCCACGGCAGCTTCTCCCGCAAGATCAAGGCCGTTCTCGGAGTCGACGCGTCGGACCTGTACGACTTCGTTCCAGTCCGTATCCAGGAGGACACACTCGTTAACGGGGCGACATTCACCTTCGACTACAACTTCCATTCCATCCCGACCATCGGGTGGGGCATAAATAGTGTGGCTTTTACTGATGGTGCCTTTGCACAGATTCGAGACCAAGTACGGGGGAAAGAAGCTGAGCTACAGCTCTGATACAAAGCTTGACCCCGCACTTCTCGCGGAGCTCGTCAGAGACAAGGTTCGCACATAACTCAGTTGTTGTCTTGTTCGACCTACGACTTACGTGCCATGTCAGGTGATGGTTCCGGCACGTGAGGCGGCGTTGAGAATGCGCGGTTTCGACGCCGATGTCATCATCCACGAAATGGGAGTGCCTCCTCTCCACACAGGTCCAGCAACGTCCACCAGCACCAGCCCAAACGCGAGCGCCAGCACTGACACGAATACACAGAGGCCGGCGTTCTCAACAACCTGCCTCTGGACATCAAGAGGAAGATGGCTATCGTGCACTGCGCTTCGATACCAACGGAGATTCAGGTCGGCGACAGAGTCGTCAAGGTCACCGGTCTTGCGAAGCCCAAAGAGGGTCTCGAGAACACCCTGATAATAGAGGTGCCCCATACTCTATCATCAATACGCTAACCCTTTCGACCCCAGATGACTCCGTGCAATCAAGGCATGGCGGAGGCCTCGAGCGTGCTTAAGTTGCTGTGCTCCGTGCCACTGCTGCGTGGGCTGGACGCCGTGCAGGTCATGACCGCGTTTCAGAGCATGAAGAAGGAGCACTGCTCCCTCGGGAGCTCCATCGACGCCCAGGGTGCCGCACTACTTGTCATACAGGGCCGAATCAAGTGCGACAACCTAGGCACTCTGTCCGCCGGTAACTGTGTAGGGTTCGTATTGAGTATGCCCTCCATTTGGCTAAATAGTGCTCCACAGACTCAGCGGACCGGTATCCACTGTGAAGGCCGAAACCGACGTTGTCGTGGGACGCTTCCCGATAAACTCCATCACCAGCCGCATCCCGCAGGGCCTTCCACCGTCATTCCGCGAGTTCTTCATGGGCTGTGTGTGCCAGACCGAAGGGATGCGCGGCCTCGGCGCTGTCCTGACGGCGGACTGCGTGCTGGGGGAGGGCACCGTCGAGTCGGGTCACGCGCTGGCTCTCTCCGAGACAAGCGTGCTCTTTGTGAGGGAAGGCACATTGGAGATCCGCGCGACCTCGGGAACACCTCCGCGCGAGGTTGTCCTGCGCAGAGTGTGCAGGGGAGGAATCGCGGGGGAGGGCTGTCTGTTTGACATAAAGCAGTGGTCTGGCAGTGCTCTGGCTCTCGAGAAGAGCATCGTCGTGCACATGAGAGTGCGCACCAAATCTCTTTTCCTCCATTCCTTACACACTTTACAGAGCGACGCGCTCCAGAAGGCGATAAGGCTGTGCCCCGCGGCTTATCTGAAGCTTAGGCAGAGCGCAAGCGCCCTTCTCAGGGCGCTGCACCACAACAACAGCATGTGAAGCTGCGCTATGTTGTTTGAGGCTAGAAAGATAGTCTTTACGCGACTTCCATTAGCGTACTAATAGAGATCCGACTTTTTCGAGTCATCATCGCAACTGTTTTGGCGGATGACGAGCGCTAAAAATCTCGAGATACAACTGACCTACCGCCCACAAAATCGGAGCGCACTCAGAAACGTACCCCACCCGCTAGACCGATGTGCGCGAAGACAACCAAGCTCGGGCAAAGTTGGCAGTTCCCGTCGGACCACCTCCCAGTGGGCGTCGAGATCCGCGTGCCTGGGTGGCCCGATGCTCTGCGCGTGGCGTCGTGGAACACCCTCAACACGGCGTTCATGCGCTGGATTTTTAAGGACGAGCAGGGCCTCCTCGGATCGTTGATCACCACTGCCAACGTCCCGTCCTCTGACCCTCACTTTGTCCCCCTTACGCAGCGCGAGGCCATCGGTGCGTATTCTCCCCGTGGGTCCTCCATGCCATGCCCAAATATCTTCTGCCCGCAGTTGTTGGAATGATCGAGCACATGCTCTTTGGCGGGGGTTGCGCACACGACGTGGTGTGCCTGCAGGAAGTCAGTGCAGCCGTCCTCAAGTACTTACGGTCATGGCGCCACCGCTCGGAGCTTGGTGTCGAGAGTACCTCGCAGCAGACCACGAAAGACCAGGGCGTTATCTTGTGGCATGCAAACCGCGTATCCCTCGTGGCTCCACCCCAGACCCACTACTACCAATCCCACGACGGCAAATACGCTCTGGAGGCGTCCTTCGTCCCGGTCGGCAATGCCGACCTGCCGCGTGCTCGGATTGTATGCACACATGTCCCGTGGGGGTCAGCGGCGAAGGCAGAACTTGGTGCGCTGGTGGTAAGACAAGCACAACTCGTAGCGGCTGGGGGCGACCACGGGGCAGCTGCCGTGCTCGGAGACATGAACATGGGGCCTGCCCATGTACAGAGGGCTCTGCAGACACAGAATGTTGGAGGGCTTACCAGAGTGGTGGAGCCACAGTACCTGACACACGTTAATGCAAAGTGCGAGAGGGTCGTCTACGACATGTCCATAGGCTGCGTTAGTGAAGGGGGCGAGGTGCGTCCACAGAGCCCTCACGAGGTCCTCACGGATGCCACGATGGCGCAAGCAATACAGTCCCTCTCTCGCTGAGACTTCGAAGCGCAGTCCCTTCAGAGCTGCAAGCAACACTGCATATTTGAAGTTTCTGATCGCGCCCCATCGACTTTCGCCGCTCTAGACCATTGTAGCACCTTCTCTCATCTTTCTCAAGGCATTTTTAGAACGCACCTCGGATGGTGTACCTCTGAGTCAGAAATACCTCGGCTCGAAGATATGGTGCCAACCAATAATAGCCACGCTGATCGAGGAAGAAGCACGACGCCGGCGTTAACGCAGCACCTAATGCCTCTCTCACCTGCGCTCCTCAAGGTCACGGCGGCGCTACTGCTGTGGACAGCAATATCCTCGCAGGCAGCCATCCGTTCCGAAATCACCAGAGCCAACACTACATGCTGGCTCGGACAGTCAGCGGACCTGTCGGGCCAGCTGAGCCTCACGGGGCAGGAGATGCACAGAGGACTCCTGGCCGCGTTCAGTGCCGTGAACTTGTACTCGCTGATCGAGTTCAAGCTGCTGACGCTCGACGACAAGTACGACCCAGCCACAGCCGCTGAAAATTCCCGCATGTTCGGGTCCATGAACATCTTCGGACTCGCCGGGTGTGTAGGGACGGGCACTGCGGTGGCGATCAATGCGGCAATCAACGCGAGTGAAATACCGGTGATTGGGAGCTACACCGGGACGGACGCACTGCGGGGTGACAACGCGCCTAGGGGTGTCGTCAACGTGCGACCGGGCTACACAGACGAGATCTCTGCCATCATTTCGTTCATCTCGACCGACTGGCACGCTCTCAACAGCCTGGCAGTATTCCATCAAAACGACTCCGTCTTTGGAGGGTACGTCCTCTGGTCCTTTCGTGCTCCTTGTCATTATTCTTCCGGGTTGACCCTCACGTCCTTTTTCTTCCGACAGTGGGGTGAGACATGCTGTAAACACTGCAATGGACTCTATGAATATCAGGCCCCTGCTGTGGACAACGCATTCAGTATTGGAGGCCTCGACAGCAGCCGGCAGGAACGCGTCCGCGAGAAGGGCCATCACAGCAATGGAGGCGGCAGGAAGGCCGAGAGCAGTTCTTTACGGAGGTACATACGCGACTTTCGCAGCGTTTGTAACCATGTACGTCACCGAGTACAAAGCCACAAATGTCACCTTCTACGCGTTCTCGTCGCTTGACCCATTCATTGCCTCTTCGCAACTGCCTGCATCTGTCGGCAGTGCCACGATCTACCTCACAACTGTTACGCCATCTCCACTGTCATCGAAGAAGCTGGCAAGAGATTACCGGGCCGCATTGAAAACACTGGACAGCGGAGGACAGCCGTCCTATACATCGTTCGAGGGTTACATCGTTGGCAAACTCATCGCTACGGCGATGCAGAAGGCACTGGTATCACATGGGTGGCCCCTGTCGAGGGAGAGCTTCCTTTCTGCCGTGTTCGACGGGACGACGTTCGACATCTCTCAGGAGATTTATGGGCCATTTGGACAGCTATGCGAAGGGGCAGGCTGCTGGTGTAACCAGGGTGGCCACGATGTGTACTTCGTAAGACCAATTCCAGGCGGAGGTGGAGTTGTAGAGGTTCCTCACTCGACTGTGCACTTCTCGACATGTGGGTACAAGTGGCAGAAGGGAAATGTCTTTATCAGTGGACAGAGTGCAGCAACAAAGGGGTCCATGTCAGATATCGGCATCAGTGTTCGGACCGGTATCATTTCGGCTTTCTCTTCAGAGAATGGCGCCGATACAGGCCACTCTCTCGTTCTAGCAACTCTAAATGATGATTACTCCGCCGCGAAGGCGAGGGTAAACGCTCTTCAACTGATTGCTCAGGGAGCGACCTCAATTGTTGGCGTATGGGGAACCGAACCGTCTCTCGCTGTTGCAAGAGCAATTGATGATAATTTCCCATTGATTGATCCAATCTCGGGCTCCCAGGGCCTACGAAGACCATTCAGGCGGTATGCCATATCTGTAGGACTCCCTTAACATCTATCTCGATGCAGCAATGTGATTAACTTGAGGTCGTCATACTGGGACGAAACAGCAGCTATCGTCAATTTTCTAGTTGATATTCTTGGTGCACACAGAATTGGAGTTCTTTTTCAGGATGATGGTGTTGGTAGCGATTGCCTCGAGGGTGTTAGGCTTGCTCTCAAGAAGAAGGTGAGGTACTTTCCCTTCTACGCCACTGATAATTCGTAGAAAATGACGATTGCAGCACAAGCCTCATACGACCGGGTGACAATGGACGTGAATCCCGCTGTAGGACAGCTCACCAATCAGGATATCGAGGGATTCATACTTATTGGAGTCTCGGATCCTATGTGCGCATTCATCGCGAAAGTGAAGGCAACGCCCGGTGGACGCAATGCTCCATTTATTTCTATATCATCCCTTGCGGATAACACTGCAGAAAGATTGGCTGCTCTGAACACGACTCTTGACAACGTCTATAAAGCGAGAGTACGACAGTTATCGCCTGTCCCGAACTAACACCTTCCCCCCCGTAGTCCATTCCTGGCCTAGACCCTGAACTTGCTGTTGTGCAGAGCTATCTCAACAAGGTTCCACAGGACCTACAGTCAGCGTACTCTTTTGAGGGATTTCTTGCGGGCAAGTTTCTTGCCGCGATTGTTCAGAGCATTTCCGGGGAAATTACACCAGAGGCAATCCTGAACAAAATCTACGAGAAGAGGACCATTGATGTTGGTGGGGTTTCACTGGGTCCGTTCGTGGATCAGTGCGATCAGGATTCTATATGCTGCAATCAAGGGTTCAGTCGGGTGTACATCACGAGCCTCAATTCCACTTCAAGAAAGTTCGTCGCCCTTCCGAACTACTCCTTTCCGATTCCAACATGTGGAATTCGTTATGGTACGTACCACAACAGTGTTTTCAAGTTCAATTTATATCCTTATAGGCCTTAGTGGCGAAGTGAAGAGCAACATTCTTCTTTACACTCTCCTTCCAATATTGTGTTCAGTATGCATTGGCGGACTAGTTGCTGGCTTTATTATTGTCTATAAGCACAGCGTCAAAAAATTGCTTCGGGAGAACGAGACGCTGAGGCTGCAGGCTGCCGAGCTCGAGAAGAAGAAAAATGGAAGAGCCACAAGACTTATGAATACACCTGCTGAGTGGGTTGTTACTCGTCTTCGTGAAATCCAATCGAGCACAGTTCTACCGAAATCAGATGCCTCTTCCCTCGATGAAATTGTCGATATAATCAGCGAGAACCGTCTGTATCAGGCCAATTTCCAGCTTCAGAGGCGTACTACATCTCTTGGCAATGTCGATTCAGAAATAATGTCATACCTTAATGACACAGTATTTCCAAACCCGACGAAGACCACGCCACTTTCGACAATTAGCCTTAGTGCAGCTACTACCAGACTCTCAAGAGAGGAAATCAGCTCCACTGTATTACTCTCGTGGAGTTTCTCGGCACCAAGCTTTTCGGGAAAGCAGTAAGACAATCTTAATGGCGAACATCTAATGCAGATCAGGCCTCTTACAGAGATTGCCACCAAGGTATTTGAGCATTACGATTTTTTCGACATATTCGGAATACCACGTGACAAATGGGAAGTATGGATGGCACGTGTCGAATCATCGTACAACGTGAGCAAAAACGACTCAAATTATGATCTCACGCCATATCACAGGCAAACCCGTATCACAACAACCTCCACGCTGCTGATGTCCTTCAGGCTGCGTTTTGGTCATTATTTTTCTCCGATTGTATCTTATTGTGAATACATCAGGCTTACCGAAACTAGCAAATACGACATCTCAGATCTCGACAAACTCGTTCTGATGTACTCTTGCATTATCCACGATATCAACCATCCTGTTCGTACTGGACCCGATTTGAACCCTTACACCTATCACAGGGAGTAAATTCCAACTTCTTGGTCAATTCGATGGACCAACTTGCAATTCGATACAGCGGGCAATCAGTGCTAGAGTTCATGCATCTATGCGATTCGTTCACTCTCGTATTACAACCGGAATTCAACATATTCTGTTCAATGCCCAAGCCCTCCTTCAAGGTAACCAAATATTTACATCTTTGATTCTCAATTGAACAACAGGAATTTTACAACAAAGTGGTACAGCTTGTTCTTGCCACGGATATGGGTATAATAGTCACATACACTGCCGTTCATCTTATCTACAATTTAAAGCAAAGCATATTGAGATATTAGGATCATTCAATGCTCGTGTTGCTGGCGGACAATTGGATGTTTGCAATCCAGATGACTGTCTTCTTCTCTTAAAGATACTGATTAAAGTCAGCTAACTATAGTTCTGTCATTTTCTCACCAGTTACTACAGACTGCGGACTTGTCAAATGCAATGAGGCCCTGGGAGATATACCGTGAGTGGACCACAAAGCTCTGCGTCGAGTTCTTCCATCAGGGTGAGCAGGAAGAAAAACTGGGAATGCCAGTCAGTCCATTCATGGACAAAGGCACCAATATCCCAAAGATGCAAACCACATTCTTGGAGTACATTGCTCGGCCACTCACAGAGGCACTTGTTAAAGTGCACCCAAAGGGCCAGCAACTTCTCAACAACATCAATCTGAACCTTCAAACTTGGAAATCACAGGCGGCCATGAAGAAACAGGAGAACATGTTGTAGGATTGTCAATAAAGAAGAAATCTGTTCTGGATATATATTTCCAGTTGATCAAGTTACTACCTGTGTTTGGGTATGGCCCAGCAACAGTAATGAGTAGTCATGAAATATGAAGATTGTAGTCATCACTGCAACTTAGACACTACTATTACCTCTGCTTTTTCATTATTGTAAACTTATATCAGACTGCATTTTGTAGAAAAGAGGCCCATGTCACTGTCTTCTTGTTCTTTGTGCCCTTTGCCCTTCCATGAGAGGTTTTCAGAAGGCTGTATATCTCTTCAGAAAAACAATTTTGAATATAATAGGACTGCTTCTTTTCCGACTTTTGAGTGCTGCAGGGGTAACCTACCAGCTGGAGTTCTGACCATGCCTTGAGCTAGCTGATAAATTGAACCGTCAGTAGGTAACCTAAAGAAGAAATTATCACTTTTATTTCTGCATTTTCTGCCTTTTATAAGCAATTCTGCTTGATATCAGAAAGAGGTTATCTAAAGAAAAATGACCAGATAAGACACATTAAAGAGGTTTTATTCGAGTATAGAAAAAACACAGGAGAATGTTCTGTAACAAGATTCGGTGTTCTGTGTTAACGGAGAGCAGGGCTGCTTTATCTGCTATGTACTGATTGGTGGTAAGCATGGCAGCAGATAACCATTTGGGCAGATTTGCTGGCAGATAAATGTACCAGTGACAGATATACATGTACAAAACGACTTTGCTGCAAATTTATTAATTTCAACTTTTTATGTATCATTAATACAGCACTTTTATAACATAAAATCCCACAGGAAGACTTGTTTCCGTGGGATCTTCATCTCTTTTCGGGATCTATTATGGGTCTACGGACTTTACAGTAATATCACAACAACAAGAAGAAGAGATGACCTGAAAAGATCACGTGACAAAGAACATAATGTCTGAGATTTATTTGTCGAAAATGGTCAAATAGAGTGGGATGTGAAGTCCGTAAGAAGATCTCTGTTTTGAAGGCCGGCCAAATGCAAGCATAGTAGGACTGGCACAGTGGTACTACCTGACATACAACACGGTCAGAAACTGGGCAGGACAGCAGTTGCATAAGTATTGTGTCTGCTGGTTTGATTGGTGGAAAACTACAACTCATGCAGACCAGTACTTAATTCGTCCGACCAAACAGAAATGAAAGCTGACCCTCAAGCAGCTCCATCACAGATGGAAAGAGGGCATATCTGTATCATTGTCAAACAGTGCCTTCCAGTAGTAGACCTCGTCTCTGGACAGGACAGCAAAAAAGTGCCCCTTTCTGCAAGACACAAATCTCTGCAGATAATTGTACTGAATAGAACATATATGAAACATACGGATCCAGCATCTGTGAGACTATGAGTGTTCTATCAAACTTGTACCAGGAAAGAGGTATGTCAGAAAGAAATAGGTGAGTACGTTCCCTTTACAAGTCAATATGTGATGCCATTGAGTACAATGAAGTATGAGACGTCTATTGATCCTGTCATTCCTGAATTCCTACACTTACAGCTACAGAACAGGTCTTCTTCCTCTTCCTTCTTGGGTAATGGGAAACAGAAAACTCGTAACACAAAAACCCTGAAAGAGATGACCAGGAGCTGATTGTATTTAGAGCAGTCCTATTAGGGCAATTCCTATTGATTTGAAAAGATTTAACTGCAATTCCCGTTCACTAGGCCTGTCTTCTGCTCTGCAAGAGGGTGCAGACTAGTACTGTAAGCAGTCACTGCCTCATCTGCTTCATGATCAATAAAATTGCACAATGCCAATTTGCCCTTTTCAAGTGCATGCCCCACGTCATCATCCTCGTTATCATCAGTTACCCCTCGTGGCCCTAGAGCCCTGATGTGCCTCTTTCTTCTTCACATGTTCCCTAACTCAGCCTCAGATCCAAGATTCCCACTAAGTCCTTTGTGGGCCAGATCAAAGTGCTGCCATTTGGATGTGTTCCTTCCTCTCTTTCTTCACTATTTCTGAATTTGATAGGAATAGGTTTTCCAACCTCCATCCCCCTCCTCCCCCCCACCCCAGTGATAACGTTAAAGCAGAGCTTTAAATTCAGAAGTAAACCAGAGATACGATGGAAAGCAATCAGTTGTTTCTTCATTTTGTTTTGCGTCTTATTATTGGCTAGTTAACAATGTGACAATGTCAGTAAATGAAGGTCTTTGCTCAGGATCGTGATTCCAACATCGAGAGATAAGATCTTGAAATGGAATACTCGTTGGAAGAGGTGGCCGTTTCCCAGATGTCACAAAAGCAATTATTGCAAATTGAGTGGCATACCCTTCGGAATAGGGCTCTTTTTGTGTCCATACATGGTAGAATAACATTGAGAATGAGTAAATCTGGATGAAGGTTAATCATATAATTAAGGTATATTAATGCATACATCTGCAGCGGTATTGTAGGGCTTTGAATTCATAACTTCTGGGGCCATGTAGATCGGTGTTCCAATTCCTTTTGTATATTTGTGTGCCTGATCATCAGCAACCGAGCGGCTTGTTCCAAAATCGGACAATTTTACACAAACAGCTGCTGTTGGAGACAATGACACGACAAGCAAGTTATCTGGTTTCAAATCTGATACAGTGTCAGTTTTTTTCGAATTTCCGTCTCTTACCTCTATGTAGAATTCCATTTGCGTGGAGAATTTTCATTCCCTGGGCACAGTCCGTAATGGCTCTCATTCTATAATCGTCAGACAGAGTCCTTGATGATAGTAGAGATGATAAGCTAGAATAAGTGGTTAGAAATTGCTTGCATAGTAATTAAGTACTTTCCCAAAGGGCAGTATTCCAAGACCATTGCCTTGTGGTCTCTGGAGTGAACATATCCGTAAATGCAGATGATGTATGGTGAACGCAAACGAGTAAGAATGTCAATCTCGTGTCTTGTGGCATCACAAAATTCCGGAAGATCAGCACATCCAGCTCGGATTTCTTTGACTGCAACCTCTATTCCTCTCCATCTTGCATGGTAGACCACGCCATAACCCCCTTCCCCAACAGCTTGTATTATTGTGATCTCACTCCAGTCGATATGAGAGGATGGTGCTGTTACTACAGAGACGGGAATATAGAGAAACTTGGAAGAACCCTCCACCTGAATGGTAACCACAGCACGTGCTGTCAATGAACAGAATGGGACAAGCTTTACAGAGATGTTGAATGTTGATCGGTGAACTAACTCTTGGTATTCACTGGGCTCTACCGAGATAGAGTACTTATCTGTTGCATTGTCCCCATCATCGATTGGATGAACCACAGTGGTAAACCGCAGAGATTTCCCACTAACATTGGTCACTGTGATGGAGTCCACCGTCTCGTGGTTAACAGGAATTTGAGATTTGTGAAAATCGAAAATTCCCCTTGAAAGATGCATTCCCAGAATGCTCTCGGCTTCGTTCGGAGGCACTGGAGTCATGCCACCTAATAGATCTGTATTGAATAGCAATGATGCTGGGATTTCCATTTTTGGCCATTCATGATGAAATCGATGATGTGCTCGGAAGACCAAAGCACTACAGAGGAACACACCGAAGCAGATAACGAATGCTCCAGCAATACCTCCACCGATTGCACCCCATTGATATGAAGAAGAAGTGTCCTTGTCTGTAATTGCCGCTGGGCAATCAATGTGACGACCAATGCACCCGCCAGATGTGTTGCACCACGAGCACCCGATGATCAGATTGCAGATCTGGTGTTTGTGTTAATTGAGCTGACAGTGCCGATAGTACCTTACCTCCTTTTGCCCCACCATTGAGCAGAAGAAAACTGCGGAGTGATCCATGCAAATTTCCATGTCTTCACTGAATGAACACCCAGGGGAAACAGAGCAGGACGACTGGTAAGAAAGTTAGCATGTTTCAGGGAGTCTGGCTGGGATCACCTTATTTAGCATAGAGCACTGTGAGCAGAAGGTTCTGGCGGTGTTGCATTTAGTTTGACTGGGGCACCATCTGCATCCTTGATATCGATGGCATGAATTGGAATCTAGCAATTGGCATGTGCATTCGTCATTACTTGTACCTGAGGAATAAATAAGATCCTTATCATGTTTGCTTAATGTACTGTTCTCTGAGATACATTGAGCGGAAGAATCACACCAGTGGCAATGCTTCGTGTCTCCTACTCCACATCGTTCTTGAGATGTCTCTTGCATACAGCTCCGGCATGCCAAATTGCCGCATGTTCCACTACTTTCACACCACTGGCATGGGAACTTGCACTCAATCTGTGTGAGATGAATTGAGCAAGCGCAGTCATCCTGTGCAGGAATGCACTCGGGAGTGTCATCCTCCAAGCTGCGATTACACCAGTGACAACTATCACCCCAGGAGCACACATCTGGCGTTTGTTTCAAGGAACAGTCCCACTTGCATAGCTGATCGAAGGACAGTGAAGACACACATTCCATCGTGCCACCGCACCACATACATCCGCTCAGTTCTTTGCAGGAGCTGGCTGTAATCAGTGAACCACACGAATTCAAGCATTTCTCCCCTTTGTTTTTGCAAGTATTCTCCAGTTGGCAGAAGGTACATACTGGTGCAGAATCGCATGAATCACCAATGAGTGATGAACAGACTGGACAGGAAGACTGCTGCTTGTATGACATGCATGTTGATGTTGTGTTGCACCAAGAACACTCGAGAGATGAGCACCCTTCCCAAGTCTTCTGGAAGGAACACAGTTCTGGTGGTGTCTGGCATTGATCCGAAATCTCGTAGCCTGGTTTGCACATAGTGCATCTCCAAGGGGCAGAGCATGATGCGCAGTTGGCGCTGCAGTTAGCTGAGGGGTAGTGATCAGGCACTAATATGGAAGTGGACTTACGGGCACAGCCACCATCGTTTGGATGATATCCTGCTTCCAAGTCACAGCGGACACATGCTCCATATGGATCGCATTGTAGGCAGTTCGGGACCGTGCATGGAACTGACCAGTGATGAGAAAAAGCGTAAATAAGATTGAAGGAATACCTTCACTGACACACTGACCGCTGAACTCCTTGAGTCCATTATTGCATTGGCAGCTGGGTGGTTTTCTGAGCCGGTTATCACATGACAGGCACAGGCCACTGGATGCACAAGAAATGCAGTGAGCTGTTGTGCATGTCGCTGAGGAACAGACACCTGAAGTCTCGGAATACGGGTTTGTGCACGTGCAGTTGGACCCCGATCTGAATGAGTCAGTGCATCGTGTGCACAACCCGACATTGCATTCCTGGCATGTATCTGGGTCCGCACATGTTTGAGAGCTGCACACTCCATTTACTTCTATGTGTGGGATTTGACAATAGCACAGATCACCTGTGCGAAGGGGCTCCTTGCACCCCAGGCATTTTCCATTTCGGCACTGAGAACAGTAATTGGGGCATGGAAGACACCTCTCTGTAACCATGCTCGTGTTTTTGCAGCTCGTGCAAGATTGTCCAGAGGTGCAGGAAGAACACGAATCTAGGCAATTAAGACACCTTCCACCGCTCAAGTATTGGTTGCTCTGGCACCGAAGACACGTTTTACCGACGAGTGTGTAGTACTTAGAACAAGAGGAGCAGGTAAAGGCAGCGTCTGAGTCTTGGTCACATGTTGCGCAGCCGGTCGGGCACGGGACCGGGGTCTCGATACCCCCCTGGCAGAAATAACCCCTGGGACAGGCGATACACGTTCCGGACATCGCACTATAGTATGCCCCATGAAGGCAGGTCGTGCATTGCGCGGAGCTATCCCAGGGCAACGCTCTCGGTTGAGGGAAGCACGAAGCGCAGTATGTCGGACATGGGACGCAGACCGACCCTGATGAATATGCCCCCTCGGGGCACATGACGCACGCCCCGGATGTCGTCAGGGCGAAGTCATTGAAGCATTTGGAGCACTTTGTAGTGCTCAGACACGTAGAGCAGTTCTCCTGACACTCGACGCATGTTCCTCCAGAGGTCTTCAGTGTTCCCTCCGGGCACAACAGCGAATGGTAGCACCACGTCGAGCCGTTCAGATCTTTCACGAGGACCCATCCCCTTGGGCATGCGATGAGAGGAGATTGCATGATTTTCCTCGGGCTCGTCTTGCCGTTCTCGACAAAACTGGCATAGCACACTGCAGGCCTGTTATCAGAGAGCCCGGCAAGGTGAACGTGGTCGTCAGTCTCGTCTACCCAGAGAGTCGCGCCCTCGGGCGCCAATTTGACGAAAAGCGATTTTCTACCCAGTGGCAACGGCGCAGTCTCGAGGGCTGTATGGGCTACTCCAGATTTGAAGTCCAGCGCGAGCATAGAGCACGGATTCCGCTGAGTTCCGAAGCAGAGCACGGGCTTCCGGAGCGGCAGATGATGCGGATCGAGGCGGAGGAAGAACCTCGAATCCTGCATGCACTTGAAGGGCACTATTCATAGGGAGTCCGTTAGGACTGGCGTTCACATAAGCGAGGGAGGTGTGATTGCGCGGATACCCGGGGAATGCACGGCGGCAGATATGTCAACGGCGGAGTCCCACGCAGTTTCCAAGCTGGACGAAGTTGATCCGACGCGCACTGCGATGAGCAGCGCCACGGCGAGCGCGTGGTGGCGGAACAGGTTATTCATCGACGGCGTGTGTTCTTTCACGGGGAGAGATTTCGCGCAGAGCGTCCGCGAGGGATTGGTATTTCAAACTCCAAGAGAATCATTACTCGAATTGGAGAGACCTCGCATCTGCCGCCTTCCATTTCGCATTTCGCTGATTGGCCTCGCGAAGCAGCTTCGATGAGGCGCCGCGCAGTCCCCGCGGCATTCCCGCACCCGAGATTCGCGCGATGTCTGGAATGCAGTGGCAGAATGCCGACGCCAAATTTAGCCGTTCGAAGCGCATTTCTCCGCCCTCCGCAGCCCACGCTTCTCCCAAAGGTGCTGTGTGACGAGCTGTCACGCTGCTTTATTTTCCTTGGCGTCCCGCACTCGCCTCTGGCGCACACCCGCGATGCTGGGATTGCTCTGTGCGACTCTTCTGGGCCTCGCCGTGGCCTCGGCACCCGCCTGCCCTGCCGGGGCTGAAGCGTACGACGCGGAGTCCTCCCGGCCTGTGGCTGCGCCCCGGACAGCTGGGTCGTGCCCTCTCGGTGAGCGTTCTTTCTCCTCGCGGCCCGCACGCACGCAAGTGCTCACTCATCTCCGCCGTCGCCTCCCGCTCGGAAGACGCCGGTGTGGCTGGGAGTGCTGTGGAGGTTATACAGCTATTCGCACCTCCGTCAGTGCCCTGGGAGTACACATCTGTGCGATCTCCGACGCCTCTCCCATACATTTCCTCGAATTCGAATTCAACTTCGGTGGGCTTCCCCCCCCCATCCACCCATCCTGCGCGTGCAGCTCTGTGCGCGATTGCTGTACGACGGCAGCGACGCCTCGGAGCAGCACTTGCTCAGCGTGGTGGCCTACGATGTCGAGGAGGGGTGGCCCTCGCACACGCCGCTGTACGTCGCCGACCACAACGCGACCGTGGAGGACACGTGGGCCGTCGTATCTCTCAGCTCCCCGATTATTGTCGCACGGCCTCGCGTGTTCCTCGGCCTGCGTGCCCTTAGCCGCTGCGGTAGCGTGTCGTACTTCAGCACCTCCTTGGCACAGTCCACGAGGCTGTCGCTATGGCGGGTGCCAGGGGGCACGTGGATACGCAACATGGCCGACTGGGTCAGCGACAACAGAACGTCGGTCGCGGTCCGAGCAGCAGGAGCCCCGTACTCCACCGTGCCTGCGGGGTGGACGTGCCCATCGAGCTCCTACAAGGACGGCGCTGTGTGCGACTGCGAGTGCGGCCTGTGGGACCCCGACTGCTCCACCTCTGGGGCCGGGCCACTGTCAGGCAGATGCCCAGGCACTTGGGTGTGCAGCCCGCAGGGCAGGTGTGTGTCTCCCGGGTGGAACGCGTCTACCAGCGGCTGCGAGCTACGTTCGTTCGGGTCTGGAGACGGGTGCCAGTGCGGGTGCGGTGGTCTCCTGGACCCTGACTGTCGAGAGAGCACCGAGGCCGGTGCGTGGTACCCGCGAGCCCTCAACTGTCCATCGAGTTCCGTCTGCAAGTGCAGCGACAGCGGGCAGTGTGAGGTCGCGTGGAAGACCTGCCCTGCAACCGCGTTCCAGGACGGGACCGTGTGCAACTGCGATTGCCAGACGGGGGGCGTTCTCGACCCGGACTGCTCGGCGAACGGGAAGGAGATTGACTGCGCTGCAGGGCTGTCGTGCGTCGAGGGGGCCTGCAGGAAGCTGGCGGCACCGGCCAGCGGCGGGGTCAACGTGTTCATCATCTGTGTCGTCGGGGTGCCCGTGGGCTCTGCGCTGGTGGCAATGGCATCGATTTCGACTGCACTGCTCTACGTGTGGCGGCGGACGCGAAGGGACGCCCACAGGGCCGAAGGCGCCAACTTCCCCAGGGAGCTCACCGACGTTAAGTTCGTGCCCGAGAGCAACGGCAGCATCGAGGGCACGATGCCCATACCGCGGCCAGATCTCTCACAGTCGACAGCAGTGGTCCCTGAGGCCTCGCAGGCCGAACTATCCGTCGCTGCATCATCGACGATGCCAAGGGCTGCGATGTCCGGCAGCAATCTGAGCGATATTGGCTCCAGGAACTCGCGCAACTCGATTCCTCCAGTCTACGGGTGGTCGTGGTCGCTCGGTCCGCCAGACCCCCCAGAGCTACAGACAGAGGCGGCGGAAGCTGACGATGGTGAGACGACGAGCTCCTACACTCCGCCACCTCTGCCCGACAGTCTTGACACAAGAGCTGTGCCAGCTCGCCCCGTCATCGAGGACGCCGACACGGAGATCACTCAGCTCGACTCTGTCTCGATGATGGAGGCGTCCATCGAGGAGCTTAGCGACGTCAACACCATGTACCCCTTCTCTCCGGGGACAGTGGCGCTGGACGAGCCTCAGCATTTGCACGCCGAGCCGTCGGAGCTCGCGTCCAAGTGCGTTCGACTCGATCTAGGACAGTCGCCGACTCCGACCGGAAGCGATCAGGTCTCTGCAGACCACTAGGACTGCTGCAACCGGCAAGTGCCTGCAATTCGAGAAGAGCCTCGTCATGCAGGTTTTTCTACCTGAGCACTGTGACACACAACTGTAGAACCAAAAACCACGGCAGGCAGCACTCGTTTGGTGACATTAAACAGTGGATGAGCTGGCTCTGGCTTCTGACAGTCGCCGAGCCTTCACTCAGGAGGTTGTGGAGCTTATTTCTCGCTAGATTTCGTGCTACAACTGTGCTGTTGTACCTGTAGAGCCGTTAAATCCCCCCGTTGTGTAGGCAGGAATGTCCGACCCTCTTCTGAACCTCCTGCGCAAAGACCTCGCGTGGCTCGATCCTCTCCTGGGATACTTGAAGGCACCGCAGAGCAGCGTGTCGTTCGCCGGAGTCTCACCGAGACTGGGAGTGTGGTCGGACGAGGAGATGGGCCGCCTTTTCTCTGTCCGTGGCGGGCGCAGGCTCGTCTTTCTCTTCATCAAGTGTATCATGCTCAAGATCAAGGTGTGCTCGCCATCCGACGAGAGGCAGCACATGCGTGAGGTCCTCGTCAGTGAGCTGCTACAGTAGAAGACAGTTAGCTGCGTGGTGACGTGCTTCCTCAACTGGACAGCTCCGAACCCAGAAGACAGCAGCATCAGCATGCCCTGTCCGGCGTTCGAGTAATACCCCGGGCGCCCTGTCAATCACAGCTGGGACGTATGCCAGTGGAGAAAACCCCAAACCCTCGACTGAGTTTGTCCTTCCCTCAGGAACCCAGTTATGCGCAAGTTGCGAAGGGCCTTACCGCGACCCCGAGGTTTTATGCCTCTGCCGACCCTCGCAGCAAGGCCTATAATCCAGGGTACGAACCGTTTATTCATGCACGTGTGGTTTCCTCCCAATTCAACTTGTGGTTTTTCCCTTACACAGAAACAACTTCGTTTTCGGTCACGAAGAGCAGATCCTCTACGACAGTGGGTCTGGCTCGTGGAAGCTCATCAACCTCGGTTTCTCCTTCGTGGACTACTCTGATGGACTCCAAGTCCGGATGATTCTCACCAGCAAGACCCCTTACATCCCCCATCACGGATGTGGGCTCGCTATGTTCTCTCTTCTTCAAGCACATCTCGAAGGAGATGCGCCACCCGTTTCGCAAGATCATCAGGGACATTGCCGAGTCTTCGTAATCTCCTGCAGTCCAAATTGACGAAGGCTGCTCTGGTGCTCTGAAAGCACGTAAGGGAGGGTCGCCACCCCCCGGTGTCCCTCAGCCTGCACGCCCCTACCCCACCTCAATATGAGTCTGCAGGGTAATAAGAATGGATAAGCTGGCGCCAGCCGCTGACAGGCACAGCCGCTCTTCAGCATGTTACTATCAGCCCACGACAACAGCCCCTTTGGCTCCTTGCACTTTGTCATCTCCGCTAGCCTGAGCTGGCGGTGCTGGCATCTGCTCCTGTGCCCCGGCACTGTTCCCTGAGTTGGGTGCCGCAGCTGAATCAGAGCTTTGGCTGTGTTGCTGCTGCGACTGCTGCTTCGAGTCCACGGCACCAGCAGACGAGATGTGGACAGCCTGGACCCTCCTGGGCTTCTTGGCAGAAGGGCATTCGCTCTTCTTCTTCTCGGTGTCGGCGTCGGCTTCGGTGCTCTCCGCGTCCGCTTGGTCCTCCGGTGCCGCCGCAAGCGCCGCGCGCAGCTCGATGGCCTCCTTCATCGCGGCGGGCGCCTCCTCGTCGGGCAGCACCTCGCCGAGCTCGCCTGGCTCAAACACGATGACGCTGCAGAACCCGTCCTTGCTCGAGACGAGCACCGCTGAGCCGTCTTGCACCCACGCGATGTCCGAGATCTCCGCGAAGTGCAGGCCGCTCGCGTACGCCAGCGCGTGTGCGTGCTGCGTGTCGTAGAAGTACACCGAGTCCGTCGTGGCGACGGCGAAGACGATGCGGTACCCCAGCTGCAGGCACTGCGGCTTCCCCGCCACAGCCCTGAACAGCTTCGGGCAGCACTTCGTCGCCACTGACGGCTTCTGCTGCCCGGGAACGTGCGCGCACGGCCTTGGGGGAGGGGAGGCAGCTCGTCAGGCAACAACGAACGGCACGGGGGGAGGGCCTTGCTGGCGCACTGTGGGTTGGAAGACGCGAGGTTCGAGCGGGGGAAGATGTACGCGGTGTGGAGAGCGGGGGCAGAGGGCCCGGCCTGGAAGAGGCCCGAGGGGGCAAAGAGGAACGCCCCCTCGGGGCTCCAGCAGGGCCTGCGGAAGAACGTCCGGGCGCCCTCGTCGTGGAAGAGCTTGTGCTGGAAGGCGCGCTCGTCCTTGTCGTCGTCGTCGGTGCCCTCGTCCAGTTCGTCCTCCGGGTCTGACGTCTCGCGGTCCCCCTCGGACCCGTCCTTCCTCATCCTCTTGCGCGGCTTCTGTGCCTCTGTGACCAGCAGCGAGGGGTCGCGCCTCGACGTTGCCACAAAGTGCTGTGCCGAGAGCTGCCCACCGGTTTTTTGCAGGAAAATGTAAGAGAAGCGTTTCTTGAGGCAGTTGGCCGCCAAGCCGTTGCGCCCCTCGGCTGGCCGGCAGTCCTGGCGACGTGCCTTGGCGCTGTTGGCCTTGACGATGCGGTGCACCCGGAGCTCGCGGTCCGAGCCCATCGAGACGACGAACTTGTTGAGCGGGTCCCACGCGACGCCCTGCACGTACTTGCTGTGCCGCACGACGACGCTGGCGGTGCGCCTGCTGCGCACGCTGCCCGTGAACACCGTCGAGTCGGTCGAGCACCCGGCGATGAACCGCGAGTCCGGCGACCACGCGAGGTCGTAGACGTCCTTGGACGCTTGCAGCGACGACACGACCTGCCACGACTCGCTCTCAAAGGCGTCGGGAGGCGCCACCCAGCCGCTGTTCAGCTGCCACACGAGCACCATCCCGTCTGCCGCGCATCCGTGAGAAACGATTTTTGGCGATACCGGTTTCAGTCTGTCCTACCGTCGCTGCCCGACGCGATGAACTGGCCTGCACGTGTCGGTGACGTTGGTCGTCGTACGTCAGAAAGAGAGAACCGGCGAGAGGCCGTTGACAGACGCGGTCTGCGCACCGTTCGGGGAGAAGCGGACCACGTTGACCGTGCGGGTGTGGCGAGAGAGGTTGCAGAGGTACTTGACTTGCGGCTCGGGGCCCGACGTGTCGAGTCTCCATAACTGTTCAAAAAAATTTGAGACGGGGAGGAAAAGCGCGGGAAAGAGGGAAGCCGCTGGGGCGAGGGCGAGCGCACCTTGACCTCGCAGTCGGCGCCCGCGGTGGCGAATCTGCCGCCCTGGGCTTGGGCTTGGCAGTCCACCGAGAACAGCGGCTCGTTGTTGTGCCAGTGAACAATCAGAGGCAACGCACGCATTCCCGCGCGGAAATAGACAATTGAAATATCTAATCTGAAGATTCTGGTGATTTCTCCAGCGATAGATATTTCACTCGTGTTTGTTGTGGTACGCGCGCGCGCAAATGACACGCGAGGGGAACGTGGCGCAATTTGCGGGGAAGCTGCGCAAGGGGGACATCGACCGCACCAAGGTGCGCTCTTCCCTGTCGTGCACGTGCTGACGCCTCTGCTTCAGACCTGCCCCTTCCTGCTGCGCGTGTTCCACAAGACCGGTGCCCACTTCACGGCCAGCGACTACCACACGCACGGCAAGGAGCCCGACTCGGAGATCCAGATCTACACATGGTCTGCATTTCCACAAATCGGAATTCGATATTTATGAGGCATTTTTCTGATGATGGCGATAATATCTCCCCCGCCTCCTGGCGACAGGAGGGACGCGACGATGCGCGAGATCACTGACCTGATCAAGATCGTGCTTCCCGAGGCCCGCAGGAAGGACGCGCGGCTCGAGTACAGCTTCGTGTTCCCCGGGCCCGACGGCCACAACGTCCTCCGCGAGGCCGGCTACGCCCTCAGCGTCACGCACACTGAGGGCGACGACAGTATGAGCAGCAACCCCCTCCTCGCCTGTCTCTGTCTCTGTCTTCTGCGCTCGTCCTCTCCCCCGTGTGGCCCCCCCCCATCCCAGCCCAGGCGCAGTCATATTTCTTTCCCCTTCCCTTTTCCATCTGGGCTATGTGATCTGCACCCCCATCAGTTTTCCTTCGGTTGCACCTTCATCCGAACCTCGACCGAATTATGCGCACGCACACGCCTGCGCTGGAACTCACGCGCTGTGCTGTGCGCGGGGGGGCGCAGGGACATTGGACCAGCTGGGGTTTGCGATCGGCGACTTCCTCGACGTGGCGATTGTGAACGAGCGCGAGAGGGAGCCCGCACTGCAGAGGCAGAGGCGCGGCAGCGGCGCGTTCGGCTCGCAGAGGCGCGGGGGCGCCGTGTCCGCAAGCCCCCGCGACCGCCCCTACCCTGCCCCCCAGCGCTCGCGCCTCTAGAGCCGCCCCGCGTGGCGTGTGTGTCGCCCCCACCCCGGGGAGCCCGGGAGCCCGACAAACAAAGTAAATTGGCGTCTTGTGTGCCACGTGGGCTGCAAACACACTTGCGGGAGAGTTGCGGGCCGTGGTGGGGTGTGCGAGAGACCCCCCGTGATCCAAAGGGCGGCCGACGTGTCAACTGCAGAGCACCGGAGAGGATACAGTGGCAGTGACGAAAAGATATTTTCGACACCTACGGAAACATGAAAATCTCCTGATTGAACACGCAAGACACGCACCGGCGGTCTTCTCTTTTTCTTTTCTTTTAAGTTTGTGTTGAACGCACACAAGCAACCCGTACCTCTGCACTCCCGCAGCCCCCAGCGAAGATGGTGAAGCACGTCCTCAAGATCAGCGACCTCTCGAGGGAGGACATCCTCGCGGTCATCGAGAAGGCGATCGACCTCAAGGCGCACCCCGCCAAGTACTCGACGGCGCTCAAGGACCGCACGCTGCTCATGCTCTTCCAGAAGCCCTCGCTGCGCACCCGCGTCTCGTTCGAGACCGGCATGACCCAGATGGGCGGCCACGCCATCTTCTACAACATCTCCGACTCGCCTCTGGGCGTGAAGGAGTCGTACGAGGTGCGCATCTCTTAGCCACCGCTTTTTCTTTCCGTGCGGTTCGCGCTTCTGTCATAAATTTTGCGCCTCTCTCTGGGCGAGACGCCACCCCTTTTTAAAACTGACATCATTGCACAACCACCCGAATTAACGGCCCAGCTTCCCAACAAGCCCACTAAGCCCCACAACTTTATTATCAATGCGGGGGCCCCACGGCGGCGGGATACTCACACGGCTCGCACGCGCAGGATACGGGCAAGGTGCTGTCGCGCTTTGTCGACGTCATCATGGCGCGCGTGAACAAGAAGGAGGACGTCAGGCAGCTGGCGGCCAACAGCACGATCCCCGTGATCAACGCGCTCGACGACTGGGCACACCCCTGCCAGATGTTCGCCGACCTGACGTGCATCTCGGAGAAGAAGGGCGGACTGGGCGTCTTCAAGACCCTCAAGATGGCCTACTGCGGTGACTGCCGCAACAACGTCACCTACGACCTGATGCGCGCGGCCGCCGTCGTCGGCTACGAGATCCGCGTCGCGGGCCCGTCGGGCGAGGGCTACGAGATCCACCAGGAGGTCCTCGACGAGTGCGCCGCGCTCTGCAAGGTCTCTGGCGGTGTCGTCAGGGTCTGCAAGACCGCCGAGGAGGCGTGCACCGGCGTCGACGTGATCTACGCCGACAGCTGGATGAGCTACGGCATCCCCAAGGCCCAGGCCGATGAGCGCATCAAGATCTTCTCGCCCTTCCGCGTCACCGTCGACCTGCTCAAGCTCGCCAAGCCCGACGCGATCTTCATGAACTGCCTGCCCGCGGCCCGCGGCATGGAGCAGACGGCCGAGGTCATCGACGGCCCCCAGAGCGTCGTCTTCGACGAGGCCGAGAACCGCCTGCACACGTGCAAGGCCCTGATGCTGTGGCAGCTCAACGCCGGCGGCTTCGGCGGCTCGTCGTGCTCGGCCTCGTCGTGCGGCCGCTCGCCGTGCTGCCTCGCCGCCCTCAGGAGCGAGTGCCCCAAGCAGGTCGCCGAGTGCCTCAGGACCGCCGCCCACCTCGACGACGACGCCGTCGCCCTGCTCGTCAGGCACAAGATCCGCTGGTCGACCCTCACCGAGTGCGACGCCCAGATGCTCGTCGCGTCGGGCTTCGCCCTCGGCGACGCGTGCGCCATCATGTCCACCGTCAGGACTGTCAAGGCCTGCCTCTAAGCAGTCCCCCCTGCCCCCACACGGTTCCCACTGCACGTGAGAATGGTTGATGGGCCCCTTTGATCGATCACACTCCCTCCTGCCCGTCAAATTCAAAAACAACGCACAGCCTCTGTATGATGGGCTCTTGTTGAACAAACTTGCATATTGGCTTGTCTTTTTATTTCTTATTTGCGGGTATGAACACGCGGTTGGCACAACAAATCCTTCAGCGAGAGAGCTCGATGAAGCGCGCCACCGCTGTCTCGAGGGCCGCCGAGACAACGTTGTGGAACGACCCGCTGCCCGCGGTGTCGAGGAAGAGGCTCTCGAACAGCGGCACGCGCCTGGTGTACAGGGGACCGAGCCCGTCGCACCCGAGGAACTGCAGGTACGGCAGGATGTGCTGCACGGTCATCTCCACAACGAATGACCTGCGGCTCTCGGGCTCGGGGCCGCGGAAAGGGCACAGGCCCTTGGATGGCTGCTGGTAGCTGTTCTTGCGCCAGATCGCTCTGGACGCCTTGAGGACCATCTCGACCTCCTTGGGCACGGAGATCGTCGGGGCGTAGATGGATGGGATGTCCTCCATGGAGGAGTCTTCCCAGGCATGCGGGACCACGTCCAGGGTGTTCACGTACCTCTTGGACCTGTTGCCCAACATGCCGTCGAAGTACGAGGCCCAGCTCGCGTTGCCGGCGGTCTGCGCACCGAAGGTGACGCAGTGCACGGATGCCCTGTTCCCAGGGTCCCACATCCCCTTCATCTCTTCCAGGCGCAGAGCGAACGTCGAAGCCAGGGCACCACCGAGGCTGTGTCCCGTCACGAACACCTTTGCTTTGAACTCTACAAGGAAAGGTGAGGAAAGGAAGCCGAACAAAATGAGTTAGTTACCTGAGGGGACTGAGGGGATCTCCTTGACCAAGAAGTTCACCAGGGTCGTCCCGTTCGAATCGACGGCGTCCATAACCACACCGAGACCAACGGAAACACCACGCGATATCACGGGCCTGTTCGCCGTCTGTGCTGTCCACCATGGGACGACCTCCTCCACGTCGAGGTCCTCGAATACCCAATTGAAGGCGCTGAAGGGGTTCGTTCCCGAGATGGCAATCATGTACGACATCGACGAGGCTTCGACACGCTTGAGAACCATGATCGTCGTATCGGAAACCATTGACATGGGCTTCTGGACGATGCAGGGCCCCCATACACACCGCCAATCTCCTGCAGAGGGCACGAGTGTGAGAAACAGAAGGCAAAAGGACAGCAGCTCACCGATTATCTTAGTGACCACCTCTTCGATGAGGAACGTTCCCAGTTGAGTGGCCATCTCCTGCTGGATGTTCTCCTTCCGTGCGATGACGCCAATGGGGAAATAGGTGGCATAGCTGAATACAACTGCAGCTTGGTCGTCCTGCACCAGTGAGGAGGACAGCACACGGCGCTTCGAGACGGCGCTCTTGCTTTTCTTGCTTGAGACCTCCGCGTCCTCCGCAGTGAAGCACTTTCTCCTGCGGCGATTGTGGCACACGCATAGCCCAATGCTCATTATAAACACAGCGCAGAAGAGGAGACCACCGCCAGCGCAAGCGGCAATAATGATGAACTTGCTCTTGGACAGCAACGTATAGGGGTCTGCCCGCTGTGTTTCCCCTGAAATACGACGTATGTGTGAGCTTAAAGTGAGGATGTTTAAACAAGAGCATACAAGCTTGCAATTGCGCGTTGTATATCATCTGCTGGGACGCTGGCAGATCGAAGAACGAGATCAGGGTGAACACATCCACGTCAGTGGTCGATGGGCACATATCCTTTGTGAGGGGCTCGTAGTTGCACGACAGCGAACCAGGCGAGGCCGTGAGCAGCCCATGGCTTGACAACCACATCCCCGGCCTGAGGTCTGTTATGCGAAGCACCTCAGTGAAACGCGAAAGAGAGCTAATGGTATCACAATACGAACCTCCTTTCCTTCTGATGTTCAAGCCTGTCACAGTCTTGGTTATGAGAGGACACACGTTTTGCAATTTGGACACGTCGGCCTGGTTAACGAGGGGCAACAGACTGTCGATTCGCGACTGCGATGAAGTCATCCCCGTTCTGAATGCACTGTAGACTTCGTCTCGTCCGAGCTGAATGACCTCGGCGAGACGGACGCGGTTCTGCTCGTTGGCGTCGCAGAAGTAGAGCCGGTCGCCATACGCCTTCCACGAGTCGTTCCTGGAGTTGGTGACAACAAGACCATTGCGGTTGTCCTCGTCGTGCATCCATGCAGATACCACACCGCCAGACATCTCGCCTTCACACACTTGGATAATCTCCAACTGAGTAATCGTCAGTGCTTCGCTGTCAGCAACAGTGGATACACACCCGAGGAACACGGATGTGCCCGGATGCGAAGCTGTCAGCAATGAAGTGTGTTGCAAACGCCTCGATGGCATGCGCCAATATCAGGCCGTTGCGCACAGCAAGAGTGGTCGTGAGCGACATGTACGAGGCGTTGTAACTGGCCTTGGAGGCAACTGCCTGCGCCACCGCCATTCTGTGATCGAGAAGTGACACCGCATCGGAATTCGTGTGCCGTACGCATGAAGCGTCTTGTACATCTGCACCGCGCAGCTCCCGAAGTGGTCGATGTTGAACAGGGCCATGTTGCCGTACAGCAGAGCATTCGTCGCTCCCCACCGCTGGTTCCCGAGACTCGTAATGGCCTGAGCCGAGGCAATCAGACCACGGGGTGGGCCTTGGGGATCCCAGCCGGAGCGTCGCGCACCTCCCACAGACCGTCGTTGTCGGACTTATTCTTCTGGAGCACCGCCTGCGCCGCGTCCCACTCGAGCTTGAAGTTGCTCAACAGGCGGTTGATGTGGTCCTGGTCCTCGTAAGTCTGCGCGCGTGCACCAGCCGTGTCAGCGCGGGGGGCACCGTGCAGTCGTGCGGCACGGTACGCACCCACATCGACTGGAACATGGCGCTTGCTCTACTGATCTTCTGCTCCTCCGTTGTGGCGGAGCACACAGTCGCACTCATCCAGCTGGCCCCGAACCAGTCCCCCGCCATCGCGGCTATGTCGCCCGCAGTCCCGAGCACAACTCCCTCCTGCGCGCCCGGCAGTGAGCCCACTAAGGCATCGCGGGGGGCGATACGTGCGGCATTGGTGAAGGAAAAGGTGGCGGTTGAGACGTTTTCCCAAGAAACCGCCCCGAAACCGATCCTGGGCAGCAGTATGAACCCCGCGTCCTCGGTGGCCGCAGCGTGCTCAGCCCCCACCCACGCCTCGGCCCTCGCCTGTTCCAGACCAACAGCCCAATAGGATGAGAGGCAAGCGTGGAGGAGAGCGACAGTGGTGTCGCGGGCGAGAGATCGGACCGATTTGCCCTGACCGAGAGGAGTCTGGGCGTAGCGGTGCATAATGTGGCCATGACTGTGCAGGTGCTGCGCAGCGACAGGCCCCCACCTGCAGCGCAGACCACGCACGGTCAGCTACACGAGATCGGGGGAGCTGTTGCGCACATCCAGGAGGTCAGGACGATGGCGAGCACGAAACGGAGCATTGGTATGCGAGATACAGCTTTTTTGCGGTTTCTTAAACTCTGCCACCGAAAAGGGAAAGTGATAAAAAGATATTCACTCCCGAATATCAAATATCTTCCACGGAGACGCCGCTCGCGCATTTCGGGCATTTATCTCTGTGGGCCGCTTCGCCCGAGCTCGCTCGCGCGTCCCAGGTGGGCAGGGTGTCCGCTCGGAAGGCTTGCGCGTCACAGTCGAAAATCAACGACAGATATTTTGCACACGCACTCTTGACAGCAACCAAGGGGAAACCCGATGATGGAGCGCCCCACGTGCGAGTGGTGCCCGCGCTGCGTGCTCTCGCTGCCCGGCGACATCCAGCGCGCCTGCAAGCTGCGCCGCGCGCTCTCGCTGCTGGTCGAGTGGGACCGCAGCTCTCTGGCCCCGCAGGACGTGCAGCCGCTGCTGGACGCCTGGCTCGACACGCTGCAGCGCGCTCAGGACGCTCTCCCCGTGGCCCTCGACGCGCTCGTCGAGCTCGCGCGGTCGCAGCGGTACGGGAGCCCTCGCGGGGGCTGCCTTGCGTCGCTTTTCTTTTTCCAACCCGGCAGAAGAACCGGCGCCGTCCCCGTTTCCCCGGGGGCACAGAAAATAATATCCGGGGACGCAACCGCCGCAACACAACCGGCGCTCGCCAACGTGGGGGCGCCCATTTCTCGCGACCACCGCGGCTGATCTCGCGCTGATTTGTCCCCCCGGATTCGCTCGGTATATCTGCGGATTCTGCAAACCCCCTCCTCCCCTTCCCTTACATCGACGACCCGGCACAGCTGCGAGTAGAACCAAACTAACCGACGACGAACGACCACCGCGCCCTCCCCACACCCCTGCCGGCAGGCCCAACGTGGCGACCAACGCGCTGGGGACGCTGATGGTGGCGTGCGCCAGCGAGGCGCTGGACGCGGACGTGGACGGCATGGCCGGGCGCCTGTGGGACTGCGCCGAGCGCGTCGTGCTCTCGGGCCACGCCTGCGAGCGCAACTGCGCGACGGGGCTGATCCAGATGCTGGCCGCGCGCCACTGGGCGGCCTGCCAGCGCTCGCTGGCCCCGCACCGCTGGTCGTCGATGCTCTGGGCGCTCTCGGCCTCTGCGGAGCAGTTCACGCCTGAGTGGGTCGCGCGGGACATCGCGGCCGACGGGTGGCGCTGGCAGGCGGAGATCGTCGCGCAGCGCAGGGCCAGCCGCGAGCGCTGCTGCGCGCGGTACGCCGAGCAGGTGGCCGAGG
>CACRSC010000033.1:42864-191537 GCA_902651635.1 Mastigamoeba balamuthi
CCCCCTGCCGGCAGGCCCAACGTGGCGACCAACGCGCTGGGGACGCTGATGGTGGCGTGCGCCAGCGAGGCGCTGGACGCGGACGTGGACGGCATGGCCGGGCGCCTGTGGGACTGCGCCGAGCGCGTCGTGCTCTCGGGCCACGCCTGCGAGCGCAACTGCGCGACGGGGCTGATCCAGATGCTGGCCGCGCGCCACTGGGCGGCCTGCCAGCGCTCGCTGGCCCCGCACCGCTGGTCGTCGATGCTCTGGGCGCTCTCGGCCTCTGCGGAGCAGTTCACGCCCGAGTGGGTCGCGCGGGACATCGCGGCCGACGGGTGGCGCTGGCAGGCGGAGATCGTCGCGCAGCGCAGGGCCAGCCGCGAGCGCTGCTGCGCGCGGTACGCCGAGCAGGTGGCCGAGGTCTTCGCGATGGCCGTCGGCGCGCTGCTGGTCGCCTGCGACGGCGGCGTGCTGGCCGTCGAGGTCGCGCGCAACGCCCCGCAGGCGCTGGCGCTCTGCCTGAGGGGCATCGCCGCCCAGAGGTCCGACGTCTACCCCGAGGCCGACACGCCCTACTTCTGCGCGCTGGGCCTCGCCGCCGTGCTCTCGCGCAGGGGCAGGCCCGCAGGCCCCTTTGTCGACCCGGGGACCCCGAGCGCAGAGCTCGTCGAGGCCGTCGTCAGGGGCCAGCCCGGCATCGTCCAGGCCATCGCCGAGGTGCTGGAGAAGCTGACCACGAGCCTCATGTCCGACGGTGCGCCACGTCGTGTCCCCTCCCCCGGGAGTGAGGGGGGCCCCCGGTGCACACGCACAGGCACTCGCAGCTGACCGCAGGGCGCACGGCGCAGGCGGGTTCGAGCGGTGGGTCAGGAGCAGCATCGTGTGGAGCCAGGACAACAACGAGCACGAGCCCGACTACGAGCAGGCCGTCCACAGGATGGTAACTGCCCGTGCAGCGCGCAGCGGGCCTCGGCGGCGGCGCTGACCTTCTCTCCCCCCCCTCCTCGCCCGCGCAGGCCCAGCTCCCCCTGCTCCTGCTGCACTGCCTTGCCGGCATCGCGTCGGTGAAGGAGCTGTGCCCGTTGCTCGCCCCGGCGATCCCGACCCTCAGGACGCTCGTCCAGCGCGGCTCGCAGCTGAACCAGAGGAAACAAGACGTCCGTCTCCCTCCCCCCCGCGCCCTCTGCGAGGCGCTGACGGTCGCCACCCGCAGGACGTGTTCGAGTACCAGGTGCTCTGCTGTCTGACAGAGTTTATCGGCTACGACGAGGAGACGGACGTCCTTGCAGGCCCTGCTTTGGAAGAGGCCCTGCTCGTCCTGGGCCGCTACCAGCTCGGCGTCGACGAAGCTCTGACAGAGTGGAGCGAGCTGGCCAAGGAGAGAGCTGCTTTCATTGTGCCGCGGCTGTCAATCCCCGAGACCAAAGACCGCTTCGATTTCGTCGCCCGCCAGGTGAGCAGACGATATTCACCTGAGCTGCGGCGAGCTCACGTTGCCTGCAGATATCCGCTGTGTGGCTGCCCGACGAGGAGAAATTGGCGTTGCAGCCGTGCACCGTCTGCAAGAAGGAAGGGAGATATCGGTGCTCGCGGTGCAAAAAGCGGTTCTACTGCTCGGCACAGTGCCAGAAGACAGACTGGGCGTCCCACATGGCCATCTGCAAACAGTAAGCGGAAGCAGTGCTTCCGCGCTCCGAGAACAGTCGTTCCCCGTTGCAGGGGACCATGCACCACCACAAGTCTGCCGGACAAGTATCACTTCAAGAGACTCACCACCTCTCTTTGGCGACGATGAACGAGCATCAGTACGCGGCCCAGAGTTCTGACCAACAACCGATGCGTGTTTTTGTGAAATGTGAAAGAAAGCTAGGGTAGCGTTTTGTTAGCCGGCTAGTGGTGCAGAGAGCAACTGCTGAATTAGCTCTTGTCCTTGTCCTCGGTTGTGATGATTGCCGTGCCGTTGGACTGCTGCTCGGGCTCCGGGGCCCCCTCCAGGGTGACGTCCTGCAGCTCGACGGTGGTGGCCATCGGGACGCTGCTCTTCTTGCTCGAGGAGGGCAGAACGCCAGTCCTGATGTCCTCTGTGACGAGGACGATGTAGCACACGGCCATCACGGACACAAGAGCGAGCATCAGGCCGGCCCACACACGGACAGGCGTGAACGGCGTGACGAACATGGTGACGGCCGTGGAGATGGGCCACACCATCCTGTAGATCGAGTACGCGCCCTCGACGTCCTGGAACGCCATGCTCAGGGTCGGGGCCAGGGCGCCGGACCACATGCTCGTGTCGCCGAGCGACAGACAGACGTACGCCACGTAGCACAGCCACGGGCGGGCGCTCGGGTCGAAGAGGCAGACGCTGACCAGCGACGCCGTGTAGAAGAGCCACGAGAACACCGCGACGATCCTCCTGTCGATGACGTCGGCGAGGATGCCGATGGGGTACTGCACGCAGACCTTGGTCACGTAGTTGGCGGTCCAGACGAGGCCTGCGAGCTGCGGGCCGAGGATCGGGTTGAGCCTGCCGGCGTAGAAGGGCGGCAGGCAGCCCATCATGATCATCGCGGGCAGAACGAGCAGGATCCTGCGCTCCCTGATCATCCCGACGACGCCGACAAGCCTCCTGAGCTGGTCCCGGAGCGTCCTCTTCTGGCCGGGCCTCGCGGCCGCGAGGGTGGCGCTGGCGAACGGCCGCACGAAGACCAGCATGACGAGCGGGGCGATGATCGAGGCGGCGCAGCAGAGGAACGTCGTGCGCAGCGACACCTTGAGGCGCGTGAGGAGGCCCGTCAGGAAGTTGCCGACGAGGAACCCCGACATGGCGATGGTCCAGAAGAGCCCCAGTATCCTCCCCATCGTCCGCTTGGTCCCGCACTTGGTGACGTACGAGCTCTGCGCGTTGTAGAACAGCGCCTGCGAGGCGCCCAGCACGGGCGACACGGCGACCATCGCCCAGCCGCTCTTGGTCGCCGTCACGGCCGAGTACGCGGCGAAGCCCGCCGCGCTGACGGCGATCGACAGGCGCACGCCAAACTTCTCGAGGACGAGAATGCTGAGAACCGACACTGACGCCATCGCGACGTGCAGGAGGCCGAGGGACACGTAGCTCAGCTTGCCGGGCACCAGCGTCGTGGCGAAGGACCACGTGACGGACCACGGGACGTGTATCGCCATGTAGATGACCGCGAGGTAGACGCAGCGGCCCCAGTACGACCGCTCGGCCTCGCTGTCGGCGGCGCTGGGGGCGACCGTGCGGTCCGCCCCCGAGTTCAACGGCTCTGCCGCGGGGTCGGACGACTCGGTTGCGTGGTCGTGCGGCGTCTCCTGCTCGGCGACCTCCTCCTCCTGTGCGGCGTGCTCGGAGCGCTCCGCAGGCTCCGAGCCAGGCGATTTCGGCGACAGATCGCGGTCAGTCGGCATCGCGCAGAGACCGGCTCGTGTTTTCGGCAAGGGATCAATCACACACAGCCCCCGTGCGCGCACTCCGTTGATACTGAAAAACCCCCTGATTCAACAGAACCCCCAGCTTCTTCTCGGGAACCCCACTGCACCTCGGGGATGGAATCCAGTGCGTGGAACGTTGCTCAGGGAATTTCTTCCTCTGTCCTGCGCCTTTTCCAGGGGAGTTCAGGACCGTGCCTGGCGCCCAGGGCTACTCGCAACTACCGCAATCTCAGAAGGCAACGCCCGTTCCCGGAATCGCTGCGATGGCTGTATGTCCTCGGTCGTGCCAATCGCTCTCGTGTCCATGGCGAATTCGCTGTGGAAATGGCCCAGGCGGGCCCTGTGTGTGGAGATAGCTCCCCGGGGTTTCTCTCGCTCTCGTGCCCTCAGAGGGGAGGTTATTCAGGCAGAGTGCCAATGGCATCATTGCCACATCAGCAGAGCCACATAAATTGTGGGATATCTCTGATGAGCGCTTCTGTTGTCGTGTAGAAGGACTAACAGCAGGGAACTGCCTTTTTGAGACAACACTGAGATCACGACAAATACGATTCCATATTTGAGAGTGATCTCGTTGGTCCGCACAGCAGTCAGCAGTGACCTGGCGGGCAAATGAAAACAGTTGTATCTCAATAATCGCAGACTCGGACAAGTGAGGATCAATCAGATCGGTTAGGGTCTGCCGACTACCACACTAAGCTTGTAGAGTAGAAAGGGTAGGCTTTCTCAAAATCGCAGAGGTCCTGAGAACGTATCTCATGCACGGATACAAACCAAAATGCACTGAACTACACTGAGCTCGTTTTTCAAGAAGATCGAGCTTGTTGTTGCCCTGATGAATACACGAGAAATGCTCCGCAGCTCGGACGGCCCGATCGAGTCCCGTAGGAGCCGATGGGTCTCCTTTTTCTTGTGATAGGGGTTGCGCCACCGAGCCCGCCTTTTCTGTGCAGCAGTTCAACACGGAAAACGGAGCGTCATAACACCCCGATTATTCCGAGATAGGCAAAAGGCAAAAAACACAAAAAATGATGAAACCGTGCGGCTGTTGCGGTGCCTCCGCTCGCCGCGGCGTCGTTCTCGTCCGGGCGCTCTCGTACGCCGCCGCGGTCCTCACGCTCGTGCGCTCCGCGTGGCTCTTCGCGATGCTCTCGCACCTGCTGGGCCGCTACTTCGTGGGCTTCCCCGGTGCCATTGATGCAGTACTGTCGCTGTCCTGCGCCTTCCTCAGCGCCCTCTCGCCCCGTGGCGTGCGGTACCTCGTCCCGGCGATTGTGCTGCTCGTGCTGTCGTCCGCAGTCGCGCTGGCGTGCGTGGGTGTCGTGGGCGGGCTGCTGCTGCCCATGACGATGGAGCCCTCTGGGCGCGTCTCTGCGATGCTAGAGCACACGCGGGCGGTGTTCATCGCGTGGTGTGTGGTTGCCGTCATTATCGTGCCCGTGCAGATCTCTCCGGTGGTGTTCGCTGTCTGGTCTCTGGTTGTCGCCCGCCGCTCTCGTCCTGACAAGGCAGACTCGCTCGATGAGCTGCCCTCGAGCGTCTCGCCTCAACCAGGGTCTTCGCCCGACACCGCCGAGCCGGGTACGATGTCAACGCAGAGCCCGAGCCCCGATCACCCAAGCAAGCAAAAAGAGTGTCCGCGCAGGTGCACAAGCCCTTCCCGGTGGTCGCGGAATGCAGTATCTCTCGTAGTGTTTGGCACTGCGTGCCTCGTTGCTGCCCTTGTCCTCGTGCTCTTCGTCGTGGTGTCCGCGGGCATTGCCACGAAGAGGGAGGGTGCCGCCGCCACAGGACCCTGCGAGGGCCTGTGCGACACGTGCGCCCTCCCGTGGCCGAGCTCCAGGTTCGTGACCAACGGGGCCGTCCGCGTGCCGGAGAAGGCACTGCGGGGGCTGAGGGACGGCACGAGGATGCCGACGAGGGCCATCAACGAGCACGACGGGTTCTCGGTGACAGGGCCGATCCTGTTCGAGCTGAGAGCGGGGAGGCTGGCGTTCGACCGGAGCGGGACGCACACGACGCTGCCGCTGCTGGTGCCGAACAGGGTGTTCGAGCCCAACTGCACGCTGGTGGTGGACGCGGACACGAACGAGGTGGTGCCGCACTGGGCCGAGATCGACAGGGATGCCGACGACCTCGTCGTCATCCAGCCCGCTGTTCCTCTGCGCCACGGTCTGTTCTGTCTCGCTCGATTTGCCCTCGTTTCCCCACTGACAGGACTCGCAGGAGGGCGGTACGTTGTGGCAGTGCGAGGGATGGTGGATGTGAAGCAGGGCACTGTGGCACCTGCAGCACCAGGGTACACGGCGATCCTGCAGGGCAAGGACACGGAGAGACTCGATTACATGACCAGGATGGTGTTCCCGCACCTCAGCCAGGCGGGGTGGGACTACCGCACTGCCCAGCTCGCATGGGACTTTCCCACGTACTCGGAGAGCTCGTCGCTGGGGCGCATGCACCTCATCCGGAAGCAAACCGAGAGTGTGAATCTCAAGTACCACATCATCAAAGTGGAGAAGGAGCACTGCAAGCCAGGAAGCATGGTGGCAGGACGGACTGTGTGGGCCTCTGTCAGGGTTCCTCTGTATCTGTCGGAGATTGGTGGCCACATGCTGTCACGGCCGAACGCAAGCGAAGTGAGGAGCAACGGGTACATATGGCCAGAGATCTCGGTGTTCATACCATGCACAGTGCTACAAGACCCGAAGCCATCCACGGTTATGCAGTATGGTCACACACTTCTCAGCACATGTGTCATCGAGGATGCAGTCAAAAAGGCAGCATCACAGAGTGGTTTCATTGCCATGTCGTCTGACTGGCAGGGAATGTCCAAGTTCGACCTGCTCAAGATTGCCCGCGTGATGATCAGTGATCCTGGCCGTTTCATCGAGGTTGGCGAGAATCTGATGCAGAGTTACGTCAACGCCGACGTTGCTCTGCGCACTGTCAGGTATGCCATGACCAATGACCCACACCTGAAGGTACCTTCGATTCCCTTGATTTGGTGTTCATACCTGACATAACAACAGTCCGGAGACACGGTGCTCATCAATTCCAACAAAACGGTGCTGTATGGAATATCTCAAGGAGGTATTCTGGGTGGCGGATACCTGGGATACTCTGGCCAGCACCCCCGTGCTGTCCTGGGTGTTCCCGGCTCGTCATTCGCTCTGATACTGCTCCGGTCGAACTACTTCAAGGTTTTCGAAACCCTCCTGGGCTACGAAATATCGTCGAGGAAGGACCTGCGAATTGCCTTTGGCTTGTTCCAAGTACTGATCTCGTCGGTTCTAAGTGATTCACATATTGCGTTTAGATGATGTGGGAGCAGGCAGAATCTGCGGGGTGGCTCAACACGATCAGGAGGGAGCAGAAGCACGTGCTCATCCAGAGCGCCCGTGGAGACGGAAGCGTCAGTGAGCTGGCTGTGAGACAAGTCACTTGCATGACAAGCAACTCACACTGCTTTACAGTGTCATCTCATGGCCCGTGGAGTCAACGCCAGTACTGTCTACCAGCAGGGCAGGCCTCTATTTGGCATTCCGGAGCGCAATGCGACCTTCAGTGGCTCCGCGATTGTGGAGTGGGACTACGCCGAGGTTCCACCCGTTCCCTCCGACGGCATCGTCACCTCGTCCACCAATCCTCACGACTGCCCAAGACTGTGCGATCAGTGCTTGTTGTAATGCTCGCTCACAGCTCTTCAGTGAGACGGAATCGATCGAGCAGCTCGTTGAATTCCTTACCAATGGTGTCGTGAAGCAATTCTGCGTAGGGCGGTGCGCCAGAGAGCAGCTATGCAAGCTCTAGCTAGTCCTACTAAATCCACCACGCTTTGACTGTGTGTCGCACACAGCCCAAGGCCACCCCGTTACGTGCATTCACCCAACAGAAATAAACCGTTCGCTTCCACTGCTTCAAATCCGAGCACACCCGTCAAAAAACCTCTCTCCGTCGATGAGACCGCTCTTTCCTCCGGATGCGACCGCGGACAGTCCCCAACAAAATCCGAGGCCCGGGCGGGGCAGTGCCGTCGGTTGCAGATAATACCATTTACCGATCGTTTCCGCGATCTTTCCAAGACAGGCACAGAAGAACATGAAGCCCAGCAGGTGCTCCCCCTCCCCCGATCGCCATCGCGCCGTTCCCGTCCGCGCGCTCTCGTACGCCGCCGCGGCCCTCGTCCTCGTGCGCTCCGCGTGGCTCTTCGCGCTGCTCACGCGGCTGCTGGGCCGCTACTTTGTGGGCCTCCCGGCGGCCGCCGACGCTGTGCTGTCGCTGTCCTGCGCCTTCCTCAGCGCCCTCTCGCCACGTGGCGCGCGGTTCCTCGTCCCCGCCGTCGTGCTGCTCGCCCTGTCGTCCGCGCTCGTGCTCGCCTGCGTCAGGGTCGTGCGCGACGCGCTGCTGCCGATGTCGGTTGAGCCCTCGGGGCGCGTCTCTGCGACGCTCGAGGGCACGCGGGCCTCGTTCGTCGCGTGGTGCGTGGCAGCCGTGCTCGTCCTGCCCGTGCAGGCCTCTCCGCTGGCGTGCGCCCTCTGGTCGCTCGTCGTCGATCGCCGCGCCCGCCGCCCACGGGGGCTGAGAGGAGACCCGGTCAACGTCGCGCCCTCGGACATCTCGCCGCTGCTGCCGTCGGTGCAGGACACGACCGAGCCGGAGACGTTGTCGTCGGGGCAGAGCCCGAGCCTGGAGCACGCGCGCAGGCGCACGGGGCTGCGCGGGTGTGCAAGCCCCTCCGAGTGGTCTCGGGATGCCATTTCGCTGGCCTTGTTTGGTGCTGCGTGCCTGGTTGCTGCCCTTGTCCTCGTGCTCTTCGTCGTGGTGTCCGCGGGCATTGCCACGAAGAGGGAGGGTGCCGCCGCCACAGGACCCTGCGAGGGCCTGTGCGACACGTGCGCCCTCCCGTGGCCGAGCTCCAGGTTCGTGACCAACGGGGCCGTCCGCGTGCCGGAGACGGCACTGCGGGGGCTGAGGGACGGCACGAGGATGCCGACGAGGGCCATCAACGAGCACGACGGGTTCTCGGTGACAGGGCCGATCCTGTTCGAGCTGAGAGCGGGGAGGCTGGCGTTCGACCGGAGCGGGACGCACACGACGCTGCCGCTGCTGGTGCCGAACAGGGTGTTCGAGCCCAACTGCACGCTGGTGGTGGACGCGGACACGAACGAGGTGGTGCCGCACTGGGCCGAGATCGACAGGGATGCCGACGACCTCGTCGTCATCCAGCCCGCTGTTCCTCTGCGCCACGGTCTGTTCTGTCTCGCTCGATTTGCCCTCGTTTCCCCACTGACAGGACTCGCAGGAGGGCGGTACGTTGTGGCAGTGCGAGGGATGGTGGATGTGAAGCAGGGCACTGTGGCACCTGCAGCACCAGGGTACACGGCGATCCTGCAGGGCAAGGACACGGAGAGACTCGATTACATGACCAGGATGGTGTTCCCGCACCTCAGCCAGGCGGGGTGGGACTACCGCACTGCCCAGCTCGCATGGGACTTTCCCACGTACTCGGAGAGCTCGTCGCTGGGGCGCATGCACCTCATCCGGAAGCAAACCGAGAATGTGGATCTCGAGTACCACATCATCAAAGTGGAAGAGGAGCATTGCGAGCAAGATAGCACGGTGGCAGGGCGGACTGTGTGGGCCTCTGTCAGGGTTCCTCTGTATCTGTCGGAGATTGGCGGCCCTATGCTGGCAAGACCGAACGCAAGCGAAGTGAGGAGCAACGGGTACATATGGCCAGAGATCTCAGTGTTCATACCATGCACAGTGCTACAAGACCCGAAGCCATCCATGGTCATGCAGTATGGTCACACGTTGCTCGACACCTGCGTTATCCAAAACCCGGCAAGGAAGGCCGCATCGCAAGGTGGCTACATTGCCATGTCATCTGACTGGCAGGGAATGTCGAGGTTCGATAAGCTCAACATTGCCCGCGTGCTGATGAGCGAGCCTGGTCGTTTTTCTGACTTCGGGGAGAATCTGATGCAGAGCTACGTCAATGCCGACGTTGCTCTGCGCACTGTCAGGTATGCGATGGCGAGCGACCCCCACTTGATGGTACTACCCCATGCACTCCCATGATCCCTTTGCAGGGCCTGACAACGTATCCAGGTCGGGGACACTGTGCTTATCGACGCAAACAAAACTGGGCTGTACGGGATATCACAAGGAGGTATTCTGGGTGGCGGCTACTTCGGCTACTCGGCACAGCACCCTCGTGCTGTCCTCAGTGTCCCCGGGTCCTCCTTCGCGCTGATACTTTTGCGGTCGAACCTCTTCAAGGCGTACCAGACCCTCCTGGAGTTGGAGTTCTCGTCGAGGAAGGACCTGCGCATCGCATTCGGCCTCTTCCAAGTGCGCCGCACAGAAAGAATGCCCCGATTAACGAGAGCGGGTACAGATGCTGTGGGAGCAGGCGGAGTCCGCGGGGTGGCTCAACACTATCAAGAGAGAGCAGAGGCATGTGCTCATCCAGAGCGCCCGTGGAGACGGTTGCGTCAGCGAGCTTGCTGTGAGTCTTCACCTCCGCCGCGTTAAGCTCACGCTTTCCTTGCAGTGCCATCTCATGGCCCGCGGAGTCAACGCCAGCACTGTATACCAGCAGGGCAGGCCCCTGTTCGGCATTCCAGAGCGCAACGGGACGTTTAGCGGCTCCGCCATCGTTGAATGGGACTATGCCGCTGTCCCTGCGGTGCCTTCTGACGGAATCGTCACGTCGCCCATCAATCCGCACGGTTGCCCGAATCAGTGCGCATTTTCCGCTTTACCGACAATTCACCGCTCTTCAGGGAGAGGGAGTCCATCGAGCAGCTCGTTGAATTCCTGTCACACGGCATTGTGAGGCAATTCTGCGACGGTCGCTGCGCCCGCAAGCAGCTCTGCAAGCTCTAGCTGTGGCGATGCCCTAACAACGCTACCTACTTACTACCTTCCGCTGACGTGGGACTCAACACCGTGGCTTGGGTGTGGTGCGGTGCCGCTGCTCGGTGTATCCTGATCCGGGGTTGTTCGTTCCGCGGAGGAGAACCGTGAATGCCAGGCGATGATAGTTGGGGTTGGCTCTGGTGCTGGCTGCCGGGGCAGAGTCCATACTCTCCGATACCGCTGAGATCGCTCGTGGCACTCACGCCTCGGAGTCTGTACTCAACTGCAGCATGCTGCAGGTTCCCCACGTCGAACGCGGGGGGCAGACGAGCGCGCAAAGCTGAGGGGCCGACGATTCAGTTTTGTCCGGACAACCGGTGTCTATCCCGTGACGGGGGCTGCGTGCGTGTGTGCACCTTGCCAGCCGATTGGTTGGCACGAAATCCAGGGGGAACAAATATAGACCCCCCAGCCCCAGCAGTTTGGAGAATTTCCTTGGCAGAGGCAAAACTACCCGGAGCTCCCGCACGCCGCTCGACACCCCCCCACGACGCCCGATGGAGTGCGCCACCAGCACAGCCTGCCTCCTCGCCGCCCTGGCCCTGCTCCTGCGGCCCCCTGCAGCTGCAGGCGCGCCGGGGCCAGCGCACGGGGTCGATCCCAGCCAGCGTGGCGTCGCGCTGGCCCGTGGCAGCTTCGGCGCCCCCGCAGGCTCGCCGCTGGCTGTCCCGGCACCCACGAGCGGCCCCCGATGCGGTGCGACCCTCGGGGTCCATTTCTGCGGGCTCCTTCTCGAGCCCCTCCTCGTCGTCTTTGCAACATACTTTCGAGCGTCTTCTGCGCTTTTCCACTTTTTGCATGTGATGTGCGGAGTGACCTCACACGTGCCCCGCCGGCCGGGGGGGCGCTCGCCCGCAGGCGCTGCGTGGTCGAGCGCCGTCGAGGTCGTGCAGCTGTTCACTCCCCCGCGGGTGCCGTGGGCCTACGACAATGTGCGAAGCTCCCGTTGATCTCCCTTGAGCCTCTTTGATGATCAGATCGTCTGGGCCCTTCCCGGGATTGACAAACTGCCTCTTCCAGATCTCTGTCGGTTTCTCGGCCCCGTCACCGAAAACGTTAGGCTCTCTCATTGTGGGCGTTGTGGCTTACGGCGAGGCTGGCGGGTGGCCCGAGGCAGAGCCGTTTTTCGCCGTCCTCAACGCCAGTTTCTCCACCGGCTCTGCGAGGATCACAACACGCGTCGCCCCTCCCGTCGTGGCAGCGCGCCCGCGGCTGTTCCTTGGGGTCAGGCTTCTCAGCCTGTGCTCGCCCATCTCGTATCTGGCCACGGCGGGGCTGAGGAGCTCGCGGCTGTCCTTCTGGAGGGGAGGCAACGGGTCGCTGTGGAGGAGGCACGCGGCGGACTGGGTCACGGACAACGTGAGCGCTGTACTCCTCCAGGCCGAGGGACAGCCATACAACAGTGGGCATTTGCTACCGCTCGACAACCGTTTCAACGGCCTCCAGGAACTCCCCCTCGGTGGACCTGCGCGGTCTCGAAGTACGCGGACGGCCACACATGCGACTGCATGTGCGGGGCCTGGGACCCCGACTGCTCCGCCGCATCCGCGGGGCCCGTCTCCCCTGCGTGCAACGAGACTGGGAGCGTCTGCAGCCCCTTCGGCCTGTGCACCAGTGAGCCCCCAAGCCCGCCCGACAGGCCTCTCTCACCTGTCCGCCCCAAGACCCCCGATGGGACTCCGACCGATGCGACCCCAAGTCGTACGGGTCTGGCGATGGGTGCCAGTGCGGGTGCGGCGGCCTCCTAGACCCCGACTGCCGGAGCAGCTCTGCCGCGGGCGAGTGGTACCCCCGCGCCCTCAACTGCCCCGGGGTGGCCCGGTGCTCCGACTCTGGCCAGTGCGTGCAGGCCTGGAGCCCGTCCGCCTGCCCGCCGGGGCTCTTTGGCGACGGCGCTGTGTGCAACTGCATGTGCCAGAGCGGCACGCACGTGCTCGACCCCGACTGCACGGGACCGGCGGTGCTGCCGAGCGACTGCGGGAGCGGGTCCAGTTGCCTTCAGGGCTCGTGCCGCTCGGTGCCGCAGTCGTGGACGTGCAGTGTCTCGCAGTACGGAAGCGGAGACGGGTGCCACTGCAACTGCGGAGCTTACGACCCCGGTTCGCTCTTGGTCTCGTGTCGCCCTCGCCTGCTCACGTGTGAACTCCCGGCAGACTGCGCAGCCGTCGGAGCACCCGTTCTCAACTGCCCTCTCTCGCGCCCATTCTGTAGCAGCAATGGGGCTTGCACACAAGGTGGGCAACCCCGCTCCGAGCCTCTCTCCTTGCACCGCACGCTGACAACGAGTTCAGGGTGCCAGGATAATGACACCGAGCAGAGCTCTGACGAGTGCGACGGCGGCGATGGGTGCACTGACCACTGCACCTGCGCGGCCGGATGGATCCCCAGCACTCCTCGGGGCTCGCGCTGCATCCCGAGTGAGCCCCCGCGCGAGTCACGCAAAGCTCTCACTGACCTCGCCGCGCAGAGTGCGGAGACGGTGTTCTGGTCGGTCCGGAGCAGTGCGATGGGGGCGCGTTCTGCAGCCGCGACTGCACGTGCCCGAGCGGCCACTCGGCGCTGTCGCCGCCGCAGAGGTTCTGCTCGGGCTGCGGCAACGAGCACCTCGACCCGCGCGAGCAGTGCGACGGGGGCGCTGGCTGCGTCAACTGCGCTTGCACGCAGGGCTACCAGCCCGCGACGCCGCTCGCCCTCGGCTGCGCGCGGGACCCGCGCCACGCGGACAACACATCGAGCTCGCGGCCCAGCATCGCGGTGATGGTGGGAGTCCCCGTGGGATCTGCGGTGCTCCTCGCGGCGTCGGTGTGCGCCGCGCTCGCCATCGTCCTGAGGCGCAGGCTCAGGCAGGGCCCGGGGTCCTCCGACTCCACCGAGCGCTCGCCGCCGGGGTCCGCCGTCATGCTGGGGACCCGGGTGGGCGCCGCCGCCTGCGACGTGGCGACGGCGTTCACCAACGTGGCGCCGGCGTACTCGGGCAGCGACAGCGAGGGCCAGGCAGAGTCGCCCGAGGGCCAGGCGGCACCGCTGGCGCCCCCGTCTGCGTCCGTGTCGATGATGGAGGCCTCCTCGCAGGCCTCGGGGGGCGTGGGTGACCCCGCGGTGATGTACCCCTTCAGCCCCGTCGTGCTGCAGCCCCCGCCCGTGCAGCTGCCGCTGGAGCTGCCGCCGCTGCTGCTCTCCCTGCCGCCGTGCAACGCCCCGCCCCCGCCGCCCGAGGAGGGCCCGGAGAGCGCGCTCGGGCAGTGCGACGGCGCCGAGGGCAGGGAGACGGTGCTGACGGACGTCGGGCCACCGCAGTGCGCTGCCAGGAAGGAGTCGCGCTGCTGCCAGACGGCCTCGTCGACCTACGCCGACGCCAGCGACGACGTCGTGCTGTCCTCCTGCTCCGAGAACGACTACGAGGACTGATTCGCGCCCGCCAGCCAGAGAGAGAGGGCAGGCGGGCGCCGGGAGGCCACCGTGACATGCGAAGTGTCCCGGGTTGTGGGTCGGTTGATTTTTTGTTTTCTTTACTTCACTTCGCGCAATCCAGCCCAAAAAGCAAGCACAGCACAAAACAGTTTCCACCGGGGAAGATATTTGCGGCCGCATCTTCCTCAGATCAGCCAGATCGGTTTCAAATCGGGCGGTTGCGGTTTCTGGGGTGCAACCGGCCGGTGTTTCCGTATGTCTGCCCCCTCGCCGCCGAACCTCCTCGACCCCAGATCGACCTACCCCGTCGTCGTGCGCGCTCCCACCTTCCGTCCCACCACATATGTATCTCCTCTGACGTGGCGTCGCCGTGCGTCGCAGGTGGTCTGCCCCGGGGGCGCAGAGGTCGCCATGGAGGTCCAGGGGCGCACCACGGTCGACAGGTTCCGGCGCGACCTGGCGTCCAGGGCCCCGGCGGTGCCCGAGGGCTTCACCCTGCACGCGTCTGCCGACGGCGCCGAGCAGCTGTCGGTCGAGTGGCGCCGCCTGTCCTACGCCGACGACGCCATCACGAAAACGCTTGCGGCGGGACTCGTTCCGCGGATCTACCTCAGGGCGCCAGCCCAGCGCTCCACGTCGCCGCAGCGCGCGGCCGCCGCGCGGCACTCGCGCCAGCACAGCGCCAGCGCGCGGCCGACGACCGTGCAGCCGTGCAGCGGGCCGCTGGTGCCCCCGCAGGCGGCGCAGGCGCAGCAGCAGCCGCAGCAGCAGCAGAGGCCCTCGTCCTGGAGGCCCTCGTCCTCGGGCGGCCATCTCAGGCGGCCCCTCGCCTCCCCGCCGCCGCCCCCGAGCCTCCCCGCGCCCCCGCTGCCCGCCGAGGCCGCTGCCGAGGCCCGGGAGGCGCCACAGGGGCGGACGACGCCGGAGATCGACGTGGAGCTGCTCATGACGGCGTCGTCGCCCGTCATCGAGCTCGCACTGCTCATGAGGCGCCTCGACGCCGGCGCCAGCCCCGCCGCCGGCGCTGCGCGCGAGGGCGGCGGGCCCGCGAGCCCCGGGGCGAGCGACGCGCACGGGGCCGGCGAGCTGGGCAAGCAGCTGTCACCCCTGGCCTGCGTGCTGCCGACGCCCTCTGAGCCCCTGCCCATCCAGCAGCCCCAGCAGCAGCCACAGCAGCAGCAGCAGCAGCAGCACGCGGCGTGGACGAGGTCCCCGGGGTCGTTCGTCACGGCGTCGCCGAGGGCGTACGGGGCGGCGGCGGCGTCGCCGAGGAGCAACGGCGGTGGGTGCGCGGAGGAGAGGGCGCCGCAGGGGAGGGCCGAGAGGACGTACGGCGTGGGCGACCTGCCGCCCCCGCACGACACGCCGAGCGCGGACCTGCTCGTCGAGAGCGCGGACAACCGCCAGGCGCTGCTGGCGGCCATCTCGGTGATCGAGCGCGTGCCGCTGACGAGGCACTCGAACGGGTACCTGCAGTGCGCCGCCGAGGCGGGGTTCACGCCGTGGGACATGCGCATGGCGGACCTCGCCATCGACCAGGAGGAGGCGCGCGAGCAGTGGTACGCGGCGCACTTTGAGGGCCGCGAGCACTGGAACTACGTGGCCGACGCCAAGGGCTCGCCCGTCGTGGTCAGCGTGCTGCCGATGGCCGAGGCGACCAAGACGTGGCGCGTCATATACAGGACGCCCGAGGGCGACTTCAAGAGGTTCGCCACGGCCAAGGCCTCGTCCAAGGGGCTGCCCCCGATAAAGGACATCGTGGCGGCCGTCGCGCCCAAGGGCGCCAAGCTGCCGTCCAAGTTCAAGCTCGTCGACGGCCCGCGCGTCGTCTCGGAGCTCGCGAGCTTCGAGCTGGACACCACGCGCAGGACGTTCAAGTTCGGCATCGTCTACGGCAAGCAGTCGGACATGAACGAGCAGGACTACCTCTCCAACGGTCCGCCACAGCGGCAGGGGCTCTCGGGCGAGGCAGGGAGTTCTCACGGCTGTGCTGCGCAGTGGGCGGGAGCAACGACTGGAGGGAGTTCCTCATGCTGATGGGCGACTACGTGAAGCTCAAGGACTGGCCCATGTACTCGGCAGGCCTCGACACCAAGAGTGAGTCCCCAGGTCCCAGGGAGGTTCCCTCGTGCCCCTGACAGGCCAGTGCGCCGGCAGAGAACCTGACGGGGGAGGTCTCGCTGTACACGCAGTGGAAGAACTACGAGGTCATGTTCCACGTCTCCACGCTGATGCCCTTCAGCCAGACCGACAGGAAGCAGTGTGAGCGCAAGAGGTTCCTCGCCAACAACATCGGCATGATCGTGTTCAAGGAGGGCGGGCAGCCGTACGCTGGCGACACGATCCTCTCGGAGAAGACGCACATCATCGCCGTCGTCCAGAAGTTCGGGCCGCTGTACCGAGCAGAGTTCATTACCAAGGAGGGCGTGCCCCCCTTCGGTCCCAGGATACCAGTTCCCTGTGTCTTCAGCAACCCGCTCTTGTTCCGCGAGTTCCTCCTCACCAAATGTACGAAGCACCTCTCCTCTGCCCTCCCTGGTTTTTAGAACAGCCGTGATTGACTGACAGTCTTCTACCCAGTGGTCAATGGCGAGACCGCGGTGCTGTCGCGGAGCACTGCGCTGAAGCAGAAGCTGCAGAGGGCCCGATGCGGACAGCTAGAGCAGCTGATCAGGACGCTGGACCCGCCCGATGATTCGTGATTCAATAGCATTTTGTGTTCGCTGTGCCACAGGAACGGCCCTGCTGCCTGCTCACGCTCAGGCAGCTTTGGCTGGACTGTTCACAATAACAGGAAACTATCTAACTAGCAACAATATTCCCCGTTTGTTCCTACAGTGGGCTCACAGGGGGCACAGGCCTGATGAAGTCCTGGGCTTCTGTGACGTAGTTCTCTCTGCCTTTGGCACTTATTTCTCTTTCGAATTTCAGCTTCCGTGAGATTCTGCTGTCGTTTTTCGAGCTGCATCAATGTTCGGAGGGAGCAGCAGGCGATCGGTGAGCGTGGCCCTCGTGGGGGAGAGCAAGGTGGGGAAGACCATGCTCCATAACGCGTATGTGCACGGATGCGCCAACTGCCCCGTGTACATGGCTGCCGAGAACCACGCCGTCTCTGCCCGCGTGATTCTGTGCGGACAATCGCTGGCCACCCGGGTGGCTGTGCTCGACTGCGCAGGCGATCCCAGGTTTAGGGTCTTCGCGTACGAGTACGTCAAGTCAGTTAGGGTGGTCCTGATCGTCTTCGCGGCCACCAGCCGCCAGTCCTTCGAGTCCGTGGGCTCGTGGGCGATGGCAGTCCGCCAGCATTCACAGCGCGATCCGATCGTAGGGCTAGTCTGCACGACCACGTACGCCGAGGAGCCCACCGCGAGAGTGCCCACGGAGGAGGCACGGGCGGCCTGCAGGGATCTCGGGCTCGACGACTACTTCGAAGTCGACGCCCGGGATCTCGGCGCTGTCAGCGCCATGTTCGAGCATTTCGCGGGCCTCGAGGTGGAGCGGTGTCTGCCCCGCGATACGGGGAAGAGGAGAGAGCAGGCGGCAACGCTGGCGATGGGCACGCATGTGAGGCTCGGGTCGCAGAGCCCCCTGGCGATGGTGACGTGCTGGACCGTCATGGTGATCGCACAGCTGATACCACTCGAGGCGCTGCTTGACTGACTCGTGAGTGGGCACGGTGCTTTGTTGGTGTTTGTACACATCTCTCTTCTTGTTGTTTGCTCATGTGATACACTCGTTAACGAGCCTGTTGTTCAGCCCGGAGCGTGTACAGCAGGGAGTACGGCGTGCACGAAGCCATTCGCTCGCATTCACTGTTCTCCCTAGACGTCCTTGGAGTCGGTCGGCAGTGCCTGGCTCGCAGGAGCTTGGCTGGCCAGGGCCTGACTGTCGTACGTCGGGACCACAGAGGCCGGGGAGCTGTCGTACGCGCCGACGAACGACGCCGGAGGGGTAAGCTGGAGCTTGCCGAGGGGGGGCTGGCAGGCGTCCTGGCCCTTCCTCTGGTCGGTGGGAACAATCACGTTGGTCAGGTCCGAGTCCTCCGAGGAGTTGCCCTTGGGCGTCGCCGTGTGGTGCTGGCTGCTGCTGCCACTGCTGCCCGCGGCGGAGAGCCCCGAGCGCGACGACACGTTGGCCCCGCAGACGATGTACGGCAGCGGCATCGCCGAATTGACGTCGTCGCTGGCATCGAGCACGGCGGGCTCCACCGTCACGTCGCCCCTGCTCGCCGGGACGAACTCGGGGAAGTTCATGTCGATGGGGATGTTGGGCACGCGCATCTTGCGCTTGTGGACGAACAGCAGCACGCCGGCGACGGACACCCCGGCGATCAGCGCCACGCCGCCGACGGGGACCGCGATGGCGATGGCCAGCGTGTCGGTGTTGCCGCCCTTGGATCGGTCGTCGCTCATCAGGCAGCCCTCTGTCATGGGGCTCGTGGGGAAGTACCCGCCGACGCACTTGCAGTTGTCCAGGCATCCGTCGCCTCCGTCGCACTCCTCGCCATCGTCCAGGTGCTTGTTTCCGCAGCCGGTGCACGCCGGGCCCGGCGGGTTCAGGGGCTTGTGGCCCTCCGTGCACCTGCACTTTACGCAGAACATCCCGCCGTCACACTCCTCGTTCCCGACGACCAGGCTGTCCCCGCACTCTGAGCGTAGGGAGTGAGTGGGATGCCTGGCAGCTCGGGTGGGGAGGGGGGCTTGCAGAGCTCACTGGGCTGGCAGTTGACTGTCTCGGGGAACGTGGGCTCCCACCCACCGGAGCAGTGGCAGTCGTGGCACGAGGTACCGTCCTGCTCGCAGTCCTCGAGGCTCGTCTCGACGACGCCGTTACCGCAGCCGATCTTGACGCACTGCGAGCTGTTCGTGCAGCTCCACGCGGCCGTCGCTCCCCACGAGCTCGTCTTGCAGCTGATGGCGTTCTCGAGGCCCGTCTGCTGGATGCAGTCGGGGTCCTGTACGCCGCACTTGCAGTGGCAGCCGTCGCCCGAGCCGTAGTGGTCCGGCGGGCAGGTCCACCCGGGCGGGATGCCTTTCCTGCACTCGCCCAGGTAGCAGTGCGCGTCCTCCCCGCACGACGAGACGTTGCGGAAGGCCTTTGTGAGGGCGCTGTTCATGCAGTCGGGGTCCATCACGCCGCCGCTCTGGCAGCGGCAGTCGCAGAGGTTCTTGTCGTTGAAGGCGCTGGCGGGGCACTGGGGGTCCTCCCACGCCTCGACGCACTCGCCGCTGTCCCCGCACTTGGCCACCTTCATCCCGGGGCAGTTGAGCGCCCGCGGGAACCACTTGGTCGAGAGCATCGTCGTGTACCTGCAGTCCGGGTCCAGCGACGTGCCGCACCCGCACTGGCACCCGTCCAGCGCTCCGAACGACTTGGGGCTGCACCCCGGGATCGACGCGTTCCAGTCAATTGCTGCGCCGCCAGCCCACTAGTCGTCAGTCCGGGAAAGAAAGAAAGAGAAGTAAAGAGAGGGAAGAAAAGGAAAGGGAAGATGGGAGGGGAGGGGAGGACTGCAGCAGGGAAGGGAGGCTGCAAGCAGGCAGCCGTCAGTCCGAGGAAGAAGAGAAGAAAGGAAAAGGGAAAGGGAAAGGAAAGGGGAGGAAAGGAAAAGGGAAGTGAAGGGAAGGGAGGGGTGGGTAGAGGAGGGGGGCACGGGGGATGAGGGAGACAGCGTGCCTTGGCACCTGCCCTTCCTGTTGCAAACCTCGTTGGAGGAGCAGTTGCGCGAGGCGGTGCCTGTGGTGCCGTTGCAGTCGGGGTCCCACGTGCCGCAGTTGCAGTTGCACTCGCCGTCCATCCACAGCGCGGGGTCGCACGTCCACATCGGCACCAGCGCCGCCAGGCCCTGCGCGCGCTCCCCCGGCGTGCCCTTGGCGCGGAACAGGACGCTGGTGACGTTGTCCGCCGCCCAGTCGCCCGCGAACGCGGTCCACTCGGTGTCGTCGAGGCGCCGCCACGCAGCACGCCGCGGCAGCGCCTGGAACGTCGACGTGAAGAACGACGTCCGCTTGGAGCACGTCCCGTAGAGCGTCACGCCGATGAAGAGGCTCCGCGCCGTCGCCGTGAGCTCGAAGGGGGCCGAGTACCACTTGTTGGGCGCGTCGTTGGGGTTGGAGTTCCACGTGTTGACGATGGCCGTCAGCTGCACGCCCACCGACTTGAGCACGCGGCCCGGCTTCCCTCCGTTGTTGTCGTACGCCACCACCGTCGCCCGCACAGACTCGTCCCGCACGACCGTGCCCGGCTCTCCGAACAGCGACTTCCAGCACACCTGTTTTTTGGTGGGAGGGCAAGACGCGGTGGCAGACGCGTCGGTCTGTGAGCATTGCCGCCGGGGAAAACGAACGTAGCCGCGAAATGCGGTGACAAAACGGGATCCCCGCCCGCCTTCCCCTCCCCCCCCCCCGGGGTTTTGTGAAATGCGCGTACGGTGGTGTACTTCCAGGGTAGCGTGCGCGGCGTGAAGAGCTGCACAAACTCGATGGAGCCGCCCGAGTCATCTGGCATTTGATGGCAGAGGGGAGGGAGGGAGCGACGGGTCTCTGAGTTTCCGAAGTTACCGAAAAAGGCGGTTTTTTCCCAGAGGCAAATCCTCAATCCCGGACACAACGTCCCCTCCGAGGGGAGGGGGCGGGGGAGCGAAAAACGGTGGGTCCCTGTACCATCTGCCCCCTCTGTGCACGCGGGGTAGGAGGGGAGGAACTTGTCGACGGCCGAGGACGAGTCGTAGACCTCCGAGTCGGTCAGAGAGCCGCACGTCTCGGTGTAGTCGTTGCGGACAGCCTGGGCCGCCCAGCCAGCCACGACGGCCAGCACAACCGCTGCGACACGGGCCGCCATCTGCCCCCTTGCGGTTCCTTGCGAGCAGGGGTGTTGCGTGCGAGCGGGGATGTGTTGCAACGAGGGTGCGTGTGCCTTAGAACCCTGAAGGTTTGTGTGTTTTGCCAACGAGAGGCAGAAAGCACCACTCTCGGTCTGCTGGGGTTTTTTGTAAAACTAGTAAATTCTATGTCGGGTAGATTCTTGCCGCCACGTGCGGGCGGGGACACTATGAATGCACCGATACGTCACGGGGGGAAATATTGTTTGCCTCCGCTCCCGGCGTGCGTTCCGTGGGGGAGCCTGGCGAAGCGCGAAGGGGGGGTGGGGTGGGGGCAGGAATCACCCATGCAGCCGCGTGGGCAATTCTACCGATGGGGTGCAGGCTTTCGGACAATTATCCAGATAGAGAATTCTACTCTGTGCGATTTCCCAACGCGCACCATCCGCGTCCCCCTGCGTCCCAGCCCCCCTCAAACGAAGCGCGATTGCACGGCGAAGGGGAGGCATACGCGGGCCCCCGGTGGCACATACATTCCGGGCACGGGCAGCGGGGTCTGGGGGAGCGGAGGAGGCTCACAACGCGCAGGCGCAGAAGTGCGAGCGCGGGGTAGGCATCTCGGGGAGATCCCGCCACGTTCCAGCGTCAGTGTCGTACTGCTCGGCCCCAGCGAGCACGATGCCGCCCACGCCCGTGCCGCCGAATGCGAACACGGAGCCGCCGAGGGCGGCGGCGGCCAGACCAGCGCGGGCGCAGCACATGGGCGAGCAGCCCTCCCAGGCGGAGCCCTCGGGGGCGGCCACGCGGAGGCGCTCGACGTCGGCCAGCGGCTGCTCGTTGGTGTCCTCGCCGCCCAGCGCGTAGACGTAGTCGCCGCAGCGCACGAGGCACAGCGCGCGGCGGGCGACGCGCAGCGGGGGGCCCGGGCGCCACGAGCGCAGCGACACGTCGTAGCGCTCGACGAGGGCCAGCGGGTCGCCGTCCCTGTTGGATCCCCCGGCGGCCCACAGCGTCCCGAAGGCCTCGCACACCGCCAGGCCCTCGCGCGGCGTCGGCAGCGGCGGCAGCTCCTCGGCCCACGAGGCGTCGGCGCCCAGCAGCGACTCGACCGAGCAGAGGTTGCCGTCCTGCACGTTGAACCCCCCGGCGGCGACGACCGTCGACCCCAGCGCGCAGCACGCGTGCAGCCAGCGCGCGGTGCGCAGCTGCGGCAGCGCGCGCCAGCAGTCGCACTCGGGGTCGTAGAGCTCGGCGCTGCTCAGCGGGGCGCCGCCCGAGCGCGTGCCGCCCGTCACGTACGCGCGCGAGCCGCACGCGCACGCCGAGCAGCAGTCGCGCGCGCAGGCCATGGGCGCGGCCGCGTACCACTGGCGCTGCACGGGGTCGTAGATCTCGACGGCAGCGCTCGCGTCGCCGTCGGCCGCGTGGCCGCCGAACGTGTACAGCGCAGACTCGGGCACAAGGTACACGCCCAGCGCGCTGTGGAACACCGTCGCCGGCGCCCCCGACGACCGCCGCGCCCCCATCGACTGCGGAGACGACGGTGGCGGGACCGTCGCGCGGGGGCCCCTGGGCAGAGGCCGCGCCAGCGCGTCGGCTGGGACGACGGGCACGGGGCTGCGGTACTCGAGGTCGTACTCGGGCGCGGACGTCGGCAGCTGCGGAAGCGCCTTGGTGGGCGCGTTCCTCAGGCGCCTGAGCGCCGGCGAGACCCCCGGCGACGCCGACACCCCGGGCGACGGGCACGAGTCCGAGCCCGACGACGCGGCCAGGAACGGGTTGGGCACGCGCCTCAGCGGCGGGGGCGACTCGAGAGGCGGCGAGGACAGCGGGGAGTCGTCAGACATCAGCTGCAGAGTGCGTATGGGCAGCTGTGGCTCGTCGCCCTGCTGCTGGCCGCGCCTGGCCGTGTCCCGGTCCTCGAGCTCGGCGCCGAGCGTCGCCTCCTTGCGCAGCGGCGACCGGCCGCGCGAGTCCTCCCTGCGCCGCGACGGAGGAGGCGACCCAGAGGTCGCGGGGAGCACGGGCAGCGGCTTCACCTCGCTGTCGCTGTCGGGGGCGGAGCTCACCAGCGGGTTTCGCTGCGCCCCGACCCCGGACGACGCGCTCGACGACACGCTGCGCGTGCGCTGCGACGACCTGTGCGCCTGCTGCCACTGCGGAGCCTTGGCCGCCCCTGCCGCCTCCGCCTGTGTAGGTGCCGCGGCAGGCGCGGCCCCGGCAGTGCTGGCCGAGACGGTCCTCTTGCGCGACCCCTGCGGCGTCTGCGCACTGGGCATCGGAGACTGCACGTCGGGCTCGCTCGCCTTGGAGAGCTTCTTGCGCTTCGGCGCCCCCTCCGGCGACGGCGGCCTCTGTAGCTCGGGCGACGCCACGACGACTGACTTGGGCAGCTGCGGCACGCACTCCGGGGCCTTGATCTGCTGCTGCTGCAGGTTCCGCATGGCCTCCCTGCGCGGCGAGTAGACGTTCACGTCGGGCGGCGGCTGCGACGGCGGCGGTATGAAGTCTGCCGGCGGCTTGGCCCCATCGACGAGCGACGTCGAGCGCCTTCTGTGGTGCTTGCTCCGCTCGGGCGTCACCGCCCTGTCCTCGTGCGCCACAGGCGGCGGCGGGATGTCGTCCGGGCCCGAGGGCGGTGGCGGCGCAGGCCCCGTAGGCGGCGGTATGTCCGCGAGCTTTCTGAGGTCTCTCGCAGACATCGCTTTCTTGATCTGCTGCGGCGGGGGCGGCGCGCTCGGGGGCGGTATGTCGACCTGCCCCTGCCCAGGGGGGTGGACAGTCATCATCATCTCCGCGGGAGCCGGCGGTGCTGGCGGCAGGGTGAGCGAGAGTCGCTTGAGGGAGTGCGCGGTCTTCGCGGCCTGCACGAGCGGCGACGACGGCGACGACCTGACCGTCCCCGACGACGGCGAGCGTGCGAACGGCGTGGGGGAGCCCGGCAACACCGGCGACATGCGCATGGCAGGCTGTGAAGCGCATCGACTGGGGCGCGTCTGCAGCCCCACGATCAGGGCAGCGACAGCGCTCAGCCACTCGACTCTGTCCTCAGTGTTCGCAGCCCTCAGGCCTGGCGGGCCACGGTCAGGAAATGGTGTGTGGGCAGTACGCACTATACGTCGTCCTGGTGCCCTGAGTGGGGTCTATCTTGCTGTGGCAACGTGCAGCAGAGGTGTCAAACACACGAGGGGCAGACAACCGTCGTGGCCAGAACGGGGGGGAGGGAAGCGGGGGGGACGAACACGAGGCTGAAGTCGGAGCTGGTAGTGGCGTCGGACAGAGCCGCGGTCCTCCCTCCGACGTGGAGCTCCTCGGAGGCGGTTGCGTCGGGCTGGTTTTTTCCGATGGTGAGGCCGCAACGGCAGTGTGGGTCGGCTTGATGTGCCGCTTGCGTGAACTCGTACCTCAGAGCTCTCGAAAAAGTACAGATTCCCGTCTGTACGCGTTTCAGATATTTGAGCGGGGCGAGCCGCGACGCTTATTGGCTGAGGGGCGGGGCGGCACCTGAGGTGAGGACCGCCCTCCTGCGCTGCCACTGGGGCGGGGACCCGGACGGCGAGTCCGAGGGCGAGTCGGGGGCGGTCGCTCGGTAGAGCAGCCCCTCCTTCAGCGACCGCGCCCGGGCCGCTGCAAGAGTGAGCGCCATGTGGGGGTGCTACGCCTGGTGCTGTCCTGGCGCCGGCGTGCGGGCAGTTTTGCGGAGATGACCGCGCGGAACAAATTTAGGGGCCAAACACGCTAAATATCTCTCGCGGATACGGGGGCGCAGATTTGAGGGCCGCAGGGCGGATACTTCTGCGGCAAAAATGCACTCGCGTGACGTTGCAGACCAACTGTTTTCTCGACAATCTCCTCCTTCTGTGTTTATATTTCTGGCTTAGCAACCTGCTTGGCAAATGGCGGATTGGAAGAGCGGCCCCCTCGACTGCGCAGACGACGTTGCGGGTGGTACGCGAGCCCCCCTCGCTCTTCTCCGCAGAGTCCCCGCGTGCCTGGTCAGTTGACCCCCACTGGTTTTTGAACTCGGGTGCCCTGCAGTGGTCCTTGCGTGGATCTGCCCGTGCTTCATCCTCGGGACCAACGCTGGCGACTCGGACACCGGGTCCTGCATCGTGTGCGGCCTCGTCGGCTGCATCTGCTCTTGCGTACGTCCCCGGGGTGTTTGTGTGCTTTTGGCGTTCTTTGAATCCCCGCCGTCGTTTGTCTTTCCGGTCTTTACGTTTTTCCTCTGCTGTTTTCGGACCTCACTCCACGGTGTGTGCGGGGTGGGTTCGGAACAAATGCGCAGTGCATGCCCTGCTTCGTCTACATGCAGCGCAAGAAGGTCCGGGCCAAGTACGGCATCAAGGACACGGCGCTCCTCAACGCCCTGCTCTTCAAGGTCCGACCCCCACCGGCCGGATGGCCCACCCCCACTGTCTCTCGCCCTCTTTTCCCCTCCTTGTGGCAGCACTGCTATTTTTGCACTAATGCGCGCCGTACGCACAGCCCGAGAGGCACGAGAAGAGCGACTGGATCATCGACGGGTGCATGGCGTGCTACGCGCCGTGCGCGCTCGCCCAGATGAGGCGTGAGATCGCGGCCTCGCACTAGAGGGGGCCGCGGGGAGCCCCACAGGAGAGATGGACCCAACGTCATGAGGGAAACCGACAAACGAAACCGACACCCCCACCCTCCGGCAGATGCCACACCGACATACTCCCCCACAACACCGCAAGACGACCTCGGGTCACGCCTCATGAAAACAACGCATTCGGATTGGAGCGAGCCTCCTCGACAAAATTGGCGGATTTGGAACTTTTTTGAAATCCCGGTCGGCCAGACTGTGCTGCGAGGGCTGTGCCCCGCGCTCAATGCGCGGCTACCTGAAGCGAGTGAGGCACAGCAGAGGAGGCCCCGTTTGTGTTGCCACAAGCGCCCTGAGATTGGAGAGAAGATGTGCAGATCCTGAAAGCGATCGCATACCTTTCTCTCATCTAATCTCTCTATTTGTGCCCGGGTGTGAGCGTTGTTTTCTCTGATTTGTGGCCTGCTCCAACGCAGAGTAAGGCCATTTTGTGTTCATCGAGTGAAGTGATCCGAGGTCAGCATGGACATGTGCCGGTGTCGTTTGCTGCCAGCTCTCAAATGATTATTGAGCAATGCCCATGCCGCAGCCCACCGGGTATGCCGGGTAAGTTGTTTCTCTTCTTCTTCACGTCTGCCTCAAAAGGCTCTAGAGAACAACCCGCAAGTGCCCGAACGCCCGTTCTATTTCAGAGCAGAGGGGCCGGCGGGTGTTTGTGGGTGCGGGTATCTTTTTTCAAGTCCGGTTTAACTTTGATGCAGAGCCCACCCGCCCCCAAAACCGCCTCCCGACTGGGCCACCGTCACTTTCTATTATCCAAGGGCTCGGTTGCGGTTCACCCAACAATGCGTGAGGTCGTGCTTGTGTGTCTCGTTGTGTGCGCCGTTGTGGCGCAGGCAGAGGTGACCGCGTGGCTCGACGACGAAGTCCACATGAACGGGACGATGCTCATCCGCGCCCGCGGCTTCCAAGGCAAGTCGTAGGGAGAGTGGGGGGGAAGGCCAAGGCGGTGGTGTGGCCTCGGTGGTCTCAGCGTCGGTGTCCTCGCAGCCGAGGAGTACGACTACACCACGAGCGACGGATACATCCTGAAGCTCGTTCGCATCCCCTGCTCGAGGTATGGAGGGCCACGCTCGTGGTGCCTGGGGGGCGGGGGACGGGGAGTTCTCTTCGACCATACATTCAACACAGGACGCAACGCAACACACAGGAGCCACCGGTGCGGGGGCCCGCCGGTGGTCGTCATGCATGCGCTGCTGTGCTCGTCGGACGAGTTCCTGCTGGACTCTGCCGAGGCGTCGCTGGGCTACGTGCTGGCGGACGCGGGGTTCGACGTGTGGCTGCTGAACAAGAGGGGCAACACGTACAGCAAGCGCCACACGTCCCTCTCCCCCGACTCGCGCGAGTTCTGGGAGTACACGTGGGACGAGGTCGGCCTCATCGACATCCCCGAGCAGATTGACTTTGTGTTGCGCCACACGCCCGGCTACAGCACCGTGGGCTACGTCGGCCACTCCGAGGGCACCACCGCGGGCTTTGGTTAGTTTAGAATTTCGAATTGCGCAGAAGGCCGCTCGATACGCTAAGTTGAGAACGATCCCACAGTGGCCGCCTCGCAGCCGCGCGTGGCCAGGAGGATCAACGCGATGGGGATGCTGGCCCCAATCGCAAGGATGGTCGACCTGGGATCGCTGGAGGTCCTCAGGTGGCTGATGCGCCACTCGGAGCTCGAGGTGCTGGTTGCGTTTGGCCACAAGGACTTCCTGAGCTCCTCCGAGTTCCTGCGCACCGGCGGCGCCGCGTTCTGCAGGCTCTGCCCCGACTGCTGCTCCAACATCCTGTTCTTCGTCTGCGGCTTCCCTGGCAACAGCAACAACTTCAACAGGTCGCGCTTCGAGGTGTACTACTCGCACGCGCCGTGCGGCACTTCTGTGCACAACATGGTGCACTGGATGCAGTCGGTCGACACGAACCAGTTCCAGCGCTACGACTGGCACCTCATGAGCAAGAACATCGCCAAGTACGGGTCGGCGACGCCCATCCCGTACGACCTGTCGAGCGTCCCGATGCCGATCGCGCTCTACGCGGGGAGCAGGGACGTCCTGGCGACGCCCAAGAACGTCGAGGCGCTGACCAGGATGCTGCCGCGCGACAAGTACACGCTGTGGGTGGACCCCGATTACGAGCACATGGACTTTGTGTGGGGTATGGACGCGCACGTCAAGGTCTACCCGCAGCTGGTCGAGCACCTGCGCAGGGGCGCGTCGGGAGTCACGCCCTAATTACGCCAACAAAACCGCCATCGCAGGCGAATGCCAGCGATTCGCTGAGGCTCCACGACTCCTCGGTGGCGCTATGGCGTGTGCTCGGTTGTGAGAACAAAGCCCCCACCTCGACCGATACTCTCTCGGCAGTGAGGACGACAACGCCCCCCTCCGGACGAACACTACAACTGGTGCACCCGTGACTGCCTTTTGCAGAGATTGTTGAATTCCGCTCGATTGACAAACGAGATATCGAGTCGTCCGTCTGTCACGGCTTGCCCGAGGCGTGCGAGATGTTGATCTTGGTTACATTTGGACTGTGCGGGCGGCTATGCGAGAGAATGAAAGCAGAACGGCTGTCCAATTTCCACCCGTGGTCGCTTCTGCATTCATCCTGGGGTATCTCCATCTCGTCCACCAGTTGCATCAAGTGTTCCCTGGAATTACGTAGACTGAGATATCTGCCGTGGGGCGATCCAGTATCTTGCGTCACAGTGAGTTTAACTTTGATGCAGTGCCCCCCAGCAAAAAAACCGTCCTACCACACCGCCGCCACCTGCACTTTTATTCCCGCTCGGAGGCGCAGGCACAGCAGATCGCCATGCGCACTGCAGTTGCTGTTCTCGTTGCGTGCGCTGTTCTGGCGCAGGCAGAGGTGACCGCGTGGCTCGCTGACGAGGTTCACATGAATGGAACCATGCTCATCAGGGCCCGCGGTTACAAAGGCACGTCGCCGCGGGATTGCCTTTCCCTCTTATAACGGGCCAACAGTCGAGGAGTACGACTACACCACCAGCGACGGATACATCCTGAAGCTCGTTCGCATCCCCTGCTCGAGGTAACTAACGGCGCGCACTGCCGCGAGCTCACCCCACCGCATCGCAAACCGCAGGAGCAACAAGTGCGGAGGCCCTCCGGTGGTCGTCATGCACGCGCTGCTGTGCTCGTCGGACGAGTTCCTGCTCGACGCCGCGGACACGTCGCTGGGCTACGTGCTGGCAGACGCGGGGTTCGACGTGTGGCTGCTGAACAAGAGGGGCAACACGTACAGCAAGCGCCACACGTCCCTCTCCCCCGACTCGTCCGAGTTCTGGGAGTACACGTGGGACGAGGTCGGCCTCATCGACATCCCCGAGCAGATCGACTTTGTGCTGCGCCACACGCCCGGCTACAGCACCGTGGGCTACGTCGGCCACTCCGAGGGCACCACCGCGGGCTTTGGTAAACCCAAATTCGAATTGGGGGGAAGTGAAAGGGTTGGATGACTGACCACGGGCCCTTCCGCAGTCGCTGCCTCGCAGCCCGAAGTTGCCAAGAAGATTAACGCGATGGGAATGTTGGCCCCGATCGCAAGGATGGTCGACCTGGGGTCGCTCGAAGTCCTGACTTGGTTGATGCGCCAATCAGAGGTCGCTGTGTTGATTGCGTTCGGCCACAAGGACTTCCTGAGCTCCTCCGAGTTCCTGCGCACCGGCGGCGCTGTGTTCTGCAAGCTCTGCCCCCACTGCTGCTCCAACATCCTGTACTTTGTCTGCGGCTTCCCCGGTAACAGCAACAACTACAACAAGACCCGCTTCGAGGTGTACTACTCGCACGCCCCGTGCGGCACGTCTGTGCACAACATGGTGCACTGGATGCAGATGGTCGACACGGGAAAGTTCCAGCACTACGACTGGCACACGGCGAGCAAGAACATCGAGAAGTACGGGTCGGCGACTCCCATCCCGTACGACCTGTCCAACGTCTCGATGCCCATCGGACTCTACGCGGGCAGCAAGGACATCCTGGCGACGCCCAAGAACGTCGAGGCGCTGACCAAGATGCTGCCGAGCGGCAAGTACACGCTGTGGGTTGACCCCGATTACGAGCACATGGACTTTGTGTGGGGCGTGGACGCGCACGTTAAGGTCTACCCGCAGCTGATCGAGCTGCTGCGCAGGGGCGCTCCGAGCGCATCGGCCAGCGGCCTCAGCGACCCAGAGGCCAACGCAAACCACATGCTCGCAAGCGAGGACAAGAACTCTGCAGCGGCTCTTGCTGCCACTGCGACTGTTCTGACAGCGCTTGCCCTCTTCTAAAGAGAGTCAATGCAACCACCTCGCGATTGAGCCCAATAAAAAGCCAGCCTGAAGATCAAAAGCCATCAGTGAGATTAGCCAGTGCAAGTGGGGGCTTGTGTGCAGTGAGGGCTTGAGGTTGTAGAGGCTTCAGCAGCTCAGACGATGCTGGTGCGGATCTTCTGTGTGATCTTCTCGCCCAGCGAGAGCGCGATGCCCTGCGTCTTGCTCCTGATGCGCACGTAGCCCGCCACCTTGCCACCCTCGATCTCGAGGCTGATGTTGGCCAGCGCGTCCTCGCCAAACACCGAGCGCGCGTAGAGGTTGGCAGAGAGGAACCCGCAGTCGCCCTCGAGCGCGGGCTTGGGGGTCAGCACCGCCATGTTGGTCGAGTCGGCGATGAACTCGACGTACTGCACCGGCGTCTTGGTCGTCGTCGGGGCCAGCGCGATGCGGTTCTCCCACTCGAACTCGGCCCACATCTGGCGGAAGCGCACGTCCTGGCACGTGGCCGGCGCGATGTAGTCCATGATATCGATGCGAATCTCGTTGAGCACGACGCAGTTGCGGTCGGGGGCGTTCTGCGTGACGCTGGCACCGCTGGGCTCGTAGGTCAGGTTGCCGAAGATGACGCCTGTCTCGGTCGATGAGACCTTGAGCGACGCCTTGAGCCTCGCGGTGGCCCCCGAGGCGATGGTGGTCGGCTGCGGGCGCTCGACGAGGCGCAGGTCGCCGAGCGTCGACAGCTCGAGCGTCACGTTCTGCAGCGTCGACGGCGCCTGGTTGACGACGACGACGTCGAGCACGACGTCGTACTGGTGCACGTACACAAACGCCTCGCAGTAGAGCGGGTCGCTGTACCCCGTCAGCTGCATCACGCGGCTCAGCCTCGACTCGGCGTTCTCCTCGTTGTCAGACCTGCTGAACGCCGAGAGGTCGTCGTCCTCGCCCGCGCCCGCGTCGGCCTTGAGCCCCGCGAGCAGGCGGATCTTGATGAGGTCGTCAGCCTGCACCTCGATCTCCTTGGGCTTGTTCTTGTCCGCGGCCTTGCGGGCGGCGATGTTCTCCGAGAGGATCGCGGCAAAGGCCTTGCGGCTCTCGCTCAGCAGCACCTTGCGCGCGGCGGCGGCGTTGCCGGCGATGGCGTTGATGCACAGCGCGAGACGGTCGCGCGTGTCCGAGTCGATCAGGCGGGCCACGAGGCGCTTGGTCTGCCCGAAGCGGAGCAGCTGCGCCAGCAGCAGCAGCACCTCCGCGTTGAACCTGTTCTTGGCCTCGGCGGGCACCGCGTCCAGCGCCGACGCCTTGAGCGCCAGCTTCGTCAGCGTCACGCCGACGATGCCGCCCAGCAGGCAGTCCCCGTCGCTCAGGATCGCTGCGACGACAGATGATGAGCGGTGAGAACCTGAGAACCCGCCGGAAAGACGGCGGCAGAAGGGGAGGAGCGGCTCACAGCGGAGGCAGCTGCCGGGGGCGGGGGCGGCGCTGGCCGAGGCGGCGGTGTCGCTGGGGAGGGCGGCCTGGGTGGCGTAGGTGCCGTCCTTGAGGACCCTGACGGCCGACTGCTGCGCGGCGGGGGCGGGCGTCGGGGCAGCGGCCTCCTGCTCGGCCTTGATCTCCTCGGGGTCCTTCTGGGCGAGCAGCAGCGGTATGTCCTTGAGCAGGTCCTTGATCGCGTTGAACGCGTGCGTCAGCTCCTCGGGCTCGGACGCGTACTCGCCGATAATCCACAGCGCGGCCCTGTAGACCTTGGAGATGCGGATCGTCGGCAGCGCGTCGACCAGCTTCGTCAGGATCGTCCTGCGCAGCTCGGGCTGCGTCTCGGCCGCCTCGCGGACAAACGCGATGACGTCGGACGAGCCGGCGCTGGCGGCGTCGCCGAGGAAGTCCATGACGACGTCGACGACGGCGGCCGCGACGCCCGGGAAGCGCACGGCGCACTGGTGGATCGACTGCACGATGACCTGGCGGTACTCTGCGGCCTCGGGCGAGCTGCCCGCGGCGACGAGCTCGTTCTTGAGGTGCGCGATGACCTCGCCGACGTTGCGCTGCGTCACGAGCTGCAGCGCAATCTCCAGCGCGCGGCGGCGGATGTCGACCGTCGGGCACGAGAGCGCGCGCAGCACGTCCATGACGAGCTCCTGCAGGACCTGCGCGCCGCCGGTGGTCTTGGAGTTGATGTCCGAGACGCGGTCGAGCGCCACGAGCTTGACGTTGTTGTCGCTCTCCGAGACGAGCAGGTCGATGTACGTCAGGGCCGCCTGGCGCACAGACGTCGGGGCCGTCGAGAGCGAGAGCAGCGTGCCCGCGGCCTCGAAGCGCACGGCCGGCGAGGACGAGCTCAGCAGCGAGACGACGCAGGGCAGGTAGCGGCCGCGGACGACGGGGTTGGCGCGGCAGACCTTGAGGACAATCTCGACGACGGCCAGCTGCAGGATCTCGCTCAGGTTGGGCACCTGGTCCAGCACGCTGTCCACGTACGCCATCGCCTTCTCCGGGTCGCAGTGGTACAGCATCAGCAGCGCGTTGCGCTTGCACGACGCGTCTCCCTCCTGTTGTTGGGTCCGTTTGGAGCAGTTTTTGGTACTGCACGATAGGGAAATCTGGGGAATCTGGGGAATCGGGATCAATCGATTCGTACGTTCTGGATGAAGTGGAAGACCAGGTCAGGCGCGTTGGGGATCAAGTTCGGGAAGCTCTTGTGGATGGCGAACAGCGACCACACGGCGTTGCGCCTGACGTAGGCGTGCCTGTGCTCGAGGTTCTTGCACACGCTGCCGACCAGGGGGTCCAGAATCTGGAGTGGGAGAAGATACGGGCAACGTCAGAAAAACAGGAAACAGGCGGGCAACGACAGGCCCCACACCCCCTCCCGACGCACCTCGGGCTCCTTGAGGCGGCACAGGAGGCGCAGAGTGCTGCCGCAGACGTACTCGGAGGGGTGGTTGAGGTCCCTCATCAGCGAGTTGCTGCGCCAACGTCCAGATAGAGCGTGAGAAGCGAACAAACGACAACGGACGACACGTGGGCGAGGGGGTCAACGCCAGCAGCCACCGCCTTTCACGGGGCTCTCGCGCGGGCTCCGGAGGGTGGAGGAGGCGGAGAGAGCCGCGCACCAGGCAAGGATCATCTCGGGGCGGAGCTTGCCGGTGTTGGGGTCGGTCTTCTCGACGCTCTCGAAGTAGAGCAGGAGCAGCTTCTTGATCGTGTGGTTCGACTCGGGCATCGCGTACTGGATGATCGGCAGCAGCAGCGACGGCAGCTTCTCGCCGTTGACCGTGCACATCACGATCTGCGGGGGCGGCAGTGGGCGGGCATCACGGGGGAGGGGCAGGAAGGTGAGCGGAGGAGTTCTGGGTGCTTTTTAATTTCTAGATTGATTTCTAGATCGGACCTTCTTGAGCGCGGCGATCTTGGTGTCGGCGTCGCCCTTCTCGAGCATCTTGCGGAGCTCGTCGACCTTGACCTCGACCTTGCTCGCATCGAACAGCAGCAGAGAGCACGGCCTCTCAACCGACATGGCGCCGGCTTGTTGGGGTGTTTGTTTTTGTTTTTAAAAACCCAACACACGTGTTCGAAATATCTCGTTCGAGAATCTCATCCAAGGGCTTCTCGTTGTTGCCCTGCCCTCTCCGATCCCCATGTGTCTGGCCAGGGCACACCCCCCGATATGCTCGATCACGACTCAGACCTCCACCCCTCCCAGACCTTGGTACGGAGTATCGGGTATCCCAGAGATACAGAGATACGCTCCGTAGGGCGTCAGCATTCTTTGTGTAACCCGGTTGTGCTGGATGAGCGCGTCGCAGTCCGCCGCGGACGCACAGCGCGCCAACCACCCCGCGCCCGCCACCCGCGCGACCCTCCCAGCGCACGCCACCCGCGCGCCCTCTGCCGCCACGTCCCCCGCGCCGCCGCCGCCTCCGCCGTCGTCGCGCCGTGCCGACCGCGACCGCAGCAAGTTCGCCGCCGCGCTGCGCAGCGCCGACGCGTGGCTCGTCGCCGAGGAGCTCTCGCGCTGCCGGCAGCTGGCCGCGGCGCCCGTCGCCCCGGGCGGCGCGCCGCCGATATGCGTGGCGGCGGCCGTCGACCGCGCGGCGGCGGCGAGCGTCGCCAAGTCGCTGCTGCGCTGCGGGGCGCGCGCCGACGCCGTCGACCCCGCGACGGGGATGAGCGCGCTGCACATCGCCGCGTGCGCGGGGCACGCGTGCACGGTCGCCGCGCTGCTGGCGGCGGGGGCGGACCCCAACAGGGCCTCGCGGGCGCCGGAGGGCGTCTCCGGGGCCGAGTCGGCGCACGGCAGCACGGCGCTCGCCTGCGCGGCGCTCAGGTGCCGCAGCGACGTCGTCGAGGAGCTCGCGCGCGGCGGCGCCGACGTCTGCGCGCCCGCCGGCGCCAACGCGTGGCCGCCCATCGCCTGGTGTGTGTCGTCGCGCTACATCGCCGCCGTGACGTACGCCAGCGCGCGCTCACGCGCGCACGCCGCCTCCCGCCTCCTGACGTGGCGCCGCGGCAGAGGGGGTGAGGCCGCGCAATTTCGCATCTGCTGACGTGTCAGGGGGTTTGGGCGCGCGCCGCGCGCAGCGGGACGCAGATGGCGTCGCGCGAGGCCAAGCGCGCGACGATCGAGGCGCTGGTGCGCTGCGGCGTGGACCCCAACAAGCCCTGCACGGCCAGGGGCGACACGCCGCTGCTGATGGCCGCAGAGAACGCCGACGCCGACGCCGTCGAGACGCTGGTGTCGCTGGGCGCCGTCGCCGGCGCCACGCCGGGCCTCGTGCACGCGTGCATCTCGGGGTCGCACGAGATCGCCGCCGCGCTGTGCAGGGCCGGCGCGGACGCCCGGTCGCCGATGGGCGCCAACGCGCTGCTGTGCTCGTGCACGCGCGTGGACGTCAGGACCATGCGCGAGCTGCTGGGCCACGGGGCGGACCCCAACGCCGCCATGGCCTCTGACGAGCTGCGGTTGACGCCGCTGCACATGGTCGTCAAGAACGCGGGCGCTGCGGCGGAGCACGCGGTGGCGTCGGCCATTGCGGAGCTCATCAAGGCGGGTGCGGACCCCTGCGCGGAGGACGCGCGCGGCCTGACAGCCCTCGACCTCGCGATCACGCTGGGCAGAGACACCGCAGCGGACGCCATCCGGCGGGAGGCAGGCGACAGGATACTCAAGCGCCCTGCCAAGGCGCCTGCGCCACAGCCCGCGCCTGAGCAGCCTCCGTCGCAACAGCAGCGAGAGCAGCAGCAGCAGACGGCGGGGGACGCCGCCTCGCAGGCGCCGGCGTTGCCAGAGAAGAGCCAGGAGAACATGGATAAGCGCAAAAACACCTCCGAGACGCAAGCCAACAAGGGGAAGCCAAACGCAGAGTACGCGGCGAGGCTCAAAGCCCTGCTCGAAGCTGTCAGCAAGGGCGATGCCGCGCGCGTAGACAGAGAGCTGTCCGCGTGCCCCGAGCTCGCGCGCCTGAGCTGCGAGTCCGGCGCCGACTCCCCGCTCGTCGCCGCCGCACGCGCGCAGACGCCGGCGTCGCCGTCGATCGCCCGCGCAATAGTCAAGGCCGGCGCGAGCGTCGACTGCGAGCGGGGTCTGAGCGCGCTGCACGTCGCGGCGTGCGGCGGGAACGCGCCGGTCGTAGCGGAGCTGCTGACGCTCGGCGCGGACCCCAACCGCGTGGCGCCCGAGCACGAGGACGGCGACACAGAGTGCAGCTCGCATGGCGAGACGCCGCTGAGCTGCGCGGCGTCGGCGGGCAACGTGGCCGTCATCCGCCTGCTGCTCGACGCGGGAGCGGACCCCAACTGGCTCGACAACAGCGACTACACTCCGCTGCAGCGCGCGGCGCGGCACGGGCACGCCGAGGCCGTGCGGGTGCTGATATCGGGCGGCGCGCTGCCGGACCTGCCCTCTGGCGACGGCGAGACCGCGCTCGTGCTCGCCGCGATACACGGGCACGAGGCCGCGTTTGACGCGCTAGTGCAGGGCGGCGCCAACGTGAACTCGCCGGCGAGCTACAGCGAGGACCCCGACGACGTGTTCGTACCCATCGTCTGCGCCGCCGAATTCGGCAAGGTGAGAGCCCGCTCGCACGGCGCACGGCGCACGCGCACGCGCACACGCACACGCAGGGCTCACCAGCGGGCGCGGGAGCGCAGACGAAGATAGTGGAGGCGTGCATCAAGGCGGGAGCGGACCTGAACGCGGGGTCGGGGCAGCACACGGCGCTGACGGCGGCGCTGCTGCTCGGCGAGAGCTCGTCGATCGCGGAGCGCCTGCTGCGCGCGGGGGCCGACGCTAACGCGACGCACCTGTTGACTGAGTGGACGCCGCTACACATCGCGGCGGACCGCGGCAGCGTGGCGCTCGTCGAGCTGCTGCTGCGTCACGGCGCCGACCCTCTGCGCAAGGACGCGGCCGGCAAGACCCCCATCGACGTCGCTGCGGCTAACGGCTACCGCGAGCTCACAGAGCTGCTGCGCAGGGCCACCGCCGGCGAGAGGAAACCCGACAGCCCGCACTCTGCGCAGCAGGGGCAGCAGCAGCAGTCGCAGCAGCCCGCGAGGGCTCTGAGCAAGCGCGAGCGCGCGAGGATGGAGAAGTTCTTCGACACTGTGATCAAGGGCGACCTGTGGCTCGTTCAGGAGGAGCTCTCTAAGTGCCGCTCGCTGGCGACGACGGTGGTCGAGAAGCCCGGGTCCGGGCCGCTGAGCGCGCTGTACCTCGCGGCCCTGAGCGCCGGGCGGAACCGCGTGGCGATCGTCACGCTGCTGCTCAAGTCCGGCGCGGACCCCAACGTGCGCGACGAGGGCGACGGGCTCACGGCGCTGCACGCGGTCGCGTGCGCGGCGGCGGACGACACGGACCGCGAGGTTGTCGAGGCGCTGCTCGCCGGCGGCGCGGACCCCAACGCCGCGTGCATCTCGCACAGCGACGAGTCGTGGGGCGGCGGCGTCGGGCGGCACGGCGACACGCCGCTCTCGTGCGCGGCGTCCAAGGGGCACAGCGGCATCGTCGAGGCGCTCGTGCGCGGAGGCGCGGACCCCAACAGGCGCGACGCCTCTGGGCAGACGCCGCTCTCGCGCGCCGCGCAGGGCGGGAAGCTCGACGCCGTCGCCGCGCTGCTGCGCACGGGCGCCGACGCCGACGAGTGCGACGGCAACGGCAACACTGCGCTCTGGCAGGCGGCGACCAACATGCACGCCAGCGTCGTCGACGCGCTGCTGCGCGCGGGCGCGGACCCCAACCGGGGCGCCGACACCCCTCTGCACGCCGCGGCGCGCAACGGGAGCACCGCGGTCGCGCGGCTGCTGCTGGACGCGTGGGCCGACGTGGACGCGCAGGAGCACCTGTTCGGGTACACGCCGCTGCACTGCGCGATCGTGCACAACAGCAAGGGCGTCGTGGGGATGCTGCTGCAGGCGGGGTCGAACCTGGGGATCGCGGCCAAGGACAAGCGCACGGCGATGCACGTGGCCGTCGACCGCGGCGACAAGGAGGTCATACAGATGATGAGCACGTACCTCGCGCAGCTCACGGGCGCGCTGTTCTTCACGGCCGTGATGGACGGCAACCTCGAGAGCGTGCGCATGTACCTCGAGCGCGACCCCGCCATCGTCGAGTGCACGTACCGTCGCAGCGAGCCCATCGAGCGCATCGTCGCCTACAGCGCGCACAGGTCGTCGTCGTCGTCGTCGTCTTCTCCGCACAGCAGCAAATCCAAGAAAGGATCCCAGGGCGGCGTCGGCAGCAACGCGCCGTCGGACGCGGAGGGCGACACGCCGCTGCTGTGCGCTATCACGGCGGGGCAGCAGAGCATCGTCGAGGCGCTGCTGGCCGCGGGCGCGAGCGCCAACGCGCACAACGCCAAGACAGGCGACACGCCGCTGCACAGGGCGGCGCTGCTGGGCAGCCAGGCGATCGTCGAGGCGCTGCTGCGACACGGCGCCGACGCCAACGTGTTCTTCAAGGACGTCACGCCGCTGATCCGCGCCGCGCTGATGGGCTACGACGGCATCGTGGCCGCGCTGCTCAAGGGCGGCGCCGAGATCGACCTCGCGATGAGCAACGGCTGCACAGCGCTCCACGTGGCCGCGGGCGACGGCAACATCGTCGTCGTCGAGCGCCTGCTGCTCGCCGGCGCCGACCCCTCGCGCAAGGACAACTCGGGCCAGACGCCCGTCGACCACGCGCGCAGCCACGGCCACGCGCGCATCGTCGACCTCTTCGCCCCCGACAGCGCCGACGGGCCCGACACCGCGCGTTCCGGGGGCTGCGCCGGCGGCAACGAGCGCGCGCAGGGCGGGGCGCGGGGCCCGTACCGCTGCACGGGCACCGGCCACGCGTGCGCCAACGCCGCGGAGCTCAAGTGCGACAAGTGCGCGGGGCTCTTCGGGTGGCGAGTTCTCTACTGCCCGTCGTGCTGGGAGGCAGCGCACGCGGGAGCGTGGGCGTCGGCGCACGAGCGGGTACGCATCGGGGCCGACGAGCACATCGATGTGGACCGGCCCGCGGGCGGCGCGTCGTCGGGGACTTCGTCGCTGGGGCCCTCTGCGCTCACGGGGCCCGAGATGCCCGAGATCTCCACGCAGCTGTCGCTGGTCGAGCACGCGTCGCAGGAGCTCGACGCGCTCGAGGCCCGCGTGCTGGCGAGGGTCGCCGAGGCCCGCAGGGCGCTGGCCGCGCGCAGGGGCTCGCTGCTGGCGATGGCGCGGGCGCAGCGGACGCTGACCGACGCCGCCGTGGCCGACGCGCGGCTGTCGATGTCGCTGGCGCGCATGAACCTCGAGAACAGCGTCGCGTGGGGGCTGGCCAGGAAGGCGGACGCCCTGCGGGCCTCGCTCGAGGCGCTGGCGCGCGGCACGACGCAGTCGGAGCTCGAGCGCGTGCAGGACGTGGCGTTCGCGGGCGTCGAGGCGTCGGACTCGATCGAGCTCGACGTCTACGTGCCGCTGGCGCTGTACTACATCGACACGATGGCCGAGATCGAGCAGATCCACCCGCGGCTCATCCCATTCGAGCAGTTCTCCGTGGCCGAGGACCGGTGGAAGAGGCTCTCCGAGGACCAGAGAAAGGTCAGTTCCGTCCTCTCCCGCACGCATCTTTCGCCGCTTCTCTCGGGCTTCGGACTTTCCCACGGGGGCAGCACTGACAGAAAAGGGGGCTACTTGCAGCCGTACGTGACGAGGGCGATGGAGATTCTGAGAAGCACCAAAGAAAAAAGCGGGAATGCGGTTACTTGATATGTAATCCTACTTAGTTAATAGAGGTGAGTAGTTCAGTTATTCCTGCCCACACAGAAAGACGGAGGCTCCGGGGCCACCCGCGGCCAGTGCGAGCCGCTCTGCGGGCACTTTGCGAGGGGCAGGCGCTCGCTGCCCGGAAGCCGCGGGCCTGCGAGCCACGATTGTGCAGCCGAGTCCCCACGCCTGGTTTTCCTTCCCCTGTGCACGAAAAGGTGCAAAATATCGCATGGGATTGTGGGTGCGCTCTGAAAAACAAAAACTGCTGCTGAGGTGTCTGCGCACCGCAGGTGGGCTCTGCCCGAACTTCACCACTTTTTATCTTTTTTTTAATTATTATTCTCTGTCGTAGTCGAAGCCACCACGCACACAGGACCCCTGCCATGGGCCTTCACGAGAGCTTCGGCGTGTGCGCCGTCGTGGTGGTGATCGGCCACGCGGTGCGGCGCATCTTCCTGACGCCCGACACTGCGAACCAGCAGATCTCCCTCGTCTCCAAGATCCTGCTCAACGTCACGCTGCCGGCGGTGCTGCTGCGTGCCTTCATGCACTGCAGGACCATCCGGCCAGAGGCCCTCGCGCTGAGCTGCTACGGCATCGTCATCAACGCGCTGCTGATGGCCTCGGCCTGTGCGCTGTTCCTCTACTGCAGGGCTGTCCTCGTGCCCCCGGGGCCCGAGCACGACCCGCGCGAGTTCCGCTCGTCGGCCATCGCCTCCACGTTCGGCCTCAACATCGGCCTCTTCTTCTACCCCATCATGGAGGTGCGCTCAGGGGCGGGGACCAGTTCACTTGTCCTTTTCTGCTTCTGCGCATTTTCCCCAACTTGCCTGTACCTCGCACCTCACTGAGCTTGCGGGGTCCAGTCACCACTGCATCTCTCAATCTGTTAGATCTAATTTGCCGCCTTTGGGGGCTCCCCTCCCCCATGTCATTGCGGGCATCCGCGCTCACACGCTCGGCCCACAGTCCATCGCCGGTGACTCGGGCGTGGAACTGATCGCCTGGGTGGACCTGATGAACGGCATCTTCATCTTTGTGTTCATCCCGATGCTGTTCGCGCTCTCTAGCAGGCCGCCTGTCAAGCGCGCCGTCGACGACGCCAAGACGCGCGAGACCGACAGCGCCGAGCACGTCGAGCTCTCCGAGATCGAGGCGCACGCCGACCCCGAGTGCCCACCTGCCCACGACAAGAAGGCCGAGGTGAGTTCCCTCTCCAAAATTGCCCGCTATGTCGTATGCCCAACTCAATTGACCGCCAACGCGCACCAGAAAACGTCACTGGTCGTCAGCAGCGTGGAGAAGGCACCGTCCGTGGACCGGAAGGTCATCATGAAGAAGATGGGCGTCAAGTTCATGGCCAACATGCCGCTGTGGTCGATGTTCTTGGGGCTCGTGCTGGGCCTCACGGGCGCGGGGCCCAAGCTGCCCTCGTTCATCGTGGCCATCCTCAACGTCCTCTCCAAGGTCAACAGCGGCATGTCGTACCTCCTCGTGGGCCTCATCCTCGACCTCCGCGTCTCGGTCCTGCGCAGCATGTGGCGCCCCGTCCTCGCGTCGATGGCCGTCCGATACGCGATTGGCGTCGGCATCGGAGTGCTCCTGTACTTCACGCTGGGCTCGCTCTCGCTGTTCTCGCACCTGGGCAGACTGGTGCTGCTGATCGCCGGTGTCATGCCCACGACGGTTGTCACAGGCGTGTATGCGTCCGAGTGGGGGTGGGACCCCACTCTGGCCGGCATTCTCATCAACACGACGATCGTCGTCAGCTTCGTGCTGCTCTGGGGGATGATCTCCCTGGCAGGGCTCACGGAGGCGTCCGAGGCCAGCTTCCTCTCCGAGTCGTCGCTGCTGAATTTTTAAGTCACCGTACACTTAAAGAGCATACTTTTTGCGGTTTCGCCTCATTTCAAGTCTTGTGTTTGTATGGGATTGACTCATTTTGTACTTAGACTAATTTCTGTTATGCTTCATAAATCTTCGGAACTGTCCCACCTTCTGTCAGAATGTCACCTACACACTATTGTGGTGTCTGATTCACTCTGAATAGAGCAAAACAAGCCCAAGTTCATCACAACAAGCGCTCCGATGCTCTAATCACCAGGCCTGGCCAGGTTCATGTAAATCGCACTGGGCTAGAAGTAAAGGAAACAGAAAAATGACTGTTGTTATCTTGCCCAATCGAGCTGGTAGACATTTTGAAAAGTGTTTATATTGTCCTACCTTATTTGGCGACAGAGGTCCCGCGTTCCGTGCCTTGAGCCATTCACCTGCGGTTCTCCGAGGGTTTGCAAGTGGCGCAGTCAAAGTGAACTGGTGTTTCATTGAATGTCCTCGGTGGGAAGTAGTGCAGCTCGAAGAGAGTTGTTCTCAGCGGTGATCCACCAGTGAAGGCGCCTCATGCTCTCCTTGGTTATAAGGACCGATGGAATGTGTATCTCCCTGAGTTCCGATTGGTCCTGCAAATGGTGTCATCAAAACACGGTCCCTAAAGCCGACAGGGAAAACGATGCGTGCCTTGATCATAGGAAAGAGGGGCTGTACGACATTGTCGGATATCACGATGGCAATGGCCCCGGCAGTTTGCGCGTTGATCGTCTTCTCAGCAAACGTGCAGTTGCCCCTGGTCGCCAGGGCGATGTTCCCTGCTGGACTGTCAGGGCCACTCTGTGTGTTGTGTGCGCTGTGTCGGGGTGGAGCTCTCGCCTCTCTGGAACTGAAGCAGGGGCCTGCAGGCGCAGTCGGGGCTCGTCGTGGAGACGGGCGCGTGGATACCACTGACGGGTATTCTTGGTCCTGCGCTAACCGTGAGGAAATCGGCACATGGAGAGAGAGCCAGCGTGGCCGCTTACCGTATGTCGCCTGCTGGACAGGGAAGGTTGTGGTCCCGTATTTCGGAGATGACACGCGGAGCGAGCTGACCGTCTCCGGCTCACCTGCAGGTGGCCGTGTCAGTGCGGCTGGCGTCCGCGGAAGTTCACTCACTGCTTGGCGGCAGGTGCGCGCTCTGCAGTGCGCGTATGCCAGCCAGATGGTCCGCCGTTGTCGTGCACATGAACATCCGCACCCAGTTGGGCTTCAGGGAGCTCGGGCACGTCCCCCGGGAGGTGTAATTCGCGCTGGCGCCTGCGCGGAGCAGCCACAAAAAACGTGTTACGACCTTGGGAGCTGCCGCACACGTTCTGCGCTCGTACGGTACTGCTGGAGGCTCTTGGCCGTCAGCGGTATGACGTGCGCCTGCGTCGTGAAGAGGTGCGGCGTCTGCAGCACAAAGTTGTTCTCGTCGAAGAGCAGGTAGAGGTACTTGAGCGTCTCGCTGAAGAAGAACGTGTCGAGCCTGTCCTGCAGCTTCAGCGACAGCAGGTCCCCGACAGCCGCGTACCCGCAGCCAATGCGGCACGTGCTCTCCAGGCTATCAAGGAACGTCTCGCCGATCTGGGCCGCTGACTGTGAGTGCGGTGCGGCACTCGTAGGGGATAGGAGGGACTTGTCGTCACCTCGAGGAACACGGGGTCCTTGGTGGCCTGGTAGAGGGCCAGCGTGCTCTCGACGAACTCCGGGCGCAGGACGTAGCCCGAGTCCCTCAGCAGGATCCTCTGTGTCTGCACGACAAACGACTCGGGCGGGAGCCTGCGGGAGGAGGAGCGCCCCCCCGCGTGAGCTGCGGCGGTTGCGCGTGCGCCCGGCGGTACCCGATTGTCTTGATGACCGACGCGCTGTGCAGGTACGAGTGCAGCGCGTTGCGCACGTCGCCGTGGAGGACCTGCAGGGCGGGCCAGAACATCATCAGGTTCTCCTCTCCGTTGGACGTCACAGACCCTGGGCCGGGGCCCCGCGCGGGTCAGTCACCACGGGGGCCAGCCAGCCAGCCAGCGGCTCCCTCTTACGCACCGGTGAGCGCGTGGACCTGGACGTACTGGCCCGACCTGCTGCGCTGGTGCTTGATGACGGCCTTGTACGCCGAGTCGAACATGTCCTTGTAGACGCTGTTCCCGAAGAGCACGTACGCCTTGATCAGGTACTCAAACGACGAGTCGAGCCCCGCTCCGATGCTCGACAGCCAGCTGTCCCGCGGCGGTAAGGAGGCGCGCGTTGTTGTGAGGGGCCGCACTTGCTCCAGCTGCCCGTCAGCACGTCGATCGTGGTCCCGATCATCCCGAGCTGCGACCTGCGCGACCAGATGGCCGCGAGGGCTCTGTCCGCCGTCTCCTTGTACTTGGGGTCCCCGGACAGCACCGACAGCAGCCCAAACTCCAGCACCAGCGTGCACGCCTCCGCTGAGGTCACCTCTGTCGAGTCGCACGACTTGCCCGTCGTCAGGTGCACCTGTTTTCGCGACGCAGGAGTTGAGAACTCTTGGCGGTGCGATTTTTCGGAGACCAATTCAATCGGTCAATTGAAGCCGCACGTACTCGCGCGCACGGGATCCCCGTTGGGGTCGCGAAGGCAGGCAGGAGCCTGTCCGCGAGCTGCACGGCGTGCTGGAGCAGCTCGCCGGCGTAGGGCTCGCGGAGCTTGTCAGCGTGCTCCTCTGCGAGCATGTGGCAGCTGAGCAGGCCGCCCAGGACGCGTATCGTCGTCTCAAAGACGCTGACGACGACGGGCTCGCTGAACGACACGTTGCGCGCGACGATCCTCAGGCCGCTCTCGAACTCGCTCCACTCCTCCATCACCGCGAGCGTGTCGAGGCCGTCGACCATCGTCAGCGAAAACCTGTTTGTTCCCCCGAAAGTGGGATATGGTATCACAGTCAGGATTCACAGAGGATATGGAAATGAATCGCGGGTGATTATTGCGGGAAGATTTCGCCCGCCAGCCGCGCTGGCTGCCTGTGCGCGCGCACCGTCCGAGGATGTCATCCATGTAGCCCCGCGTGCGCTCGGTGCGGCCCTTGCACTCGATCGGCTGCAGCTCGTCCGCGGGGAAGGCGTGCGCGAGGTAGGCGTCCCACGCGTGGAAGAACATCCTGCGCGTCCTCTCCCTGCCGAGCCAGCCAGCGCAGGCCAGCCAGCGGGCCCAGCCAGGACCCGGCGTGGCAGGCAAAGCCCCAGTGGCTGTGAGACCAGCGGGAGACCAGCGGGAGACCAGCGGGGAGACCACGCGGAAGGGGCGGCACCTGAGAGCGGAGACATCCACGGGACCGGCGGAGGCCCGCAGGGTCGAAAGCGCGAGCACGACCACTGCCACGTGGAGCACTCCCCGGACCGCCATCTGATTGGGTTTCAGTCTAGATACTACTCCAGTCCAGATATCAAGATCTCGCACAGAAAATATCCCCGGGCGGCACTACAACACTGTTTTGAGTTTACGCATTGGGCTGGACAGACCTGAGGTCTGCCACGTAGAGGTTGCCGTCCTCTCTCTCGCTCTGATAGTAGTCCTTGATCCACTCTGCGGGCTCGAACCCGCACGCAGTGTACAGTGCAATCGCTCCCCTGTTGAACACGCTCACGTGCAGCACGGCCTTTGTGCACCCCCTTGCCCTGGCCTCCGCCATCGCGCCCAGCACCAGCATTCTGCCGACGCCAGACCTCCGTGCTTGTTCGTGCACTGCCAGGCTCTCGAAAAGCGCCCCACGACCCTTGTAGTGCACGCTGATGTAGCCGGCGACTGGCTGCCCCGGCTCTGGCTCAGCGACTGTGATTGCTCGCTTGCTGTCCGCGCAGGCATTGACGAAGTACTGGAGGTCGTAGGGCTGCGCGAAGCACTGTTGCTCTATCTCCATGATAGACTGCAAGTCCTGCAGCCCCATGCGCCTCACCGAGAACCTGTGAGCCGCCTGGCCATCGGGGCCAGCAGGGGCGTGTTGCTGTGCATCGCGAGAGGCCAGGTCGTGGTCCGAGGGGTCTCTGCGCAGGGCGCTGCTCTGGTGCGGGCCGTACATGAGCGGGATCTGCTGCACGTGCGCGCCCTCTGGCAGGACGAAGGGGATCTTGGCGAAGACGTGCTGCGGGTCGTGGATCGAGAGCGAGTTGCGCTCGCAGTGCTCGCAGAGGTCGAAGCCCGTGCAGTTCTTGGGGTGTCTGCGCTCGGAGACGGACCCCGTGCAGTTGGCGCACGTGTAGCGCGTGCCCACGATGGGGGCGTCGCAGGCGTCGCACCAGACGTTCCTGTGCACCACCTGGCGCGAGTCCGCATGCTCCAGAAGCACAGGCATCTCCTGTGGCTCTATCGCCGCAGGCCAGTCGTCGCTGAGGGGCCTCCTGCAGGAGACGAGGAAGAATCGCTCAATAATCGTTCCTTTTCACAGACAGTACACGGGTCCAATTCATCCAGCGAGGAAAACCGCAACGCACTTGATCACGAGGAAGACGTGCTGCGGGTTGTGGATGGCGTCGCCGCGCCCACTGAAGATGGCGGTCTCCCGCTGCGCTTCGCACGAGGCGCAGAGGTCCTGAGTGACGGCTGTCAGTCGGGTCTGCAGCATCGGGCGCGCGCAGCGCGGGTCCAGGTCTCGCACATATTCGGCGCAGTTGAGGCACCTGAAGCGCGGCCCGATGACGGGGCACCCGCACGAGTCACACACAGCGTCGTGAAGGCACTCAAGCAGCTCGGCCATCCGGGTCCCCCGCGCGCAGCAATCGAATTAGCTTTCTGAGATTTGCTGATAGAGACACGAGACGAGCCACCCAACTGTTTTCCCGTTCACAAAACGCGGATTGGAAAAAAAACGGGCCTCTTGTTGAGGAGAGACTGGACAGACAGACAGCGAGAGAGATGTGTGGTGGGCCCTCCCGTTGTGTAGCGGAGTCTGGGTGGCGGGTGTGTATCCAAGGGATCATTTCGTGTGCAGCGAAGACAACCGAGAGGGGCCCGTGCACGCGCTCCAGAGTCCGTCAGCCCGAGCTCCGCCTCCCCCCATCGACCCCCCGCGGCGGGGCAGTGCCGGCCCCCGCTTACTTCTTCATGAAGAGCGTGTTGATGAAGAGGTCGTACTTGACCTCGCCCTGGTTGTTCTCGGCGACGGTCAGCAGCTCGCCGAGCTCCTTGGTGCTCAGCGGGTTGCCCAGCGTCGTCAGCGCCTGCGTCAGCTCCTTGGTCGGGATGAACCCCTTGTTCTCGGGGTCGAACACGCGGAACGCCTTGAGCAGCTTCTCCTCGGTGCTCGTCTGCAGGGCGGCGGGGCGGGGGTTTCGGTTTCAGCTGACGTGCCAATTGGGAATTTCGAGATTGTTTCGCGATTGATATTTTTGCTCACCTGGCGCATGCGGCGCGACATCATCGACACAAACTCGGGGAAGTCGATCTTGCCGTCCTGGGCCGAGTCGGCCTCGTTGAACGCCTCCTCGAACGCCTCGTCCGTCACGCGGATGCCTGCAGCGCGCGGTTGGTGAGCTTGCCTGTCACCCATCCGATCGGAAGAGGGGAGAGAGGGCTGCGATCGCAATTTTCGAAATCGCCAAAAGTGAATTCGTTTTCAAAGCAAAGACGAGAGAGAAAGCCCTCCGGCACGCACCGTACTGGCGGAAGAGCTGCTTGGCCTCGGACTTGGGGATGCTGGGCTTGCCGCCGGAGAACATCTCGAACGCCTCCTTGAACTCGGAGACCTGAGCCGCCACAGAATAAGTTAGACACACCGCCCGAGCGTTGAACAATTCGACGACAACTTCCATCGCTCCGTCATTCCACCAACGCCACCGCCGCTGCGATCCCGCGCGCGCACACTCCGCCGGGAGGGAGCCGAGTCCCCCACGGGGGGCCGAGCGTGGGGAGCGGTGGCGAAATCTAAAAGGTCCACTTTGAAACGGACCTGGTCGTCAGCGAGCGCGGCATCGGCGAGCTTCTCGGCACGGGCGGCGCTGGTGTCACGCTGCAGCCTACGTTCCTGGGGGGTCGACTGCTCGGCAGAGGCGAGAGAGCAGCGGCGGGGAGAGAGAGGGAGCGCGATATGAGTGCACGGGCTAATTAAATTTGAAAAGGGCGGTTGAGAGCCCAACGTTGCGGGCAGCGCGAGACCAACGCAGCTGCGCAGCAGCCAACGCGGGAGCAAACGCGGGAGCGGGCGGGCTGAGGAGGGGCGGGTACCATTGCTCAAGTGTGAAGAACGAGGGTTGTGCTTTCAAAAAGGATGAGGCCCTGTCGGCTCGCTCGGTGTAGGGGTTTGAGCTTAAAAACACTAAAGGTATTTGCCCCCCTCAACGTCACATCTGAAATCAAAACCGCCACCCAAATATCTTCGGGTAGAGACGGGGTTCCAACCGCATTCTCGACCAACCTAACTGTCGATAACGAAATCTCCTACCGAGGCGGGTTCGCCACTCGGAAGCTGATCGCGAGCGTGGCGCCGGGCGTACTGCACGGTGCTCCTCCTTCTCACTCGCTTCGTTTAGTTGTGGGGCTGGTATCTTCAACGAAAATGAACCCACAGCCGTGCATCGACGACCCAACCGATGGGCTACCCCGAATGGGCCACACGAACCGCCCTCGAGCCTACTTGAGTGCCCGCCCCGGAGTGCGCATCGGCGATACCGTAATTCCACATATCTCTGACTGCACCGCGGCTCACAGAAACTGAACCCAGACAAACGAAAAAAAGGGGGGCCGTGAGCTATGTTCAGGGCGCGGTGTGAAATACTGAGGCGTGTGTGTGCGGGTGTAGACGTGCAGTGCGCGAAGTGGTCAGTTGAACACAAAGGACCACCCAGCTAAGCCTGGAGAGGGGTTTGATAGGACAACCGGGGCGTCCGACGCACCTGTAGACCCGTTCAGGACTTCGGGCTGACAAATGTCACTACCGAGCAGTGGCGAGCAACCCTTCAGAATATCTGAATGGACCTCCAGGACGTAGTGCCCCTCGCTGTCAAACGACAGCACGACCGTATCTGATCTCGTCTTGGAGACGCACTGCCATATCTCCTTCTCCGTGCCCAGCACGCGGCTGCAATTGATGCATTGCAGAGCAGAGGAGTCCTTCTGGTTGGCGAAGCACATGACGCGCGATCTCCGCAGAGGGCAGCCTGCTCGGTATGCCAATGCTGATCGCTCTGCGGCATCTGTTGTGTGTCCCTGGTCTTGACCAAGGTGCTTGCAGCTGTCCTTCGACGCGACGATCGCAACGGCAGCGTAGGCGCCCACGAGGGCGAGGCCCAGAATTACTGCGACCACCGGTGACAACGCCAAGTCTCCCCGAGCACCGCAACGAGCTGGGAGCTTCTTCCTCTTCTGCAAGGCTCCGGCGCACGAGGGCGGAACGCTGCTGTTCTCCGTGTTGTGCTGGTTGGCCGCGCTGTCCGTGCTGTCGGTCCCCTCTTTGTCGTCGATGGCGCTGTTCTGCGATGTGCGTGGCTGCACGCGGTCCTTGTTCTCCTGCTTGACGCGAATGAGCACCTGCGACGCCGCCAGCCCCGCCGCGTTGGCTCTGGCCTTCTTGTGCGTCTCCTCGCGCGAGTACCACTTGCCGGGAGCACAGCAGGGATCGCTGCAGAAGAAGGCGAACTGCTCGTGGTGGCGGCCCTTGGCCACCTTGTCGTGCGGGTGGGGGCAGCAGAACTGCGACACCTTGCGGTCGCACGCAGAGTCTGTGCCCTTCCTCCTCGTCGCGGGGCACATGTGCAGCTTGCACAGGTACGGCGTCTGGCAGAACCCGTGACAGACGCCCCGCGAGGCGCTTAGGAGGAAGTGCTTGACAGAGGCCATCGCCACAGGATCCCTGCGGACCCAGTCGGCCATCAGAAGCCTGTCGAGCCTCTCGGCGCACAGGCCGCCACACATGCTGACGGTGTCGTTGGGCCTCGCCCACTTACTCCGTAGCACCAACACGTCGTGTGTATCTCCTTCGAAACAGGGAGAAAGCCGTTGTCCAGTTGTCAAGAGACGTCAGCGGGATAACTTAGCGCACAAAACAAAACAAAAACAAACAAAACAAAAAACACAAGAAAAAGGTCAAAAAAAACCAAGCAAAACAAAGCGCACCCGCAGCGAACGTGGAGCAGACTGCGAAGGGGACGCAGTGGGTGGCACAGAAGTACGGCGAGGAGCAGGCGCCGTAGCACGCGAGGCCCGACATTGCCCACGCGGACTCCCACCTGTCCGCGAGCTCCGGGCTTCGCACGCCGTTTACGCCGCTCCTCAGCGCCTCGAGCCTCCTCCTGCACTGGGGGCTGCCGCGATCGAAGCGTGTGCGTGTGTGTGTGTAAGCACCACTCCCGTGATGGATGCGCGTGCACCATCACAGCAAAATCGACACGGGGGAAAATCCATACGCAATTACTAAAGCAAGGCCCATGAGATGAAATCCAATTGGATTGGTTTGGGGTCAGAGGGCAAAAAGCCCCCCCCGACAATTTCTCCGAGGGCTCAGGCAGTGACGCCTGTTCTACACGGTCTTCCACTACTGCCGACAGGAGAGATACCCACGCGGAGGGAAAAGCAAACCACCCCCCACCAGAGCGAGGGCACGTGCCACTGCTGCAGGGCCGGGGACTGCGCGTTCAGCGCCGGGGGCGTGTTTGCCAGCGACGCGCTGGGCGACTCGTTGTCCGACGGCATCCACGACACAGCACCATCGAGCTGAGCGCAACATAGTCAGCTCCGCACCGCCCCTGCTCCGCGCCGCCGCGATGGGGGGAGCCCCCGCGGGCCGTCTGGGCGCGGGAGAAGGGGTCTGCTGCGGGGTGGGGCGCACCGACATCGTGGACGTCTTTGCTGCGGGCACTGCGCTCTTTTTCCGACCCCGCAGGATGGTGCGGGGATATGACCGGTCTCTTGGAATATCTCTTCCTAGGTTTGTCGCGTGGCACCGATCCCCAGAGACCGCACTGGTGCACGGATGCTACCCGCGAAATGCAATTTTGCCACGGAAATGCTCAACCCCCCAACCCCCACATTCCCCCCTCAACAGCTCCACACTCCACAGCAGGAGGGAGCAACCACTAACGGCGGCTCCCTCTCGAGGGACGCCGCTCCGCGATCGCCGCCTCCTTTGTGTTGTCCTCCCATGGGCCGTTCTGCGGCCGTTGCGTTGTTGCCGTATTCACACAATTGTGTCCCGCCCTGTTTGCGAGTCACCCGTCTGTCCCTCGCGACCCGTGCGCGCCCCGAGGCGCACCGAGTGCTCGCTCGCCCTCACTGGGGCGACTGCCCCTCGCTCCCCACCGAGCCCGCGGCGCTCGCCGGCGCGGGCCCTGCGCTGCCCGCTGCGGCGACGTCCACGCCGGTGGACGAGTCCGGAGAGACGTTGAACCCGGTGATCGACAGCTGCGGCAGCTGCAGCACGGGGGGCTCGGCCCCGCCGCGGTCGCCCGAGGAGGAGGACGGCGGCGCGACCACCAGCGAGCCGTAGAGCTCGAAGTGCGTCTGCGAGTCCGCGGGGGCCTCGACCTGCGGGTACGTCGGCATCTCGACGCCGACGACCACATTGGCCAGCGACCCCGACGACGCCCCCGACCGCTCCGACACCTCGCGCGGCGACTCCATCTCAAACTTCCCTCCCGGCGGGACTGTAGGCACACCCCGCGTCGCCACGTAAGTTGCGATACGTCACATTTCCAACGTGACAAAAATGCGTTGCAACGAGAAAAATGTCTCCGCGGTGTGATTGACGCACTGATGCAGGGAACGTGCATGCTGGCGGCGGCGGCGGCGCTGATGTCGACGACGGGGTCGCTGGGCGGGACCTCGCTCGTGGGCACGAACCCGATGGAGTCGATGTCGATGGGGATGTTGGCCCTGCGGGCGGAGTGCTTCCTGCTGCAGACCACGGAAAGGCACACCGCGGCGCCGATGATGGAAGCCCCTCCGAAGGCAGTCGTGCACCCGACGATCACGTCGATCCGCGGGCCTGCGTTGCCCCCGCCCTCGTTGGGGCTGGACGTGTCCGAGACCTGGCAGCCGCGGGTGACCGGCACAGTGTGCTCGAACCCGCCCGCGCACGTGCAGTTGAGTGTGCAGCCCGAGCCGCCGTCGCACTCCTCCCCGGCGTCGACCTGGTCGTTGCCGCAGCCGCTGCAGAACGGCTTGCGAGGCGACAGGGGCTCGTGGCCCGGGATGCACGTGCAGTGCTGCGTGCAGAACACGCCGCCGTCGCACTGCTCCTCGGGAACCACCATGCCGTCGCCGCACTCTGTGAGGTGATGCGGTTAGCGTCACGCTCAATGCCGAGTGGATGTACTCAACTAGGCACGCAGTTGATGGAGACGGGTGAAGACGCTGTGTAGCCACCATAGCACGAACAGGAGGACTGCACACATCCGACACCACCGACCTCGCACTGCTCGGTGGCGGTTTCGAGAACGCCATTGCCACAGCCCTGCGACACGCATGTGCCGTTCGGTGCACAGCTATACTTGACGATCCCCGCGGGACACCCGATGGGGGACATCACCCCCGTCTGGACGGCGCAGTCGGGGTCGACACTCCCACACGAGCAGTTGCACCCGTCTCCGCTCCCCAGCGACATCGGGTTGCACCTCCATGCTGCCGGGTACGCCCTGCACGCTCCCTCGAAGCAGTGCCCGTTCTCGCCGCAGTCCGACGGCAGCCCGTCGACCAGGCAGTCTGGGTCCATGACCCCCGTGGCCTGGCACCCGCAGTTGCACACGACCCCGTCTCCGAGCGCAGACGCAGGGCACTGGGGCGTCGCCCAGGCTCCAGCGCACTGCCCCTGGTTGTCGCACATGGACACCGAGGTGCCGTTGCAGTTGAGGGCCGGCGGGCGCCACGTCCCGGCTGCGGTGCTGGTGAAGCAGTCGGGGTCGACGACGGAACCGCAGCCGCACTGGCACCCGTCCCGCGAACCGAACGAGCGGGGCTGGCACCCGAGAACGCGCGTGTCCCACCCCGTCTGGACACAGTGTCCCGAGCTGTTGCAGGCCTCGCCAGCGGCAGTGCACTGCGCGGCGGCGGAGCCGATGGAGGCGTTGGCGCAGTCGGGGTCGAAGGCGCCGCACTCGCAGTCGCAGGCGCGGCGGTCGCTGTAAGCGGCGGGGCTGCAGGACCAGCCAGCCGGGAGGTGCGCGAGGGGGTCGAGGGCGACGCCCTTGGCGCGGAAGAGGAGGGCGGTGAAGTTGTCGTGGGTCCAGTCAGCGCGGTGGACGCTCCACGTGGCGCCGGGCCCGGACCTCCAGTGGCTGAGTCTGCCCGAGAGCTGGACCGAGGCGTAGTACGAAGCCTGCTTGCAGTCCGAGGCGACGCGGAAGCCGAGGAAGACGGAAGGCCTGCGGGCGACGTAGCCCATGAAGGAGTTGTACCACCGCCACGGTATGGCCCCGAACGGCGGCACCAGGGCAGAGACCTGAACCGTGGAGCTCCAGTGTGCCGTTCCCGCAGGCACGCCGCCCACGTCGTCGTACGCGACCAGCGTGATCTCCACGGGCGCGCCCAGCACGACCTGCCCAACCTCTCCGAAGAGGACTTTGTAGCACGCCTGGGACTCGCCGGTACGCTTCTGAGAATGGGAGAAAACACCTTCCCCACACGGCAAACGGCCGAGAGGCGGTAGAAGCGGCGTCGGGGGAGGCGGGCTGAAGGCGCGTGCACCTGCGTGTAGTTCCACGGAAGCCTCGGGGGCATGAAGAGCTGGACCGCCTCAACCGCGCTGCTGCCGCCTGCGCACGCCCAGGAGAGTCTGCTGAGTTCTTTTCGCGCCCCTACCTCCTTGGGAACGCGCAAGAGCCGCAGCTATTGAGATACGCACAAGAGTCGAGGACGGGGGCCTTGATCTTCTGGACAGAGGACCACTCGGCGTCGTAGACCTCGCCCCCGACGCAGTCGCCGGCCTGCGCAGCGGCCGCAACGCAGAGCGCGGCCAGCGCGACGATCGCAGACACGATGACACCCGATTTCATCAGGAAAAACCTGTATTGGAGGTGGACACTCCGCTTTCGGTTGGCAAGGCGTCTGCGTCAGCCCGCGGCGGAGAGGAGTGGGTGCAGACGCACAAACAGCAGCGGTTGTTGACGAGATTGGCACTGGTGCACAGGGGGACTGAGATCGCGGCGCAGGGTCTCGCTGCGGAAGCCTACAACAAATATTGTGGCGCCGATTCTCTTGGGAGAAGCTGCCCCAGGGGGACAACACGGCGGGTGTATTCCTATTATTGGACAAAGGTGGCCGAATATCGGCGGGATGGCGATGTGGTGCGTGTACACCCCCTTGTGCAGCTCCCGGAGGGCCTGCCGCCCTCACGGAGCGGGGACCTCGCCCTCGTCGACTTCCGGGGCGGATACCGAGGAGGAAGGAGCGGACACATCGAAGCCCTTGATGGCCAGAGCGATCGGCAGCTGAACCACCTCGGCCGCACTGTGGTCCGCCGGGCGTGGCGACGCCGGCACTACGGAGACAGGGATGCTGGGCAGGCGAAGGACGAAGGTGCTCTGCATGTCGAGGCGCGGCGAGGGCTCGGGGGGCAGTGCTCCCTGCTGCGGGGTCAGCGGGTACGTGGGGAGCTCCGCCCCTACGACCACGTTCACCAGAGACCCGGAGGACGCTCCCGAGCGGTCGGAAGTTTGACCCGACGAGTCGACCTCGGGAGGGCCACAACCTGCGTGCGTGTAGAGTATAAGAGGGATGGCGACCGGGGGCAGCGACGACGCACTGGGCACGGGGGGCATAGTGATAGCTGTGTTGAGAGCCGCGCTGGTCGACACGTCTGTGGTATAGGCGGGCGGCTCCATGCTGGCGGGCACGAATCCTATCGACGAGATGTCGATAGGGATGTTGGTGGTTGCGCGGGCGCGGTGCTTCCTCTTGACCACAACGACCCCGACAATGGACCCCATGAAGGCCAGGAACCCGACAGCAGCTATAGGTGTGGCCACGATGATCGCAGTTTTGTCCTGGCCTCCACCCGCGATGCGGTCGTCGGACCCAGGGATAGCAACACAGCTGCGAGTCGGTGGAGAAGTGCTCGTGTACCCGCCGACGCACGAGCAGTTGGCAGAGCACCCCGTTCCGTCCTCGCACTCTTCTCCGGCGTCCAGCTGCCCGTTACCACAGCCAGCACAGAACTTGTGGGATGGCACAAGAGGCGGGTGCCCAGCGCTGCATGTGCAATCCGGCCTGCAGAAGGCCCCACCATCGCACTGCTCCTCAGGAACGATGTTGCCGTCCCCGCATTCTGCGAGCAGCACTGGTCAGAGAGTATGGGGCTAAGGTGGCTGAAGGTCGCACTGGGAGCACAGTCGTCCTTCGCAGGATCAGCAACGCCATATCCGCTGAGGCACTTACACGAATTATCACACCCAACTCCTCCGACTTCGCACTGCTCTGTGGAGGTCTCCAGGACGCCGTTGCCACAGCCCTGCTTCACGCAAGTCCCGTTCGGTGCACAACTGAACTTCGCCGACTCCACAGGGCACCCGATGGGGGACATCACCCCCGTCTGGACGGCGCAGTCGGGGTCGACACTCCCACACGAGCAGTTGCACCCGTCTCCGCTCCCCAGCGACATCGGGTTGCACCTCCATGCTGCCGGGTACGCCCTGCACGCTCCCTCGAAGCAGTGCCCGTTCTCGCCGCAGTCCGACGGCAGCCCATCGACCAGGCAGTCTGGGTCCATGACTCCCGTGGCCTGGCACCCGCAGTTGCACACGACCCCGTCTCCGAGCGCAGACGCAGGGCACTGGGGCGTCGCCCAGGCTCCAGCGCACTGCCCCTGGTTGTCGCACATGGACACCGAGGTGCCGTTGCAGTTGAGGGCTGGCGTGCGCCACGTCCCGGCTGCGGTGCTGGTGAAGCAGTCGGGGTCGACGACGGAACCGCAGCCGCACTGGCACCCGTCCCGCGAACCGAACGAGCGGGGCTGGCACCCGAGAACGCGCGTGTCCCACCCCGTCTGGACACAGTGTCCCGAGCTGTTGCAGGCCTCGCCAGCGGCAGTGCACTGCGCGGCGGCGGAGCCGATGGAGGCGTTGGCGCAGTCGGGGTCGAAGGCGCCGCACTCGCAGTCGCAGGCGCGGCGGTCGCTGTAAGCGGCGGGGCTGCAGGACCAGCCAGCCGGGAGGTGCGCGAGGGGGTCGAGGGCGACGCCCTTGGCGCGGAAGAGGAGGGCGGTGAAGTTGTCGTGGGTCCAGTCAGCGCGGTGGACGCTCCACGTGGCGCCGGGCCCGGACCTCCAGTGGCTGAGCCTGCCCGAGAGCTGGACCGAGGCGTAGTACGAGGCCTGCTTGCAGTCCGAGGCGAGGCGGAAGCCGAGGAAGACGGAAGGCCTGCGGGCGACGTAGCCCATGAAGGAGTTGTACCACCGCCACGGTATGGATCCCGACAACGGCACGAGCGCCGAGACCTGCAGCACCGAGCTCCACTCGGGGCTGCTTGCCGGGTGGCCCCCGGCATCCTCATACGCGACCAGCGTTATCTGCTGCGGCGAGTTCAGCGCAACCTGTCCTGTCTCTCCGAAGAGGACTTTGTAGCACGCCTGGGACATCGGCACATTCTTAGAACGGGGAATAACACCTTCCCAGCAAAGTAGTGAAAAGCCGTCGCAATTTGCTCGCGGGGATCGTTCGGGAGCAAATGCCGGCGGAGCCCCAGACGCACCTGTGTGTAGTTCCATGGGAGCCGCGGCGGTGTGAAGAGCTGCACGACCTCCACCGTGCTGCTGCCGCCTGAGGAGCCCAGCCAGCGTGCCCCGGATTGCTGGGTTGGCGAGTATTCGGCGGGGCAGTGGAGGGGGGGTGTGAGCCTCCAGCGCACAGGAGTCGAGTGTTGGAGCCTTGATCTTCTGGACCGAGGACCACTCGATGTCGTAGACCTCGCCCCCGAGGCAGTCGCCGGCTTGGCCCGCGACAGGGCCAACGCATAACGCCGCCAGCACCAGCGGGGCTACGAACCGATGGAATGCGACGAGGACGATCATTACCACAGCCTGCCAGAAGCTCGGACTTGATGGTGCGCTCTGAGTTGTCTGTCTCTGTGATGGTAACCGCTGCGGAACGTCGTGGGAAGCGCTGGCGCGTAGGATGCGGTGTCGAATATTGTGCGGCAAACGTAGGATATCAAATCACACAAATAGCGCGATTCTGGACCCCCGCGGGAGTGAACCGCCCCCACTGGGGCCAAATCAAACCGCAGGAAAACGCCCTCAATTTCCGGAGGTGCAGGTGCCGATCTCCTGTGCTGCGCCCGTCAGTGGTGTCTCTCCTGGGGCCGCTTCTTCAGAGGGCCTCGTGCTTGTGCGAGACGGCAGAGAGGGCAGTGGGAAGTGGGAGCTCCCCGGCGTCCCGGTAGGTGCAGAAGAGATCGTGGGCGATCTCCCTCGCGGGAATCTTGGGATGCGGCGAGCTGCGGGGTGCGGCACCCTCGCTGTGGGAGGTTCACAGCGGGCAGCGGAGAAGCAGCACTGGCGTCTGTGATTCTGGCGCCTTATCCGCACAACTCGTCGACAGCAATTAACTGCATCTTTTCGCTTCTATCAGAAAAAAGTGAAAAACCGGTGTGGGACCCCCAACGCCAAACTCCCGACACGCTTCCGAGCGAGCAGTGAGGCTGGCGGGGGGCGTGTACGATGCAGGGACTGCCGATTTCTTTTTACTGAGGAAACTGCACTGCGCTGACGCGGGCGCTAGTTTTCCTGGGGGTCTGTGCACATAACACACTTGACGCAACTACGGCTTATGTCGGCGTGCCTCAGCTACGCCTCGCGCAAGCTCTCACGAGTGGCCTTCCACGCAACGCCTCCTGCCCCCCGACGGGCCCCCGAGTCCCCGCAGGCGCTGGGGGCGAAATGCCCCGGTATTCCAGTGCATTGCACCTTTGCCTGCTCTCGGAGACGGGCGGCTGCCAGACCCCCAGTTGGTAACCCCTGACCCCAGAGAGGACACGCTTATCAAAAGGGACATAATCCGACGCCGCGTGCTTCGGCGGGCCCTGGCCTCCGCCCCGTTCACTCTGCTGCTGCTCACTTGCTACTATGCGACACCCATTTTTTGCCCTACGTGCGGTTTTTGCACCGTTTATGGCTCGATTCCTCTCTCGTCAACCCAATTGTGCGCCATGGATTTACAGTTATGGCCTGCCGATTAGCGGATGGCATGTGCGGCGTCTGCGGGGGCTCAGGGACGTCACGGAGTTGCGTTCCAGCCGCTCAGCGGCCCGCGGCGCCAGAATTGTGCGTCATAAAACGGCGCCCCGCCTTTGGGTGCGTACGTACCGTCTCTCAAAAATGTTGCCCAAAAGCGGGCCCGCACCCGTCACCGGTGCGCACTGAGAATCGGCCCAGGGGCGAAGATGGCTCTGCCGCCCACCCCATCGCGTCTCTATGGGTGTCAGCCCGTTTCCTGCCTGTTTGGGGGTTGGGTGCAGACTGGATAATTTGATCTTGCCACGTGGGGGCAACCGAACCGTGGGTCTTTCAGTCATAAACACACTTTTTTTTCTTTTCTTTCAGAGGCACTCGTGTGGTAGCACTGTTTTGCTTGCACGCGCCGTCATACCGCAAAATGGAGGTCTTGGCGCAGCAGCGGAGCTTCGGCCACGCGCCCGTGGTGCCGCGCGACGAAGTCATCCCCTTCAAGTGCATCCGCTGGCCCGGCGGCCGCCCGCAGCGCCGCACGATCACCGTCGACTTCGGTGCGCAGTGCAATATTTGAAAAAAAATACCTCGCCCCCACACACCGCACACACCCGCTGTTTTTCCTCCGTGAAACTATCGCCCGCTTCCCGCCGCCCCATCGGGCCGCGGGGCTGGTTTCCCCCACGCGGGACGGGGCCTCGTGGGCGGTGCGCAGGCCGCGGGGCGCTCACCGGGCCAGCGCGGGCCCCGGGTTTATTTTTTGTCGTGGACAACTGTACCGGGTTTACGGGCGCGCAGCTCCCCATCGGTCTTGTTTTACACCAAGTATCAGTCAAGTGGGGGTGCCCCACACAAGAGGCCCCCACAGCCAACTCCCGCACGCCGCTCTCCCCCTTCCTGGCCTCTCCCCACCGCCCGCCACCGCGAGCTCTCGTTCCGCGATTTTGGGGACCTGCGGAGGGGGCCGTGCGCGGGGTCAGCGGGGGTGTGCGTGCGCGGCGCCGGGTTCCGTGAACGTGTGCCCGTGGAGTTGTAGGTTCTTCGCTGGGCTTACCCGCACCTGAGCACCTTTAACCCCGCAGGGGCAGTTAATTTAACCCCTTCTGCATCGCTTGCCGAAGCAGAGTGCAACGAGGGCATTTACGCGTACGTGGACGAGGTGCCGCAGGGCGTGCACCCCGTGGTGCGCGTCGGGCACTGCAGGTCCGAGGCGACCAAGGCGGGCAGCCGCAAGGTCTCCAAGTCGGTCCGCGTCTACGAGGTCCTGCACGGCGAGCAGCTCACGTGGATCCACGAGGCCCTCGCCACGTTCCCCGCCACGCCCGAGCAGATGCGCGAGGCCGGCATCGCCCCGCCGCCCGCGACCTCTGCCTCGTCCTCGCCCTCGCCGACGGCGCCCAGGCCCTCGGCGGCCACGTCGCCCACGACCACGCCGTCGCCGGTCTGCGCGGACGCCTCGGTCCCCGCGCGGTGGGCGTGGGTGCAGGCGCAGGCGCAGGCGCAGATGGACTCGGCGAGGCAGCAGGCGAGGTACGTGCCGCCCGCGCAGCAGGTGCCGCTGCCAGCGCCGCCCGTGTGGTCGCTCGTGGCCTCGGCGCTGTCGATGAAGCCGTGCCTGCAGTCGGCGATGCCTCAGATGCCCCAGATGCAGCAGATGCCTCAGATGCCCGGCGGCCAGCCCCTGGCGGTCGGCATGTCGCCGTACGTCGCCAGCACGCCGGCGGTCGTGGTCCCCGTCCCGCGCGTCTCTGCGCCGGTCTATCCCCCTGCCACCGCCGCCGCCGCTGCGCGCCCGGTGCTCCCGCCGCTGCCGTTCAGCCTGGACGCGGTCCAGCAGCTCTTCCCCTCGGCGGCGCCCATGCAGGCCCCCAGGACCCGCGAGGGCCTCGGGCTGTTCGACAGCGTGGCGCCCCCGACCCCCAAGCGCCAGCGAACAGCGGCTGCGACGAGCCACGGAGCGGCAGAGGCCTCGATGAGGTTCGCCTCGGCGCTGGCGCGGGGCACGGCGCAGCCGCAGGTGTCGGCGCTCGTCGTGCTGCTGCGCGAGATGTTCCCCTCGGACGTGGCCGCTGCCACCGAGGCCTCGCGCCTCGCGTGCTGCGCGAGCCACAGCGAGGTGCTCAGCTTCGTCGGGTCGCACCTGCACAACCCCGCTGCCCTCAACGCCCTCAGGGCTGGCCGGGTGCACGCGGAGCTCGTGAGCACGTGGAGATCGACCACTGCCGCTGGCCGCGAGCAGACCCGGGCCAGAGTGGCGGCCCTCGTCGAGGAGCTGGTCAGGACTACCAGGGCCGTCAAGGAGGCGGTGCCTGCCGGCTACGCTGAGGGGGTGGAGGAGCTCGGACGCAGGTGGCAGGTGCACTTTGCATCACTCAGCCTGTCGCTCATCGACGCGCTCGACACCATTCTCCAGTGACCCGGTCCCCACGGCCGTTTGTATTGCCCGGAACATTCTCAGCACTCATTTATACAAACCAAACCCGGTTGAATAAAATCAAGTCGCATATTCAGTATTCAGGTGGACAATCGCATTTGTGCGTGATTTCCTTCCTGTTTGAGTAGAGATCCGCCGTCGTGAAGAGCCGAGGAGAATACAACGGTGGGGAGTGCGGGTGAGCGCGCTCTCCCTCCGAGAAATGCAACTGGCATGCGCGCCTTCCTAGCAGGCTCCTCGCTGTGCGGTCTGGCGCATAAACTGTGTTGCTTCGCGGGGAAGAGGGTGGCAGCCGTGCGTTGTGGTGGCCGGGGCTGGGCTTGGCTAAAAAGTTTAAATGGCAAAGGGCCAGTCCCTGTCGACGACCTCGAGGTCGACGTGCATCTTTGCTCTGTACAGCCTCGCGATAACGCGAAGGACCTCGTCGACCTCGGTCTTGTGCACCGCCGCCAGGTGCCACGCGACCCTGCACGCCCCCGCGCAGTGCCCGGCCCCCGCGGCGGCCGCGACGACAGCGGAGGCCCCGTCGTCGTCGCCGTCAAAGGCGAACACGACGCTCAGCCCCGCCGCGTTGCCGTGCCGCGCCACGTACTGCACGTCGCACACCGGCGCCGTCGCCGTGACCACAAAGTGCGGCGTCGACGGCGGCGAGGCGTCGCCTTCCGGCAGCGGCCAGTGCCCGATGTCCTCTGTCAGGAGCACCAGCGACACGTCCGTGGCCACGAGCGTGCGCTGGACGCCGGCGCCCAGCTGGTCGCGGAACAGCGTGGACCCGCCGGAGCCCATCAGCATCGACGACCCCGTCCTCAGCAGCGACGACACCGACGAGACCGCCGAGCTGCCGGGCGCCTGGTGCACCTCGACGGGCCCCCTCTGGAAGACCATCGCGTACAGGTTGACCGCGGGCGGCGGCAGCAGCAGCGACGCGCTCGCCGCCGAGCTGCGCTTCCCCGACGCGCCTCTGCGCGGCCCGCCGACGCCCGCGCGGATGGCCTCGGCCAGCGCCTGGTGCACCTCGTGCGTGGCGTGGACGACGCTGGGGGGCTGCGCCACCGAGGCGTCGGCGCAGGCCCTGCTGGCCGCGTCGACGAGGAGGCCGGCGAAGCGCTGCCCGCGGTCGTGCGAGCGCACGACGAGCACCCACGAGGGCCCCGCGGCGAACTCGAGCCGCAGCCAGTGGTGCGACGGGCCGACGACGACGCGGCGCAGCTCCGCGAGCGGCGAGCTCGAGACGGGCACGCAGTCGAGCCAGTCGCGCACGTCGCAGACGTCCTTGGCGATGCCCAGCACGTACGCGCGCGCCGTCGACAGCACGGCGACGCAGCGCTGCTCGCTGTCGGCGCCCGACCCGAACTTGACGCACGTGCACGCGAGGCCCGCGGCGAACGCCTCCTCGGGCGAGCGCAGCACGCGGATCTTGAGGAACGCCTGCACGCTGACGTTGCTCCACGCGTCGCTGTCCATCCGCGCGTCAAACGCCGCCGCGTCGGCGTTGCCGAAGCTGAACGGCGCCGCGACGACCGACGTCGGCGCCGGCACGCGCAGCGGCTCCGCGCCCGCGCCGGACTTGGACACGAACGCCGGCGTGAAGATGTTGTCGAACCCCCCGCTCGCGCGCTGCTGCGCCCTCCGGGGCGGGCCGTTGGGGGCCTCGGGGCCGTGGTAGTCGAAGAAGAGCAGGTTGCCCAGCAGCGTCGACCCGAACGTCTCGGCCGTCGGGAGGACCAGGTCGAGCTTGGGCTCCACGACGGCGCCGGCCGCGGTCCCCGGAGCGGCGGCGGCGGCGTCGGCGCCGCCGGGCATCGAGGCGGCGGCGGCGAACGAGGCCGAGGCGGCCTCGAACAGCTTCGACGCCGATCCGAACATGGCCGACGCGCGGTTGCCGGGCCTGTCGACGCGGATCGACTGCCGGATGACCGCGGGCCGCTTGCAGACGGGGCACTTGTCGACGTCCTCGCCAAACTGCGCGCCGCACTTGAGGCACTCGTACGTGCGCGCCGCGGGCTTGTAGGGCTCGAGCTTCTTGAGGAACGCCGCGAGCGAGGCCTCGGCCTCGAGCCTGAACGCCCGGGCGACCCGCGACGAGCCGCTGCCGAACTCGAGCGACACGAGCGGCCGCAGGACGCACTGCTGCGGCTGCCGTGGCTGCTCGTTGCTGCCCGTCAGGTCGATGGCGGGCGCGGGCTCCACGCGGCTGGCGATGCGCGCGAGCGCCCGCAGGTTGTGCTGCATGACCGCCGCGCAGTCCTTGGCGCTGCACTCGCTCAGCGTGTCGTTCTGGAACACGATGAGCCGCAGCGTCCACTCGCGCTGAGCGTCGTCCTCGTCCTCGTCCTCGTCGACCCCGTCGGCGGTCTCCGCGTAGAAGACGTCGTCCTCGTCGAGGTTCTCGGGGTCGAACTCGATGCCCGACATGCCGCGCGAGCTCCGCGCCAGCGACGGCGGCGACGGCGAGCACCCGGGCTCCGCGTACGACTCGGCCAGCGCAGCCGCGACCGCCACCGGCGCCTGCAGCGCCTGCGAGGGCTGCTGCTGCGGTGCCCCGCTCGCCGCCTCCCGGGTCTCGTCGGCGTCGACGCCGTCCGTCGGCGACTTCTGCGGCGTGTTGGCGCCCGACAGCTCCGCGGCGAGCAGCGACCTGCCGACGGCGCCCTCGAGCGCGGGCGACGCGGCCTCCGAGGCGAAGCGCTCGATGTCCGAGGGGCTCGCGGCCGCGGCGACGGGCGCGGGGGCGGGCGTCACGGAGCGCCCGGCGGCGAGCGAGGCCGAGGGCGACGGCGAGCCCAGCAGGCCGACGCTCGCGTCGTACGACGACATCGAGTCGAACGTCAGCAGCCAGCGGTCGCCCATGCGCTCCTGCACGTCCTGCACGCGCCGCAGCCACTCGTCGGCCGCGCGGCTGCGCTGCTCGTCCTCGGGCGACTGGAACGCCGGCGACGACATTCCCGACGACGTCGCCGACAGCGCGAGCCCCGGGGGCGTCGGGCTCGACGGCGGCGCGTCGACCGCCGGCGACGCGTCCTCGATCTCGACGAGCTTCGTGCGCCTCCTGCGCCTGCGCTCGGCCCCCTTGGGCGACAGCGGCGGCGACACTGCGAACTTGGCGTCGCCTGCGGGCACGTGCGCCGTCAGCGACGACGACGGCGGCGGCTGCAACGGCGGCGACGGCGCCGGCAGTGCGAGGACGGCGGCGCGCTCGCGCGGGGTGGGGGGCTCGAGGTCGAGGACGACCCTGTCGAGGGCGTCGCGGAAGCAGCCGTAGGCGGCGACGCGGTAGTCGGGGCGCGAGGCCAGCGGGTTGAGCTCGAAGAGCACGCGCGAGAGCAGCGGCAGCGACGAGAGGCGGCGGACCTCGGCGACGTCGGCGACGCGGTTGGCCCCCAGGTCGAGGTCGACGAGGGCCAGGAGGCGCTCGAGGCCGCGCGTGCTCGAGACGAGGTTGCGGCGGAGGATCAGGCAGCTCACAGAGCCCAGCGCGTCGGCGACGTTCTCGAGCGACTCGATGCGGTTGTCCTCGAGGTTCAGGTACGTCAGGCGGTAGCAGCACTGCAGGCCCTCGATCCGCGTCAGCAGGTTCGAGCTCAGCGTCAGCTTCTGCACGTTGCACAGCAGCGACTGTAGCAACGCATAGGGGAGTTATGAGAAAGTTCCTGGAAACGTCCCCCTTCCTCGCAGGGCAAAAAGGGAAACGGAACCCGAACGAACGAGGAAAATATCCATCGAGGGCACGAAGTTCGAGTGCGCGCTGAACACTCGGAGCCTGCGCCACGCGCCGCGCTTGTGCAGCCGCCTGACGCACTCCTCCTCGTCGCGCGTCGTCCTCGAGACTCCCTGCGGGACGATCACGTCCATCGACGCGGCCTCCGCTGCGCTGCCGCCCGCGCCCTCGCCCTGCAGCTGCCCGCGCTCGTCGCACTCGCGCAGCCCCTCCTCGTCGACCTCCAGCGCCTCCTTGACCGCCACGAGGCTGTCGAGCACCTTGTCCGCAGCGCCCCCTCGGTGAGTCCCGACGGGGGGGGGGAGGGAGGGCTCACCTTGAACTCGACGAGCCGCCTGCTGAGCGCCGCGAGGTTCGTGACGAGCGACGGCTTGACGCGCACCAGCCGCAGCCTCTCGAGCCCCGCGAACAGCGACAGGTCGACCTCCCTGCTCTTCTCCAGCCTCCTCTCGTCCGCGGGCATCACCTGCGCCGTCGTCAGCGCGATGGGGGAGGGGGCGATGGGCGATGGGGCGCTCGCGGTCGGCTCGCCTGCAGTGCCCGCACGCGCGTGAGCACGTCCAGCAGCCCGGGCGCCCCGGCGGCGCCCAGCACGGCCCGGGCGGCCGTCCCGGGGCTCATGAACGCGCTGTTGACGATCCGCACGGCGTCGGTGGTCAGGCGCAGCGCCGTGGCGCCGCTCGCCAGCGCCTCCCCTGCGCAGGTGACGACGGCACACGCGTTGCTGTGAGGCCGGGGGCTGGGCACGAGGGAGCGGATCTGGGAGGGTGCGCCGGGGCGGACGGTTGGAGGAGACGTAGCGGGCGAGGGTGCGCAGGAAGGTCTCGGGGCCGGCGGCCATGGTGGCCTTTGCTTGCCGCGCTCTCTCGGGGATGAGCGGTGTGTAGGAAGGGAAGATATCGGGTGTGACAAGCTGGGCGGCCCAATATCTTGTAGTTCCTGCGAAGTAGAATTCTCTGCGTCTCTTCCGCTACTCGCCTGCTGGAACCAAGAGCACACCACCGCGCGTACACCCGCTCTCCCTCCCCGTGTTTGTATCTCGCTCCAGGCCCCGGGTGAGGCCGGTCGCCTGTGTTTCTGTGGTTGCGTCAAATATCATTTGATTTTTTGCATATTTTTGTTCGCGGCGGAGCTATGCTTTCGCACGCCGCGATGCGCAGGGCGTTCGGCCTTGAGAAGGGCGATACCGTCGGTCTGTGGCACGTGTCGTGGGGCACCACCATTCTCCACAGGGTTGTAGTCCGCAGCGCCATCTACGAGTACCCCACGACTGTGGTTCTCGCGAGGCACTCCGCTGCCAGCGGCATCCCAGCCCCGCTCGCTCTCGAAGCGCTGCAGTCCCACTTCGCTGCGGTGGGAAAGAAAATTGTGTTCTCCGCCATCGGATCGCCGTTCGAGGTGCCCTCATGCCCCTCGTTCTCTGTTTACGATGCCTGTCGTAGTGCTGGTATGACACCTGCTCGTTGCTCTCCGTCGAATGCACCTGCGAGAGGTGGAGGGTTGTGCTCTCGGCCCTGGGCCACATAGCACTCCGGCGGGACATCCCCACCACTGCGAACCTGCTGCGGGAGATGAAGGGCAACGAGAGGGTGCTCAGGAGCAAGCTCGAGGGCCTGGGGTACTGCGTCGACATCGCAAGAACAAAAACTGAGAAGACTGTGTGCCTCGGCTGCGGCTTCCCTGTGGAGCGCGGAGACCTGATCGCAAGGCGAGGGACGCTGACCTGGACCCACGCGAGATGCTGCGCCGCCTTCGTCGGTGGGGTGCGTGACGAGAACGTCTCCCGGGTGACTGAGACTGAGTGACAAAGGAATCCTCTCGGTAACGGCCACCGGGGCACTATCGAAAGCGCACAGCCATTGGAAAGAGCAAAAGGAAGGCCTCGAAATGAAATTGAATTAATCGTTAAAGACAAACGCAGGGATATCGTCGACGGGCTTCCTGTCCTCGGCGAGGCACGCGGTGACACGCTTCATCGTGTCCTGCGAGAAAAGCCTATTCCGTTGCTTGGGCCTGTAGCGCTTGAAGGCCGCAATGTTCTCCATCTCGGGCGTCCACACTCCGCGGTTCAGCGCCACGAGGTTCTCCTCCCACATCTCGAGCCCGTGCTTGCTCGAGAGGTCCGGCATCCCGAGCCCGTCGTCGTCCTCGTCTCCGCTGCCGCCCTTGAAAACGCACGTGCCCCCGTCCTCGTCGTCGTCGTCCGACGCTGCGGCAGAGGATGCCGAGTGCGACGAGGACCCGGACTCGCTGCAGGACGAGTCGCTACTTCTGCTACTGCAGCTGGCGTGGCCAGAGAAAGTGTCCGAGTCTAGCGACATCCCAAGAGACGCCGCCAGGAGCTGCGACGACGTGGGCGCCCGCTCGTGCGTGTGGTCCTGCGACTTGGACAGCGAGACGTCGGAGAGCTGCTGCTCTCGCCTCTTGAGCATCTGCGAGAGGTCGTCGAGCGAAGCCTTGAGGGCGGGGTCCGACGCCTTGTCCTTGCTTCTGCTCTTTGCGTGGTGCTTGGCCGCGTGTTTCCGCTCCCTCTTCTCGGCCTTCTTCCTCGCGCGCTCCTCCTTCTTGCGCTTCTTCTCCTTCGCGGTGAGCTCCTCGAGCACCGTCGCGAGCTTCTCGTCCCAGATCTCCGTGTCGGGCTGCGTCTTGGCCTCGAGGATGACGAACTTCTCCGGGGCGTGCAGGATGATGGCGAAGCGCTTGGTCTTGTTGACGCTGCGGCGCGAGACCTGCGTCACGGTGCTCAGGTCGATGATGTCCTCGCCCTTGCTCTCGCGCGACTTGCTCGACTTGTACACGCGCACGACGTACTCCTCGTACCTGCGCACGATCGTCACCCAGCGCCTCGACGGCGGCTCGTCGCCCTGCAGGATGAGCTCGCGCGGGTTGCTCGTCGGCGGCACGACGCGGACCAGCAGGTGCCCCTGGCGCACGATCTTGGGCTTGTCGCCCCGCGTGTCGAGGGCTGCCGAGATGCTGCTCTCCTTGAGGTGCGACGGCGTCAGGCGCTTGGGCACCGCGTACGCCACCGAGGGCACCGACGAGACAAGCGGCGAGCGCTCCGAGTGCGGGTGCGGCGACGTGTCCTGGTGCGCCACCGCTATCGTCGCAAGCGAGCGCGAGCGCAAGTGGAAAGAAAGCTGCTGCGGCTGGTCCGCCCTCCCGAGGCTCGTCTTCCTGCCGAGGGGCAACGGCAGCTGCGGGGGGTCCCCTGCCGCGCCGCCGGCCGCCGCAGCGGCGACCGCGGCCGCGGCCTCGCGCGAGGAGCTGCCGCTGCTCTTCTTGTGGTGCGTGCGCGTGGACGAGGTCGTCGTGGCGGCCCTGCGCCTCAGTGGCCGCCCCCCGTCAGACTCGGAGGACGACCGCCCGCGCGACGAGACCGAGACGCTCGAGCACCCCGTCGACAGCGACGACGAGGGCGGGGACGACATGGACGGCGCGCTGCCGTCGGACGACGACGACGAGGGCGAGGGGTTCTGCGACAGAGCGCTCTTTGCTCGCTGCTGGGTGGGCGGCCGCGGCGCAGGGCTCTTGGGGCACCCGTCCGCCAGCTCACGCGGGCTGAGCGACTCCCTGTCTTTGCTGTGGCGGTGCTTGCTGTGCCCGTGGTGGTGCTTGGACTTGTGCTCGTGGTGGCGCCGCTCCTTCTCCTTCTCCTTCTCCTTCCCCTTGTCCCGCTCCCTCTCCTCCTTCTCCTTCTCCCGCTCCCTCTCCCGCTCCTTCTCCTGCTCGCTGCTCGACGTGTGCCTGTGCTTGCTGCTGCTCTTGCTGCTCCTTTTCGACGACGACCCCGACGCGTCCGACGATCTCAGCTCGGGCCTGACGTCGCCGCCCTTGTCCTTGTCCTTGGCCATCTCCCTCCTCTCGGCCTCCTCCAGCAGCTTCTTCAGCGAGCGGCTGGCCGTCATCCCACATATGCTCAGCGGGCGCGGCCGCCACGCGCTGTGGTGCGCCAGCGCGTCCGGCGGCCCCTCGCGCTCGTCCGCCTCCACCGGCGCCGGCGGCAGCGGCGGTGGCGGCGTGCGCGAAGGCGGCAGCGTGGGCGACGGCGACGGCGACTTGCCCAGCGGCGACTTGCTGCCGGCAGACGTCTGCTTCCTGTGCTTCTGTTCCGCGCCGCAGAGAGCCCCCCAACGCACAACAGCAAATCGCCATTTTGAATACACAAAAAAGACCGGGTAACAAATTGAAAACCGGTGGTGGGGCGCAGAACGGCGGCCCCGCGGCGCGGCGGCCGCTGGCGCGCAGCGAGGGGGGCGGGCGAGGCGGAGGGGGAGGCGAACCGACGACGAGGGGGCCTTGATGGAGGAGGGCGTCGGGGGCTGCAGGAGCGAGCCGGCGCTGGCGGTCCGCTCGACGGGCGGCTGTGGCGTGCCGCTCGACGTCCCCTGTTGCGACATGGGCGGAGGGGACGGCGTTTGGGTTGCAAGGGGGGTGGTGGGGGTGCTGGGCGCCGATGTGGGGTGGTCGGTTGGCTTGGCTGGTACGCTTCGATATTTTGAGACCCACAAAATCAGAAATAAAATATCTTTCCTGGTTGTTCCCAATTGACGTGTTCAGCCCGAGAATCCCGCGGTACTGCTGTGCCACACAGCAACAGCAATTGCCAGCTCTTCAGGCAGCCTAGAGATCCCGTGCGGTTCTTGCGTGGGCGGCTCTCTCCCTCTTGATGGTGGTCCGCTGGCCGTGGCCGGGGATGACAGCCGTGTCAGCGGGAAGCCTCAGCAGCCTCGCGACCGACCGCTGCAGAGCCCCGGCGTCTCCTCCCTGCAGGTCTGTGCGGCCCACGCCGCCGCCAGCGAACAGGGTGTCCCCCGAGAGCACGAGCCTCTCCGTCGGCCAGTGCAGCGCCACGGAGCCCGGCGAGTGGCCGGGCACGTGGACGACCCTGCCAGCAGCCAGGGCTCTGCTCCGCGTCTCCTTCTCGGCGGGGCCCAGGACGCTGCCCCCGTCCGCTACGAAGCCGTCTGGCTCCCGCGGGAACGCACTCGCCTTCAGCGGACACCCAAAGCTCTGGGGGAAACAACGAGAGGGGGGGCCCCCGTCAGCACACCAGGGCCGTCGAGCTCGACACACACGCACTCGGCACTGGTCGTGCAGGCCGGGGAACAGCGGGACGTCCGAGGCGTGCGACAGAAGCGGCGGGCGGCCAGGGAGAGCCCTCTGGAGGGCCGGGGCAGCGCCGGCGTGGTCAAAGTGGGCGTGGGTGAGGACGAGGGCCACGACGCGGGTGCCCGCGAGGTCGGGGGAGGCCAGGCGCGCGAGTATGCGGTCCGCGTCGTCGCCGGGGTCGACGACGACGGCCTCGTGCGTCGCGGTGTCCGCCACGATCACGCAGTTGGCCGCGAGTCGCCCGACAACAACCACAGCCACGAGCAGCGCCCCGATGGCCGCCATTTGTTGGGATTAATATCCCCGGATATCTTCATCTCGGACGGAGATGAATCCGGTTCATTACGCGCCGTTCAGCATCTCCCTGCCTCTGCTGGGTGCAGAATCCGAGAGGTCTTCGGGAGGACCTTGTATGTGGTGGATTCCCGAGTTCTATTTCTGGAGCAGATCCACAAATTCGTCGTGGTTGTTGGCGCGCAACGCCATGGAGGACGACGGCGCCGCGCTCTGGAGAAAGGTGCGGCCAGCGAGACCCCCATATCCCACCTCCGTGAACCGAGCACTCTCATCTCATCTCGGCTTGCCAGCCCCAGGCGGCATCGCAGGCACCGCATGCCGCGCAGGGGCACCCCGAGCACCTCGTGGTGGTCGATCTGGAGCGGTACGATGCCGCGTCCCCGCGCCAGCGCGATGCCAGCCCCTCGCCTGCCGTCTCGCCGCCCGGGAGCTCGCGGCAGAGGCGCCCGGACCCCATCCAGCCGCCGGACTCCTCGGTGGCCCGGCACCCGTGCCCGAGCCCGCAGTCCGGCAGCGGCCCAGCGGCGAGCCCCACCGGCGTCTCGCCGCGCTCGCGCCACAGGCCGCCGGGGTTCCCCACGAGGTGCACGCGTCATCGCTGACGTGGGCCGGGAAATGCCTGCGTCTGACGAAATCAATTGAATTGGTGTTCGCAGCCCGTCTGCGTCGCCCCGGGATGCCGCTGCGGGGACCGGGCCGGCCCCGGAGGAGAGCAAGCTGCGCAGCACCGTGCTGTCGCGGCTGATGGCCGGGCGCCGCACGGCCTCGGACTCGCGGGCGGGCGACCTCGAGCGCGCCGTCCGCGACACTCTGCTCAGCAAGAACTCGCAGATCGCAGCCCTCCGCGACGAGGCCGCCCGCCTGCGCGTGCTCCTCGAGGAGCGCGAGCGCCGCGCCGCTGTCACGCTGCTGGTCCGCGACCGCCCCGCAGCCCCGCACGCCGCCGTCGACATGGACGAGGTGCGCAGGGCCGTCGGCGAGGGCGAGCTCGACGGGGCGCCCGAGGGGCAGCGAGCGGGCATGCAGGAGGTCCGCAGGCGCGTCCGCGAGGCCCTGCTGCGCGTCGTCCGCGAGGGGCAGCTGCGCCGGGTCGTCGAGGAGTCTGCGCCGCTCACCCCCGCGGACGCTGTGTCTGTGCTGCGCTCGGAGGCGCAGCAGCTGACGTCGAGGAGCGTCAAGCGCGTCAAGACCGCGCTGGCGCGGGCCGACAGGGCCTGGATGGCCGAGTTCGTGGGCGCAGAGGGCCTGGCCGCGATCATCGCGGCCGCCAGGGCGTTTGAGGCGCAGCAGGCGTTCGAGATGGGGTCGATCGTCTGCCAGGCGCAGCTGATCCTCTGCCTGCGGGCCGTCGTCAACAACCGCGTCGGCATCGAGGCGCTCATCGGCAGCGGCGGGGCGCAGCGGGGCGTCGGCGAGCTCGTGGCGCTCGCCTGGTGCACGCGCAACGTGATGATGCGCACGCAGGTGCTCGACCTCATGTCGGCCATGTGCCTCTACAGCACCGCGGGCTACCGTGTCGTCGACCTCGCGCTCGCCGAGCTCTCTGTCTCGCGCGCCCGCAGGGGAGACCGCCTGCGATTTCTGAAGCTCGTCGAGTGGATGCAGGAGCAGTCGGACCCTCAGACAAAGGCGTGTCGCGTTCCCCCCTTGTCGCACAAGGGTCTCAGCCGCCCCCCGCCCGCTCAGACGTCGGTGGTCGCCTTTGTGAACGCGCTGGTCTGCACACCGGAGGGCCTCGAGGAGCGGCTGGAGGTGCGGGGCAACTTCGTGGACCTCGGGGCGGCCGCGATACTCGACATCGTGCGCAAGGAGGTCGCGGCGGACGAGGCCAGCGGGCCGGTCGCCGACCTGCTGCGCCAGATCGACACGTTCTTCGAGGAGATGGAGGCCGACGACAGGGAGCTCGAGGCGATCAAGAACGAGCTGCGCGTGGATCTCACCGACGCGCAGAGCATGCTCGCCGCGATCAGGCTGCGCGTGCGGGACAGGAGGGCGATTGAGTGCTCTCTGCTCAACGTCCTGCGGTCGCTGCTGCTCCTGCCCCCGTCAGACAGCGCGGCCGCCGAGCCGCTCTGGGGCGTCGTGGAGGACGCGGCGGCACGGACAGCAGCGCTGGCGATTGGTGGGGCATCTGCATCACCAGAGGACTCGCAGAGGCTGCGCCTGGCTGTGGAAGAGACAGCGGCGAAGCTACGGGCGCTGCTTACGGGGAGTCTGGAGCCCCCGCGCCTCGCTGCCGCCGTGGCCACCAGGAGCCCGCGGAAAACCCCGAAGGAGAGCCCCGTCCCTGCTGCTGGTCCTGCGCTGGCAACTCCGTCTGCGGAACCACCGACACTCCAGGAGGCCCCAGCTGCCAGCGCCGATGCCCCCGTCTCTGTGCCACCGCCACCGCCGCCACCACCACCGCCACCGCCTCCTCCTCCATCGCAGAGTTCGGGGACGCTGTGCGAAGCAGACACGTCGGGATCATCTGGGCCACCACCGCCACCACCACCCCCTCCGCCGCCTGGGATGCCATCTGGCGGGCCCCCGCCCCCGCCGCCTCCAGCAGGATTCAGGAAGGCCATGGCGAAGCCCGCTGGGCCACCGAAACCCAAGCTCAGACCTCTCTACGTGAGCACCCAGAGCGACTGCCCGTGGGCCGCCGACTGACGCCACGCTGCAGTGGTCGAAACTGCCGGCCATGAAGGTCAAGAAGACGATGTGGGTTTCGCAAGGGCTCAACACGGAGCTGCCTCCCGTCAACACAGACGAGATCGCCACACTGTTCTGCGCCAACCCTCCGAAGAAGCCCGACGACGCCGGTGCGCGAGCGACCTGCAGCCGAGGGCTGACCCGCCGGAACCCGCAGGAAAACCCGCTGAGAAAGCGGCGCCCAAGGTGGTGTCTCTGCTGGACATGAAGCGGTCCAACAATACGGCCATCGTCATGTCACAGTTCAAGGGCCTCTCGTACGAGGAGATCCGCGCCAAGATCGCCGCCGGCGACGACGCGGCGCTGGGGAGCGTCGAGGCGCTGCGGCAGGTGCTCCCGCAGAGCGACGAGATGGAGCTGCTGCGGGGGTTCGCGGGCGACAGGGCCGCGCTGGGCCGGGCGGAGCAGTGGTTCCTCTGCATCGGCGAGCTCCCCAACGCGCAGAAGAAGGTCGACGCGCTCTGCTTCAAGCGCAGCTTCTTCACGCGCGCAGAGGACCTGCAGGTGGTGCGCAGGCTCCCTCTCGCCAACCTGCGCAGTTGTGCGTCGCTGACAGCAGTGGGGGAGGAACTGCACAGCAGCTCGCGGGGTACGAGATGGCGTGCAAGCAGGTGACCGAGAACACCAACCTGTGCTTCGTGCTCAAGTGGATCCTGGCCATCGGGAACGAGCTCAACGCCGGGACCGAGAAGGGCAACGCGCAGGGGTTCCGGGTGGACACGCTGTCCAAGGTGCACCCGCGATGCGTCTGGCCCAGCAGAGCTGACGGCGAGCGCGCAGCTGCAGGACCTCAGGTCGCCCGTGCAGGGCAAGAAGACGCTGCTGTCGTACGTGGTCGAGAAGCTGCTGGACGTGCGGCCAGAGGTCGCCGACTTCCCCGACTCGCTCTCGAAGCTGCAGGCCGTGGTCAACTCGTGTACTGTCCCTCACCTTCCTCTCTGCCGCACTCGCCAGTGGGCTCACCTCCTCCGACGTCCAGCGCCGTTGAACGACCTGATCTCGCAGGTGTCGAAGCTGGTCGAGGAGGTCGAGGTCATCGATAAGGACGTGTCGAGCAGCCACAGCGACTCACCGCAGTTTGTGGAGTCCATGTCTGTCCGTGCCTCCCGACCCCTGCGTGCGCGCACGTGGGACTCACACTGTGGGTGGCGGTGGGGTGTGGTACACAGGACTTTATCGCGAGGGCACTCGTGGAGACGCAGCTGATCCTCGAGCAGTGCGAGGCGGTGGAGAAGGCGCTGTACACGATGCTCGAGGCGTTTGGGGAGGAGGTGGAGGAGGGCAAGATACCAGAGCCCTCGGCAGTCAGGGACTTCTTCGCGCACCTCTTGAAGTTCTCGTCGCAGTTCAAGGCGGTGCTCAAGGACATACAGGCCGCCAGGGAGAGGGAGCTGAAGAAGAAGAAGAGGGAGCAGAGCGGCGCGGGCGGCGACAAGCGCAAGGGGGCGGCACCCACGAGTCCCAACAACGGGGAGTGCGTGGTCGACGCCCTGCTGAGCTCCATTAAGGAGGGCAACTTCAAGCTGCGCAGAGGCAACGCCACGGCCCCGGCTGCCGCCCCTACAGAGGTTGCTTGCTCTGAAGCCCGTCCCAGTGGCCAGATTACTGAGGAGAAGCCCCTGGACAAGACTGCCGACAAGAAAGCGGACAGCGAGGCAGCGCTGCCTCCGCCTGCCGGCTGCAGCCAACAGCAGCCGGTCGAGTCCCACGACAACCGCGCATCCGAGGGGGTTCGCAGTGTTCCCCAGACTCCCCATGCCGCCCCGGAATGCGCAGGTGGTTCTGTCTCCCCTCCAGAGAGCGCACCTCCGCCGAGTCAGGAGCGCCAGCAAGCGGAAGCGGCACCCGCAAGTGCGAAGCCAGTTTCAGAGGCGAGAGTTGCACCTGGAGACCCGAAGACGGAAGAGAAACCGCAGCTAGTTCGCCGAGTACCCAGCACAGGGCCCAGAAAGAGGATTGTGGCTTCTGCGGTGCATCCGAGCAGGCCGGTTGCATCTCCGGTGACCGGAGTCGCTACAGCGACAGCCAAAGCGCGCACAGCGACAAAAGTCGCACCACCCCCACGAGCATCGGCATCGCCTTTGAAGAAGACGCCTGCACGGACCACATCACGGCCTGGTACGAGTGCCAGTGGCCCTGCGGCCAAAGTGGGCCTAGTTGCGGGTCCAGAGCGCGACAAGCCCTCGGCACTGCCTGTGCGCCCTGGTACCCAAGCCGCTATTGCGAGCTTGACTGCACGCAAGGCATCCGTGGTACCACCGCAAAAGAAGGCCGCCGTAACCGTACCACACAAACCAGATGCGGCTGCAGCAAAGCTGAAGCGGGCCGAAAACAAGCCGGGTGTTGTTACCCACCCAAAGATACTAAAACGAACCGCGAGTACTTTGAAATAAAAAGGGGCCGTCCTTACGACAGTAAGAGACGACCTGAATCACTTTGCATCTCACTGATTCAGTAAGAGTGGGTGTGACAAGCGTCATGTGCTGGTGGTGCATGGCGTTCGTGTGCGAGTGTTACTGAAGTGTAAAGGTGATCTTTCCTAGACTAGTTCTGTACCCTAGGAACTAAGAAGATGGCAGCACACGCTGCCGCCGTATTCATGACGGCAGCTTGCTGCTATTCCTCCCAAGGCGCACCTTAGTCTGGCAATCGCTCTGCAATCACGCCACAAGAACCGTGTCGGAGTCCTTGGGCGGAGACGGCGCGGCGGTCAGAGGAAGTGGCGGAGGAGCCCTGTTGAACGGCGACCACCGTTGCGCTCCAGCGGCAACCGGCATCAGATGCTGCCTGGGTGGCGTGGGAGGCGACGACGGCATGGACAACTGCAGCGGCTCGACGTGGCCGAACGAGCCCTGGGCACGGCCGAGGCACGCTATTGGATGCACGACGCCAACAGGCGGCGTCGACGCCAGGCGCCCTCCAGCGACCCACACGCAGCTCGAGCGCGCACCGGGGAACGAGTTGGCGTCAACAGTCGGCGACGACGGCGTCAGGGACCTCGGGGAGCCCGACGACTGCGAGACCGCCGACGAAGACGAGTCGAACTCGATGACCAGTTGCGCGAGGAAGTGCGACTCGCGGTTCGCGGAGTACAGGGCCTGCGCCGCGCTCAGCGACTGCGGGCCGCGCATGAGGCACGGCGCCAGGCACGTGCACAGCGCCGGCAGCGGCATCTTCGTGCGGGCGACGCACTCGGGCCTCGCCATCGTCTGGATAAAGCGCACAACGTACGCCAGCATGCTCTTGTTCGGCTCTGGCATCGCCGCGTATACGCTTGTCGGCGGCTCCTCCCTGTCGATCGCCGCCTCGCTGCGCACCCCAACGCGGGCACTGTGAGCCAACCCGGGACCGCAGATGCACACTCAATGGCGGGCGCACTACTGGGCGGTAGGGATGACGGGGTCGGGGAGGCGGGTGGCCAGCCACTGCTTCAGGAGCACGGCGGCAACGTGAACGTCGCTGGGCAGGTCGCCGCGGGCCTCGAACGCTTCCATGGCCGCGTCCGCGACCTTGCGCTCGACGCTCAGGCGGAACACGAGCTCCGTGCGCGGCCCTCCCAGCTCGATCACGCGCTCCACGAGCTGCTTCAGCACCGCGTACCCCAGGCTCGACGGCTCGGGCGGCGACTGCGACGTGGGCACCGGGGTTTTCGGCGTGCGTATTCTGCGAGAGGGCAAAAAAAGCGCTGAGTCACCCACCCGCGCCCGCCGTTTCAACGCGTCTACCGATGACGGCGGCGGGGCTGCTGGCTCACCGCGGGCTGAACACGCTGAGGATCCTCTGGGGCGCCGACCTGGCCGGCGGCGAGTCGGGGCACGCCGAGCCAGGGGTGACGCAGGGAGAGACGGCGGGAGACGAGGTCGACTCGATGAGGTCGACGGGCGCCTCCGAGGCGCTGGCGCGCTGGTAGAGCCTCTGGCGCATCTCGGCCATGTCCGAGCTCACGTCCGAGGCGCACGCGGCCGTCAGCAGCGCCGACGCCGGCGAGCTCAGCGACGCGGCCCACGCGGTCTCCGCCTCGGCCACCCCGACGAGTATCGCCCGCATCTCCGTGAGCCTCCGCTCCAGCACCTCCTCGATTTCCTTCGGTTCACGATGGGGTGAGAGCTCGCCCCTCCCGCTCCCGCTGGCACGACGAGGCTCGCACCGTGAGGAGGTTGGGCAGGGCCGAGGTGCGGTAGCGGTCCTGGGTGTCGCGGGCGTTGGCCTGGAGGAGCTTGTACTGCGCCTCGCAGACGGCCGCGTCCGAAGCGAGTCTCTCCGCGTCCGCCTGCGCGCGCGACCTGCGCTTGGTCGAGTCCGACGCGCGCTCGGCGGCCCGCGCTTGCTCGCGCTCGCGGCAGAGCCTCGACAGGCGCTCGCGCTCGGTCGAGACCTTGGAGAGCGCCTCGCAGACCTCCGAGGACATCGACTCGCCGCGAGAACGGAAGCGGGCGGACGAGCGGTCCATCGAGTCGGCCAGCGCGCTGAGGCGGCGGTGCTCCGCGGACAGGCGGTCGGACAGCGCGGCGGCGGCGCGCGTGTGGGCCTTCTGGCTCTCGTACAGGGCCGCCCAGGCCTCGTTCGTGGTCCTGTATGGAAAGATATTGCCGCGCACACGTCAAAATTCCTGGAAATTGCAATTTGTGAATCTGAAGGGCGTGGAACAGCCACGATTGATCAACAGTTGAGAAAAAAGCAGGAAACAACGGTGACTAGAAGGTGCGCATGACCGGAGAAGGTCCGCACGCACGTCTCCTCGTTCCACAGGCGCGACGGCAGGCGCCTGGCCGTGTCCTCCATGACCCCGTGCACGCGCCTGGCGTCGGCCGCGCGGCGCTCGAGCGCCCTGCAGGCCTCCCGCGCCGACGCCGTCTTTCTGTCGAGCTCGTCGCACGCGTCCTTCCACGATCCCTGCACGTCGTGAGGGCACGGAGGGGACACGTGCACGTTGGGCGGGCCATTTCCCCCGCGCAGGAGGAGGAGGGGGGCACGGAGGGGGGCACGGAGGAGTTGGGGAGGCGAGGCGTACGAGGAGGGCAAGCGTCTCGGGCGTGTTGCTCATGGGGGGCAGGCAAGGGGAGGAGCACAGAATATCTGTATTTTCGGATGCGGAAGAAGCAGCAGATACTGGGGTGGCGACGAAAACACAACAAATAAAAAAGTGAAGGAAAAGTGCGAAGGATTGCCGAAGGGCGTAGCCTTTTTAGTGATGTGGTGTGTGGTGTGGGGGCTGTCGGGTGTGGTTCGAGCCCACACCGGCGCACCCGTGACGAGCCAAACCCGAGTCCCAATGCGGTGCGGAAAACAAACTTCTGCCGTACCCGAACTTCTGGGCCAGGCCAGGCCAGAGAGCTGCCAGACGAGCAAGCCCCAAGCGCCCAACACGCTGCCAAGAGCATGCAGCGAGTCCCCTCAATGGGCGCAACACTCGAGACAATTGCTTCAAGCATTCAGGGCCTCACTCTCTGCGCCTGGCACGCTGATTCCTGGTCTTGACTGTCTTCAGGGGCCACATTGAGCCGCCGCGAGTGGCCGCTTGACGGCACGCCAGGTAATCGGGCCCCGTCCAAGGCCACGCGACTGATCCAGGCAGCAGCTGCTTGTTCGGCGACTGGCAGAGACTGGCCAACGAGCAGAAAGCCACCGCATGCAAACAGGAAACACCAGAAGCGAAGCTTTTTGTGATTTGCTTTGCGGGACGGGGGCCTAAGAGCGGAAGTTGGGGTGCCCGCGGACCAGCCTCTGGACGGCGGCGGAGAAGAGGTCGCAGTTGATGGTGTCGCCAGCGGGGTTGTACAGCGGGTTCTTGGCGACGTAGTCCACAAAGTCGGTCTGGTACAGCGTGCAGAGCGCCCCGTTCATGTCGGGCGCCTGGGGGTCCGTCATCAGCACGAACCGCATGCCCGTGGCCGCCTCGTAGACGTGCAGCTTGTACGCGCCCGTCCGGTAGCAGTGCAGTTCGGTTTTGTCGTTGGGGTCCCTGCGCTGATGTCACACAAGGAATTCCCGATATTTGGGTGACGCACTGCTCGACGGCGATCTTGACGCAGAACTGCTTGAGCGAGTAGAGCATGCCCGAGATGAGCTTGTGCCTCGCTGCGAGCTTCTCGGGGTCCGAGGGCTCCGGTCTGGCCGACGGCGGGCGGGGGCGCGGGAGATTCAGGCAACGGCAGGGTGGGGACGCCAGGTGAGGGGCACCTGTTCCACTCGCAGTAGTACACGCAGGAGAACTTGCGGTTGAACACGTACAGCGCGTAGATCATTCCCAAGCCCGCGCCCGCGCGATGCGAACAGCCAAGATATTTTGTCAGCGGAGATACAGGTATCTCTGGCGGCGGATCCTTCTCTCTCAGCACACAGCTAAGGACACCACCGAAAATGCGCGTCGTCAGGCAGAAGAAGGCACGCAAGGCCATCACGTTCTACCGCATGAACTACCGCATGGAGGAGCCCTACAGGGTCCTCGGTACCGCCTGCCTCCCCTCCCCCCGTCCCAGCCCCGTTGTGCCGCTGCCTCTGACGTGCTCGACCGCCGCCCAGTCGACCCGCTCCTGCTGCGCGTCGCGGTCGAGAAGAAGATCCTGCTGCGCGAGCACCTGCCCAAGGTCCTGCAGGGGCGCGCGTACCCGTGCCTGACCAAGTGCTGCTTCGCGTGGATGAAGTCGCAGGGCGGCGACGACTACGACGGCGCGTCGCTGGTCGCCAAGCGCATGGAGCGCGTCGACTGCGGCCACACGCCGTCGCTCTCGCCCGACGAGTGCATCCGCTCGATGCTGGAGCCGCAGACCCGCGGCGAGCTGCACGCCACGGGCCACAAGTACTGCGTCGCCGTGCAGGGCAGGAAGCTCCGGGACACTGTGTCGCAGACGATCGCCGGCGTCCCCGTCGTCAGCTTCCTGCTGCGCCCCGCGGCCGGCAGCCAGGACACAGACCCCGTCGCGCGCGCCACCGCCCTGGCACTGCTGCCCCCTTCGGACTTCTGCGTGGCCGACTCGGAGCGTGTGCGTTGCTGCCGCTGCACTGCATGTGCTTCAGAGTGTGTTCTCACTGGGCTGTCTGTGCAGAGGCTGGCGGCGAGGCTGGGCTACACGGCGCCTGCGGGCTCCACGAGCGGCGCGAGCTTCAAGACCAAGAAGGAGCAGAAGAAGGAGAAGGGGGAGCAGGGCGGCGCTGGCAAGGCCAAGAAGGCGAAGGCGAAGGCCAAGCCCAAGCCCAAGGCAAAGCCCAAGGCCAAGAAGACCGTAGCACCTGCCAAGGAGTCGAAGAAGAGGGCCCGCGAGGAGACACAGGATAAGGCGGCCAAGCCTGCCGCGGCACAGGACAAGCCCCCTGCTGACCCCGCTGGCGCCGAGGCACGCCCGCCGGCCAAGAAGAGGGCCAGAGGCCACAAGAAGAACACCAAGACCACCGCTCAGTAAACACGAGAAGATTCCGCGAGATTGCCAAGATGACATCATTACCTGTTGAGATTCTCCTATCTCTCTCGGTTGATTCGGCAAAGGCAGTTTTGGTGAAGCCGCAGAGCCGAGAATGGGGTCGTCGCAGCGCAGGAAGAAGACGCACCACGCGCACAAGGGCAACGTGGGCACGCGCAAGGAGTTCGCGACCAAGCACCGCACGCGCGACTTTGACCAGGTGCACGAGGACTTCAACACCGAGAGCAAGCGCGAGGCCCTCGAGAACCAGCCCGTCGACCCCGACCTGCCCGGCAGCGCGCAGTTCTACTGCGTCCCGTGCGCCCGCTACTTCATCAACGCCGAGACCCTCAAGAAGCACACGCTCTCCGGCCCCCACAAGGCCATGTGCGGGCTCCCGCTCTCCCTCAACTCCGCTGCTCGGGGTTCACTCTCTTTTGGGCGTGCCCTCAATTGATTGACTGGCAATTGGCGATTGGCTGGGTCAGGATGAGGAGGCTGCAGAAGGACAGGCCGTGGACCACCGAGGACGCCAAGATCATCAAGACTGACAACGGGAAGCCTCTCGGCCGCAAGCCTGTCATCGTTCCGCTCGACGCGCCCGAGGGCGCGGGTGCGGCTCCTGCCGGGCCCATGGCGTTCTGATCGGCCAGTCCTCACCACACAAATAACGGACTCTTCGTACCCACGTATTCGTCTCTCCGATGCAATCCGTCCTCGTCTTTTGTGTCTTTGACCCGATGGTTATGCCCAATTTGTCTTTAAAATACTTAATCGGCTTCAAAATCGGGGAGAGTACAGAGGTTTTGCGACAGATGAGACGGATTGAAATATGATCTGGAACCGAGAATTTGAGAGCAGGAACAGTCCCCGAAACGGCGGTTGTTCGAAATGCCTTCCACGTTCGGTTGTCAAGGGTGCAAGGGTCATGTCAGGTCGCGGCAGTGGAGCTCACGACAGGAGCTTGGTGGCCCTCTCGAACAGGCTGTCCACCACGTGGTTGAGGTTCTGGATCGTATCCAGCGACAGCGGGTACGTTTTCTGCGGTGTTTTGCAACCCGAGACAAAACGTCAGCGCACCAAGAGACGCGAGAGATACCCCGCCAACAGAAAGAGAGCCGCACGTCGTTCGGGGGGTCGTCAAAGAGCACGAGGGTGCCCGCGCCCTGGTCGAGGATGCCCTCGATCTTCTTGTCCAGGATCATGAGCGAGAGCCTCGTCTCGACGTCGTCCCGGGGCAGCTTGATCAGCGACGCCACGTGGTCGATCTCGACGCGCGAGTACGGCTCGATGATGCGGCAGAGGTTCTGCTCGAGCAGCTTGTCGTTGAGCTCGTCGAGGTGCTTGCCCACGACGCTGTCCTCCACAATCTCTGCGACCCCGTGCCCCCCAGTCTCAGTGCCAGGAAACGCGAGGGTCACACGCACGCTTGTAGTACTTGACCCGCAGGTCCCTGAGCGCGTGCACGTTGCGCTCCTTGTGCGCGCGCGCGATCTCGCACATCGCCTTGATCTCGGGCTCCTCCACGAACCTCTGCGCCGACTTGCCGCTCACGATTCCCGCCACCTCGTCCGGCTGCGTCAACAAAGCGGAATCGCCACCACCGAGCGTGAGAAACAACAGCAGCACGGGCCAGGAGCGGGTGGGTCCCCTCCCCTCCCCCCGTCGTCGTCAAGGGCGAGCGCCGTGCTGCGCACGTTGTTCGACATGATCTTGGTCAGCAGCATGTACTTGAGCGCCGCGGCAGCGAGGCGGTACGTGGGGTCCGAGGCGTTGGCGTTGGCCGGCGTGATCTGCTGGTACGCCTCAAACGCCTCGAAGAGGTACGAGTGCGCCGTGCGGAAGTCGCGCTCGTCGGCGCTGACGACGCCCGACTGCAGGTCGAGCTCGGCCTGCTGCATGGGCGGGCAGTAAATCGCGTTGGCGCACGCGCGGGCGCCCGTGAGCGCGGCCTTGGCGCGGGCGATGTTGCGCATCGCGCGGTGCACGCGCGACTCGAGGAGGTGGAGCTCCAGCAGCAGCGGCTTGTCGTCGAGCCTCTTGACCTCGCGCAGCAGCGCCGTGACGCCGCCGAGCGCCTTGCCGTAGTCGCTCGTCTGGAGGTACAGGCTGTTGAGCTTCAGCTGCAGGCGCTGGCGCAGGTACGAGCGGTTCGTCTCCTTGGCCCACTCGATGCTCTCGGTGCACAGCGCGATCTGGCGCGCCTCCGAGCCCGCGATCGTGCCGACCTTGTCCAGCAGCATCCTCACTGCGCCGCCAGCCCCCCTCCGTTGTTGAGGCCCGGCCCCCCAGCCTCAGGCCTCCCCCAACACCTCCCACCACTCCCCCTACACGCTGGCGTACCGATCTTGGCAGTGCGCGCCTTGGCGATGAGCTGGAAGAACGGCCTCACGCGCTTCAGCAGGTCGGCGAGAGCGTCGGCGTTGCTGGCGGGGGGGAAGTATGTGTGGCACGTCAACAACTGCGCGCCGTATTGCGCGCAAAACGCGACAAAGGCGAAAGGCGCGGGATGAGGGAGGGAGGGGAGGGATACCCGACGGCGGCGTAGAGGTCGGCGAGCTTGTAGATGGCGGCCTCCTTGCTGTCGCGCGAGTCGTCGCCGGGGCGCGCGAGAATGGCCTCGAGGGCCGCGATGGCCTGGGGAGTGGGCAGCGCAGCGGCGCTAACGACCTCGGCCGGGATTGCGGGGCCACCTGCGCGGCCCTGCTGCGCGGAGGGACGAGCCTCCACAACGCCTTCCATCTGGGACATCGCCTCGGCGGGGGTCGCTTGTTATCCCGAAAATTAAAAACAACAACACGCCCGTGCACGTTGGCAATCTTGTGCGCGCTCAGATTTCTGCCGCTGAGAATAAAAATGGTCCCACCAGGTATTGATCCTGGAACCCTCGACACGTCAAGTCGATGTGATGCCACTACACCATGAGACCATTTCATATCCTTCAATTCTTCTTTGTGTGCCCGGAGAAGATGTGAGGATCGGACTCAACTGTCTTGCGCGGACTGCGCCGCTCCAGGACTGCCTGTTGTGTCTCCAGTGCTACCTTCGTCTCCGAGCACTCTCCTTTCCTTTCTGATTTTCACTGGGACCCATAAAGGGGTTTCCTTCTTCCCGACTCTGTTAATTGAAAGGGCCGGAAACAGGTGATGCTTAATTAGGGATGCTCTAATGATGAGTGCACGCATCGGACGGCCGGTGCTTGGGGGGTCCTGCGTCTTCTCGTGGAGATGTGGGCTCACCAGGCATCGGCTGATATGGGACGTGTAGGTTCGATTCCTACAAATTCCAAACGCAAAAGGGATTTTGGCCGAATGGTTAAGGCGCTGGTCTAAGGAACCAGTGTCCCGCCGACCACCACACGCTGGTGGAGGATGCACTGTCTCATACCATCCCGCTTTTTTTGTTAAGCACATACATGCGTGGACGGCGAAAAAGGAGCGAACGTCTCTCTTGGAATCAATGAGATGTGTCTGATGAGGGTTGTCACGGGGACGACGGCGGGACAGGAGAATCCCTGGGCGAGCGTCGACGCCTGTACGTGAACAGGGGCACGAGCACGTCGATACCGTGCGTCTTGACGACCCAGTCGATGCTCTTCTCCTGATCCAGCGCCTCTCCCTGGTAGAGCACCTCGATCTGCTCGTTGAAAGCGCGGTGTTAGCAACCGTGCTGCAGAGGGGGCCGAGCGGCACACCTGGTCGAGAGGGAGCGTGGGCCCCAGCCGCAGCTCGGTCCTGAGGTACTTCTTCAGGACCGACACGGGCGCGTGGCGCGTTGTTTTAACAAAGGGCATCGGGAGCGGGGCCACGGGCGCGTCCTTCTCGGGCTGCAGCTCGATCGTGGCGCTGTCGGGGTACGCCCTGCCCTCGCGCAGCTGCACGACGGTCGGCTTGCGGTGGTGCCTGCGCGCCGGCTCCTCGTCGTCCTTGAGCGACCGCGAGGCCCCGCGCACGCTGGCGGGCGCCGTGCTCGACGACGGCCTCTGCGCCCCGCTCGTGCGGTAGTACTCCTCCTCGGCCGCCTTGTCCGCGGCCTCGAGGTTCGGCAGCACGTGGTCGACGATCGACTGCATCGTGCGGTCCTGCCTGGTGGTGGGGTGGCGTGCGCGTGGCGCGGCGTCAGCGGGCATGCGTGCGACGGCGCCGAGGGAAAAGGAACCTGAGGTACGAAAGAGGGCTCGGGCGCAGCACGACGCCGCACACGGGGCACGCGTGGTTGTCCTCGTCGTCAAAGTACGTGAACACGCACGTCTTGCAGACTGGCGGGGCGGGAGGGAGGGAAGGGGGGAGAGACAGTGCGTGAGAGGGGGCAAAGAGACCCCCCGAGATCCCAGGAAGTGCCCTCGGCGGACATGTGTGCAGGCACTCGGCGATCGTGTGCGCGTCCCGGAGGTAGCCCTTGCACAGCGGGCACGACAGCGCCTCGTTGAGCATGCGGACGGGGAACGTCAGCTGACGTGGCCACGTCATGTCATACGCGCCACCACGCGTGTCGGACGAATCCCAGCGGCGCAGCGGGTCAGGTGCAAAAAAGGCGGGTTTCGTTTGTGAGTTCCATAAAATGTGCAGAGACGAAATATGCGTACCTGCGACCCATTAATTACGGGGCGCAGGGTTTCGGAAGGTGCAGGAGAAGTGGCGGCAGCTTCCATCTGTTTAAAGCGCTGATATTTTTATTTTTGGGGCCAACGACAAAATCTCCTTGTCCAGATCTATCAGGGCGGATCCGATCCCTCCTTAATGTTGATTCCAAGATTTCCGTACGTCTCTAGGACCGGCAGAGTGCGCCCTGGCGCAGACGGGCCCGATGGCCCCGCTCACACTCGTGTCCTTGGTCACACGAGATGATGTCACAAGTGACGCCATCGAGAAAAATTCGTCCCTCTTTTTTTAGAGCGCCGCGGTAGCCCTCATTCCACCAATCTCTCAAGCAAGGTCCGTCTCTCCTCGCTCCCCGCGCTGCGCCCTTCGATGCGCGCCCAGCAGCTGACCCTCTCCCCGATTCCGCGTGCGGTTTGCTGCGGATTTTGCCGCGCAGAATCGAAATGGAGTACGGAGACGAGGTCATCGAGGACTTCTCCAAGCCCGGGGTTCTCCCCAAGTACCGCGCCGCCTCGACCGTCGCCTCGAGTGCGCCAACCCCACTCCCGCCCACCGCGCCTGCCCCCGGCCGCCTCGCCCGTGGCAGCGGGCAGAACAACGCACAACAGTCTTTGGGGCGCCCGCGCAAAGTGCCGTTTGGCCCCCTGCGGAGACCTCCGGTGTTGCTTGTGTGTTTTGACGGCATTGTGATGCGTTCTGACGTCAACGCGGGGCGCAGGGGTGCTCGCCAGGGTTGTCGACCAGTGCCAGCCCGAGAAGCGCATCGTCGACATCTGCAAGTTCGCCGATGCCCTCATCGTCAGCGAGCTCAACAAGACCGTCAAGCCCAGTAAGCTGCACACAAAAACTGCACCATCTCCGCCCGGGCCCCTCACCCGCCCGCGCGTGGGCCGCCGCGACCACCAGCCCCCGCCGCCGAGGTCAACGAGGAGACGAGGGAGGAGGACGAGATGAAGGGCATCGCGTTCCCCACGTGCCTCTCGGTCAACAACATCGCGGGCCACTTCAGCCCCCTGAGCGACGACGCCACCAAGCTGGCCGCCGGCGACATCGTCAAGATGTGCGTGCCTCTCCCCACCCCCCCTCCGTAGCTTGTCCCCCCTCTTCCCAGCGTCGCGGGCGGGGCAGTGGGGGGCCCCCGTTTCGAGAAATGGGTCTAAATAAGTTGCGCGGCAGTGATCTGGGCGTGCACGTCGGTGGTTTCGCCGCCGTCCTGGCGCACACGGTCGTCGTTGGCGGCGCGCAGGAGGTCACGGACAGGCGCGCGGACGTGATCGCGGCCGCGTACATGGCGTTCCAGGCCGTCGGCCGCAGCCTGCGCCCCGGCGTGAAGAACACGGAGCTGAGCGAGGTCATCGACCGCGTGGCCAAGGCCTACGGCGTCAACGCCGTCGAGGGCGTGCTGAGCCACAGCCTGCACCGCTTCGTGATCGACGGCGCCAAGGTGATCATGAACAAGCCGACGACCGACCAGCGCGCGGAGGAGGTCGAGGTCGAGGCGCTCGACGCGTGGGCCGTCGACATTGTCATGAGCAGCGGCGAGGGCAAGACCAAGGACCTCGGCAACATGCGCACGACCGTCTTCAAGCGCAGCGCCGACCAGCAGTACCTGCTCAAGCTCAAGGCCTCGCGCGCGACCCTCGCCGAGATACAGTCCAAGTTCCCCGCGTTCCCCTTCTCGCTGCGCGCGCTGAGCGACGAGAAGCGCGCCAAGCTCGGCGTCGCCGAGATGGTCTCGCACGGCCTGCTCGAGACCTACCCCGTCCTGCACGAGCGCCAGGGCGAGACCATCGCGCAGTTCAAGGGCACGTTCCTCGTCGGCCCCAAGGTCACGGCGATGCTCTCGGGCCCCGCCGCCCCCCCGCAGCGCGTCAAGAGCGAGAAGAGCGAGGCGGTGATGGCCGGCGACGCCACCATCCGCGCCGCCCTCGGCCGCCAGCTCGTGTCCGTCGACGAGCTCGCGTCGAGCCTGAGCGCCAAGAAGAAGAAGAAGGCCGCCCCCAAGCACAAGAAGAAGGCCGCCGCCTCGACTGAGGCCGCCGCCGCTTCGGACGCCGCCCCCGCCAGCGCCGCGGCGCCTGCCTCGGAGCACCCGCAGCCCGCTGCTCCCATGCAGCAGTAGTTAGACTGCTCGATTGAGTTCTCTGTCGCGCAACCTACGTTGCAAACACGATCAGTTAATCCGTTGATCAACTTGTGCCCGAGGTATTGTACCACTTCTGTATTCTGGTGAAAGGAAGCAAACCAGTAGTGAACGCTGCTTTCATCTAAGGCGAGCCACAACAGACTCCAAACCCACAAAACAGGGTGTGAAGTTGTTGGAGAGACAGGTCGCATCAATCCCCTTGATGGCTTCCAGTGCTCACTAAGCTCGAATGGGTGTATCACCCAGTCCTCCTGTGAGCTGGAGATACTCCGTGAGGGCTCTTGAGAAGGCACACGTTTTCTCTGGGTTCATGTCCAGGGAGCATGCTGGCCAGGCCATATGAGCAACATGATGGGTCACTTATCACTTGACTTGATTGCTGATGTTTCAGATTATCCTTCTCCTGCAGCTCCCAGATTTCCAGAAGGAAACCGAACCACTTCTTGGCACTAGGCAACAGGGCCCTATCATTGATCAAACACATCCTGTACTTAAGGTTGCTGGTGAACAAGCAGAGGTGAAAAACCCCTATGACAAAATGCTGTCTCACATGTGATCTTACTGGAAGCTTGATCATGAGATCACAGAGGGTCAGACCTTGATTGCTTCACTGCTCTTGAGGTCCCAAACAGATTGAAGGCACAATCGAATAATAAATGATTCCAGTTCTTACCTTTCTCTATGCAGGCAAAAATACAATTCTCACAGTGACACAGAGAAATCAGAAATTTGATAAGAGGGAATTACTATCTGCCAGCAGCACTAAATCAATAAGGTGAGCTCCAGAAACCCAACATTAGACAACGTAAAAAGCCCAGTTTAATAAGTAAATAATAAATAATACCATAAAATCGTGAAATGATAGATAAGAAAAAAAAAATCAAATAAAATAAAGGGAAATAAATATAAAAACGAATCCAAAGAAAGTCACTTGCATTGCACGTACAGAGCACGTGAACAAAAGTGACTTTCTTGGATTCCTGATCTTAAAATGTTGGGAGTCCATGGTCCTGGGACTGGAGGGAGCAGAGCAGCGACCCAGTGGCTGGGGACTGGCTGAGACCGGCTGCTCCTGTGCAACCAAAACACCGTCTGTGGTATTCTCTTGTGTGAGTTGCTCGGATTGTACTTTGAGCTGCAGGCATCTCTGCGCGACAAGTGAATGCGCTAGTACACACCACAGTCTATTGCGTTTTCTTTGCGAAATGCGCGAGCGACGAGTATGCGTGGCACACTGGAGCGCGGCCGACAATGAATGGGGCAAGAAAACTGCTCGACAGCATCGCTGGCAGCAACGTCAATGCGGCCCACAGAGCGCGCGGCTCCAACCACGCTCTGCCCGAGCCCGCGAACCTCCATGCGACGTACGCGTAGACGCACGCACAGGCGACGAGCAGCAGCTGTAGAAGCTCGAGCGCCACGCGCTGGTCAAACCCCGCCAGGCGCGGCTCGATCGGCACCCACACGCCCACGACCCTCCGCAGGGCCCCAGCGGGGGCCTGCTGCTGCGACAGCGCGGCCGGGGACATGCGCCACGCAGCCGACGGCGTGGCGTAGTGGCAGTATGCGCACAGCAGGCCGCACGCCGCGAGGATCCCCAGCGAGGCGAGCAGCACGCAGTCGTCGATCGTGTGCGAGGACACGCGGCTCCAGTGCGGAACTGTGGCCGCGAGCCACGCGCAGACGGCGGAGGCCGCGAGCTCGAGCCACGGCATGTCCGCCAGCACCTCCATGCTCTCGGCTCCAGCAACCGCGGCGGCCTCGCCGAGCGTGGGGGAGGGCTGGGCGACTGCGACAAGCCCCCCGGGCTGCGCGCGCAGCGCCTTGAGGGCGTGCGAGTACGCGAGAGACGCGCGGGCCAGAAGCCCCTCGTCGTCCGCGCCCCCGGGGCCGTCACGGCGTAGGGCCCGGGGCTGAGCGCGGACGCTGACCACCACCTGGGCATAGTACAGCACGAGGATGCCAGCAGTGCAGGCCTGGGAGGCCTCCCAGACGTCCCACGCGCCAGTGGCAGGCATGTGCGGCGCTTCGGCAGCAGCGGAAAAAGTAAGGAGAGCACAGCCAAAGCGCAGGCGGGCACAGGGAGGGGGAGCGCACCTATCCAGGACAGCAGGCCAGCGGCACTGGCAGTGTACGAGACGAGCCACGCGAGGCCCATGGCGGCCAGCCCTGGCGTAGTGCACAACCGGGGGTCAGGGTGAAGTCCCAAAGGGGTGGGTGTGGCTGCTGTGCCAGTCCGCACTCGAACGGGCCCGCGTGTACACCAAACGGAGCACAGGAGACCTCTTGTTCCACGCCTGTGGGTCCGTGGGGGGGGAGCGGCGAGGGCCCTAGAGTTAGTGCCCGTCGGGGAGGGTGGGTGAGCGAGCCGGTGGGGACCTTGAAGGACTCGTCGGCGATGTCCCACAGGCAGTGCAGGCACAGCACGAGGCACGCGCCAAGGAACGCCCCGTGCAGGGCCCTGTCCGCCAGGGGGAGCTCCCACGCGCCCTCCTCCACGGGCCTCGCCTCCACCAGCACCTCGGACTGTCCGGCGGTCGCCATGAACGCGTGTTCGGATCTGCCCTTGCCGGATATTCTTTGCTGACTGACCAGGGAGGTACAAGATACGCGTATCTTCCACAGTGGATTTATCGGCCCTCTCTCCAGAGAATGACAACGGACGACCCGAGCGAGGCCGCGCTGCTGGCGAGGCTGTTCGCGGCCCTGCGCGACCAGGACAGCGCCCTCGTGCGCGTCCTCGCGCGCTGCCACGACGGCGCCCTCCTCGACTGCGAGGAGAGCGCGGACGGCGACCGGCCCCCCATGGCCCCCCTCGCCCTCGCCTGCACCCTCGGCTACCGCCCCGTCGTCGAGGCCCTCCTGCGCGCTGGAGCAAATCCGCTGAAGGTCCGCGTCTGTGGGGAGAAAAACCGCAAACGGTTTGCGAAATCCGGAACCCCCTCTCCGCAGGGCTGGGAGTGCGCCGGCACAGGATCCGAAATTGAGGCCTGACGGCGGGGGCTGTGGGCCAACAGAAAGGGGCGGACGGGACGACGCCGCTGATGGAGGCGGCCAAGGCGGGGCACGTGGACGTGGTCAAGGCGCTGCTGCGCGAGGGCGCGGTGGCGGCGTCGGTGGACGACGTGGACGGCAGCTCGCTGACGGCGCTGGCCCACGCGCGCAAGAACGGCCACGAGAAGGTCGTCGACGAGCTCGCGGCCTCCAACGCCTCGCAGGCCTGCGCCCTCTGCTACGTTCGTCGTCCCCCGCTGCTCCGGCTGTCGTCGACGAGGGGCCCCTCCTTCCCTACGGCGCTGCGCTGACGTGTGGCGGTGCGCTCTGCTCTGCTCTGCTCTGCTCTGCTCAGGCGATACCCGCGGATCCCCTGCCGTGCTGCAAGATGCACGCGTGCTCGTCGTGCGCCCTGGCGCAGGCGTGGGCGCAGAGGCGCTGCATCGCGTGCGGCAGAGCGCTGACGGCGTGCGCGCCGGACCCCAGCGCGCCCACGACGGCGCCGGGGTGGTACGTCGTCTGCGCGCCCTCGAGCGAGGACGTCGGCGCCCCCGTCGCGGCGGCGTCGCCGTCGACCTCGGCGCCTCTGGTCCCCGACGCCGGCCTGTCGCTGCGCGCGCTGCCGCCGCTGACGCAGGACCAGACGATGGCCGAGATGAGCATCGTGAACCAGATGGCGCGCAGCGTGCTGGGGACGCTCGACAGGATCGAGCAGCACGCCGCGCCCGCGCTGGCCAAGATACACAACAGCATGCAGGTGGCCATGGACCCGGCGGTGACGGTGACCGCCAAGGGGAGGATCGACGCGTGCCGCGAGGGCAGGTCGACGATGGAGGCGCTGCTCAGGTTTCTGTGCGCGAGGAAGCTGGGCAGGGGCGAGTGGAGCGAGTCGTGGCCCCTGTCCAAGCTCATCGAGGCGCTGGAGCCCCACGTCGGAGCGCCCACGGCCACGAGCATGCGCTCGGCCAAGGAGATCGCCAACTCGGCTTCGCATGCTCCGCTTTCCGGCCCCAACGCCGACTTCGACATCCGCCACGTGCGCAGCTATCGTTGTGATGTATGCCATTACCTGACGTGAGGCTTGCAGTACAAAGAGTTCCTGTTCATGTTCTCTGCCACAGTCGACTACGTGCTGATGGACCTGCTCTCGGGCCAGAAGAACGAGCAGGCACGGACCCAGCAGCAGATCCAAGGACAGCCTGCGTTCTCCACTCCAGCGGTGCAACAGCAGCCGCAGCCGCAGCAGCAGCAGCAGCAGCAGCCAGGGACCGACTTCTTGTCGTCGCTACTCGCGTTCCCGCTTTCCTAAATGAAATACAACAGCGAAAGCAGCTCATCACACGGGCACGCGACGGTGTACTGATTGTTTTGAGGGTATTACATAACGATGCGGTGCCTGTACGGTGTGTGAGTAGCGCGCAATTGATGTTTGAAGATGTGTGCGAGTGTTGCGGTTCTACTGTTGTTGGGTCTGACCGGGTAGACAACTGGGAGGGAGGCTAAGGGACAGCAGGCTGCGACTTGCGTTTCGGGGTCGTGAGGGTCGCTGGCCTCGGGGGCGCGCTCCTTGTCGAGTGTGCACGGATGGCGCCGACAAGAGACGGAGGGGTCGTCGACGGGGGTGGGCTGAACAGGTGCGGAGACGAGGGCTTCTTCCCGCTTCCCGTCGGCCTGTGGTTCCTCGGCGGCAGCGCCAGCGGCGGCATCTTGGACCCGGCCCCTGATTCGCTCTGGGTATCTTTGGTGGTTCCTTGTGAGACCTGTTGTCAATACGGTACTACAGGTGTGACTTCAGTGCGCACCAGTCTCTCTCTTGTTGGCTGTTGATCCGCCACGACCCTGCAAGGAGGGGCACGAAGGGAACGATTTGGACGTTTTAAGTGGGACTGGAGACGCCCTCGACGCCGCGGCGGGCTTCGTGTGAGGAGATACCGCTGGTCTTCGCGTAGTCGGCGTCTGCTCTGGTGGCGAGCTGCACAGAGGGGGAACCGTAGTCCTGTCTCCAACAGGGGTCTTGGGGCTTGGCATACCAACATTCACAGCAGTCACGGACTTGTACTTGTTCATATCCAGCTCTGGTAGAGGCATCGTGAGTTGCACCTTCAGGCAAATGCGTTGCGCGAGCTGTGGAGACCTGCTGGGAGTCGGATGCGCCCGAGTTTGCTCTTGGGGAGTTTGCCGTAGATCTTGGCCTTGAGGGCAATTTCAGCCTCGCGCTCGGCCATGCGCCGCCAGACGTCAGCGCGCTCGTTCTCCTCGCGCATGCGTGCCTCCTCTATCTCGCATGTCTCCTTGTCAAACATCTCCTCCTCCTGCAGCTCCTTGTTGAGGTCCTGGATGTCGAACTCCGTGGGAAACTTCTCGACAGAGCACTCTATCTGGTTGAACTTCTCCGAAGCCTTGTACGAACCATCAGATCCTGTGGCTTCGCGCAATAAGTGCGCGCACCATCTTGGCTTCGGCAGACACATCGTTGTCGTCGTCGTTCTTCAGTTTGACGACCGTGCTGTTGAGCCGCTTGAGCAGCGGAGTCTCGGACGGGAGAATGATCATCTGCTCCCAGAGGTCAGGTTCGACGATCCGCACCCCAGCAGGTTGGAAGAGGGAGTACATGCCTGCTTCAGAGTGGGGAGGAGGCTGCACAGCCGAATGCGGACGTTGGGCACGCGGTCGTTGGAGAGGTCGAGTATTGAGCCCCAGAAGAGCTCCTTGAAGAACTTTCGGCTGAAAACGACTGCGATCTGCTCCGCTATCTTCACGAAGATTATTCGCAGCGAGTAGCTCTTGCCCCTGGGAGAGAAACAGAGTCAGATTCGGGCGATCGGCGGTAGTTGTTGATACCGAGCGAACTCCTCTTTGAGCTTCTCGCATATTTCCCTTCGTTTCTGCAGAGTCCGAATGCCCTGGTGGATGATATGGCACATGCTCACAACCGCGTTCTCCTTCACAGAGACTACGTGCTGTGGCGGCATATTAAGGAACGCTGCTACGATGAGGGCGTACGTTGTTCCTGAGGATCTCCAGCAGAATGGGAATGATCCTCTCCTGCACCATCCCAGGGCCCAGGTAGCTATGTACGCTCTGAAGCTGTGCAACGAACCTCTGCGTCCGAGGTGAGAATCTCTCAAGAGAGCCATTACGAACCTCGTGCAGACGCCAGTTTCGCGATCGTATCAATAGCGAGTTGCACTCGATCAGAGCCGCGCACAGCATCGCCTGGTGGGCTGCGTCCTCGTTGTCCAGAATCGCGAGGGTCTCAGAGATGTGATCGACCATCGGCTCCAGCACCTCTGGGGTGTCTTGCAGCAGTCGAGCGTACATGTCCCTGATTTGCGTGCTCTGTTGTCGCCCCACCATCGCAGCCACCTCGTGGAACCCGGCGGCAATAGTGCGGCGCACGGCGGGGCTTGAGTCGGCGCAGAGCGCGACGAACGTGTCCCGGACCTCCTGGGTAAAGCCCTCGGTGCCCACAAACGACACCACCGCCTGCGGAGGTCCTTTTGAGTATGGGGAGTGGAAGCACGGCAGGTACCGGCATGTTGTAGGCACACCATCGTCGTATGTCGATCGACTTCCGACTGGCCATGCTTCGGTAGATCCCGAGCAGGTGCTGCAGGTCCGGGCCCATCATGACCTCTGGGGTTTCCGTATTAAGTACAGCATCGTGTCTGCTTCAATATTCATACCTTTGACACTGAAGAGTAGCAGGCCGAACAGCTGTGCGAGTGTCGGAAGGAGATCCTCTGGTGGCTCCCGGCAGATTGTCTTGATCACTGGAACGACGGCGTGGTCCTGAGTCTGTGGATCAAAGAAGGTCGCGAGGTTCGTCAGGGTCTGGAACGCGTGTTGTCGAACAACAGCGGCCTCGTCCTGTAGCAGCTCCAAGAGCGAGGGTAGCACTGCCCTTTTGGCACGGTCGGGTCCGAGGGCCCTGGCAAGGTGCTCGATGTTCGCTGTCATTCGCCATCGCACTTCGAAGTCGACATCCTGCAAGGAAGCATGTTAGTGATAGCCGGGTGACGTTCGGACGAGCCTGCGACAGTCCGACAGAGCACTCGGCGAGCTGGCTCGATTGGACAAAGGCAGGACACGACTGGCTGACGGTGCCGATGATCTGGCAAGCGAGCGACCTTGCGGCGGTTGTTTGCTGCAGGTCTGCGAGTTGGAGGATCAGCTCTTCTGTCTTGCACGACCGCAGGCTCTGCTCGGGCAGTATCTCCATGGCGGAGAGCAGCAGCTGTCCCCAGATCTGCAGGTCACCGGTGGCTCCGGACCTTACCATCTGGGCTTCGTGAGTATCTCGCCAGAGAGGCGCTGAAGCACGCACTCTCATGACAAAGGGCATCACGATGTCGACAATTGGCTGCGGCGGCAGTAGTTTGTTCGACACGATGCTCACCAGGGAGCTCTGCACCATGGAGCTCACGTCCTTTGCTTTGAACGATCCGGGCATCGCCTGTGGGGATTGTCAGAGACGCCGCGGAGAGCGAAGGATGGTAACGGACGATTAGCCTCGCGACGAGCTCCAGAGTATCCGGGGTTGCCCCGTTTTCAGCGATAACCGAAGGCAGCAGGGCAATAGCAGCGGTTCGCTGAAGAGAGTGCGGCGACCCCATGAGCACTTGCACTCGCTCCAGCTCGCTCATCCCCTCTCGCAGCGACAATCTCTCCACCTCCTCGAGGGTCTATTACAGCAGCAGCCACAGTCAGGAGACTGCACACCATTCCCAGCTCGGTCTTGTGGCTATGACACCACCCCGATTATTACTCTTCTAGAAACTTCGACAGACGCATTTCTCATGAATGCACAAATGAAGCGAGGGCGGCGTAATGGCAGCCACAGCCGCAGGGCGCGGGGTAGGGACCCCACAGTGGAGAGCCGCGTTCCCGAGGCTTCGAGTACTGGCAGTGCAGCGGGGAGAGAATGACCCGATTCGAACCTTTGCATTCGCTTCAGCGTATCGTTCTCGGACAGCGAAATCCTCCCCAGTGGGCACGCCGCCGCTCACGGCAGCCAGGGCGGCTGCCCCGAACAGTGGCGTGGAAGTCATGGCGCCACCAGGAGAGGCCGGTCACGCGCTGAGCGGAGCAAACGTCAGTCAGGACTGTTTTTTTTACTGGGAGGGCGGCTGCTGCTGCTGGCATGCGGGGGAGCGGGAGGCACCGCGCGATTCGGGGCTGTGACTGCCTGTTGCGGCGAAGCCGAGCACTGTCGAGATGTGCCCGGCGGTCGCACGATCGCCCACCGCCCGCGAGGTCTCTCCTCCGAGTATTAATAGCAGCACCCGTCTGCGGGAAAATCTGCGGGAAATCTGCGTCGTTTTTTGAAAAGCGAATATCCCGCTAATTTAGGTCGGGCCCTCCGCGCCACCAACTCCAACATAGTAGCGGAGCCGCTCAGCGGGGTGCCCAGTGCCTAACCCGGTTCCGAGAGGCCCCGCGCCGGACAAATAATCATGCTCGCGTCGGCGTCTGCGACCCAGAGGGCCCGCGCGATGCGCGTGCGGACGGGATCCACGCTGCCGCCCGGCACGGGCCCGCGGCCGCTGCTCGACGACCTGCTGGCCTCGACGACCTCGTCGCTCGCTCCGAGCGAGCAGCGTACGCGGTGGGGGGGAGGGGACATCAGCCGAGGCCTCCGAATGAAACCGCGCGGGGCGCAGTGGCGCAGGAAAGCGACGCCGGCGAGGACCTGCTCGGCCTCCCGGGCGCTGGGGTGGAGTGCGACGCCCTGCTGTGCGCCGTGGACGCCGCGAGCGAGGAGGAGCAGCCGAACCTGGGCGTTGGCACAACGCGGGAGCGCATAGAGTTCCACAGGCGGCAGCAGGAGCAGCAGCTCCGCGCACGCGCCGCACGCATCGACATGGCCACAGGGGCCACTCACACGCCGGTCGTGCTCCCCAAGTGCGTTCCCGTTTTGGGTTCCCTCTTCCTGCGGCCACGGGTGTTCCCTGAAGACGCTGGGACGACTGAGCAGGAGCAGGCTGCTGCTGGCCGCCCGAGAGGCGGCGGGACCCAGGCTGAGGACGAGGGCCCGCAGCATCAGCGGCCCGCCTGCTGAGAGCCGAGTCGGGGCAGTGCGCCCGCAGAGGCCCTCCACGTCGTCGCAGTCGCCAACACCACGGATGCAGGAGCTCCGGTGCGACGCCCCGGCACCGTGGCCACCTCTTTCTACCCCCTGACGTGGTGTGTCCGGTCTGTCAGTGCGCGCCGGCTGGAGGACCCGGACCCGGACCCGGACGACACCGGCGTTGTGCTCTTCCAGCCGACGGACGACGACGAGGAGGCCAGGGAACGGGTGCGCGAGCAGCGGCAGAAGACGACGGATGCGGCTTGCAACAGGCTGTGGAGGGATGCGCAGCTCGCACAGCAGAGGCGCAGGGACCTGGAGCAGCGGCTCCAGCGCCAGGAGCTCGAGGACTGCACTTTCGTGCCTGTCCTCAACGACCCCATTCTGTGAGGAACAAATCAATTGGCTGGCCTGACGCACTGCACACCCACAGGACCATCAAAGAGCAAATCGGAACGAGGAGTGAGAGATGGCTGCAGTTCAGGGATCAGAAGATTGGTGCCATCCGCGAGTTCGAGAAGGACAAGGACCTCGTGGGGTGCACGTTCGCCCCCGAGCTCAACATGTGGAACCCGCCGCGGGCCGGCGGCAGGCTGGCCGAGTCGCAGCGCGACGACGCGTGCCAGGGATCCTTTGTGGCCCGCCTGCAGAGGGCCCGCCAGCTCCAGGAGCAGAAGAGAGACGAAATGGAAGCCCTGGGTGAGATCACCAGGGTCTTTATCATCGCTCAAGCGGCTACCTCATTCTCGCAGAACGCAAGCACGTGGAGTCGTACACGGGAAAGCTGACGAAGTGCCAGGAGTTCAAGTTCCACCCCAGGCCACCCAGGAGCCCAGAGCGCGACCTCCCTACCTCGCCGGGGGCCACAACGCCTGAGCAGAGCCCGAAGGCTGGGCGAGCCGTGGCAGCGACACGACGCGAATCTGCGGGCACCAGGAAGGCGTTCTGCGCGGCATCGTTCTCGGTGACGCCCAAGTGGCCGGGGCAGGCTGAGTACCGCAAGGCCAGACCAAAGCCAGAGGACCCTCGGCAAGAAGAACCGTCGCTGCAGGACAACGGCGCGCCAGCGAGTCCCGAAACCGGGACGAAGTGAGTCTACTACTATTGAGCTTGCTGTTCAACCCTCAATTGCATCAGCGAACATTTCCCGAACGGAACCACACGCAAATCTCAGCACCAAATATCTATCTAATCGAGGAATCTCGTTTCGAGTATCTAGCCGTTGTTTCACAACGGATTTGTGTGCCGTTCCGAACACAGGGATGTCGCGTTTCGTTGAGGACTTCAAGAAGCTCTGCGAGAGCTCCATCGACGACCAGACCGAGGTCTTCCTCAAGAGCTTCATCTTCGCCCTCGGGGTGCCCGATACCCGCCGCTTTTTTTCGCGCTCCGAAACCCGTCGGCTGAGCGGACAACTGCTGCCCTGCTCCAACAGGATGACTGGAAGAACATCGTGGCGCTGACCAAGGCGTTCCGCAAGTACCTCAAGGACCTCAGCGAGGGCAGGGAGGACCTGAACCCCATCCAGGCTGCCGACTTCCTGCAGAAGAACGGCCGCGAGCGCACTGCCCTCCAGCGCAAGGTGCACACGTCCCCACGCACCCACCCACCCACGCAGCGCTCTGGGAGCTCCGCAGCACCCTGTGTTGGTCAACTGGTTGCGTGTGGACCTCTGCTCTGCCCAATTGTGAAATTGAAATTGCGCTGATCCCCAGTTTGAAGTTTGCGTTGAACGCCCCCGTTATTTTTGAATTGCTGACCCGAACGAACCGGAAACGGGGAGCGTAGCAAGAGGTGCAGGACATCGACCTGGACAGCAACGGCAGGATCTGCATGATCGAGTACCTGCTGCTGCACTACAAGGCGATGATCCTCGAGGAGTACTTCAAGCGCACGGGCGAGTCGCACAGCTACGACCTGTCCAACGGCGCCGTCGGCATCACCAACGTCGGCGACAAGCTGCTCGAGCAGCTCTTCACTCCCCCGCTGGGCGGCCTGCCCCCGGAGCTGGTCAAGGCGATCGAGGAGTTCTCTGCCAACCAGCGCGCCAAGAACGAGAAGGTCGGCTCAACAATTTCGCCCTCGCCGGGAATCGATAGTCCGTTTCGCTCAAATGTCGGGTTTGGCGTCGTGTGCAGATCCGCGATCTGAACGATAAGGCGGCCCAGGGTGGCGTCAAGGGCCGCGCTGCTGAGAACGAGCTCAAGCAGATGGAGTCGCAGGACCAGACGGCGATGAACCGCCTCGAGGTCACCCTCAACGCCGCCAAGAGGGTGCCTGCCCACTCGCTGCTTCCATTGCACCGCTGCGACTCACGGGAGGCTCTCTGCACAGAAAGCGGGCAAGGAGAGCGGAGAGGTCGCCCTTCAGAAGAAGAAGAAGATCGAGGAGGACGAGGCGAAGAAGAAGGCCGCGGAGAGCCGTGCCGCTCTCAAGGCCAGGGCTGCCGCGTTTGAGCAGCAGCAGCAGTAACTCCGTGCCCGGGCTGTTCCTCTCTGCGTTCCTGGGATGGGATGCGATGGGTTACTTGCCCCTCTCGCACGCAGACCAAACAAACGCACGCACTGTTCTTGTTCTCATCGTCTCTGTTTCGGGTTTCGGTTCTAGTTTTATATGATACAGCAGAGTTGCTTTGGCGTGCGTGCTGAAGGCCAGCAACTTAATCAGTGCGGGTGCTGCTGCTGCTTCTTTACGATTTGTCGTATCGGCACTGGCTGTGCAGCCACAGGGTCCGCGGTGGCCTTCGCTGTGTCAATCCGTGGCTTGGGCAGAGAGCGGTCCACGCTGTCTGCCCTGGCTCTGCCGGGAGTGATTGCCCCGGGTGCCGTCGCCGGCGGCGACTTGGCCACCGGGGAAGTCGCGAAGTGCTCCGACAGCCTTCTGTCCTTCCTTGTCGACGCGCTCGCCCGTGCCGACTTGGCAGATGGCACACCACGGAGAGGCGGAAGGTCCGCTGCCGACAGGCCGCACGTCGAAGTCAGCGGCCGCTGCTGCTCCTGCGGTGGCGGAGACGAGGGGGGCGACGGGGGTGCTGACGAGGTCCCGGCGAGCGTGAACTGGTCGACGGTTGTGGGGGGCCTCGGAGTCAGAGACGAGTCTTTCGACGATCCCCCCGTCGAGCACATGAGCGCCGCTGCGATGGCCGAGGGCTGCGGTGGCATGTACGGCGCGCCCGACGGCGCCGCGCTCACTGGCATCGATGTCGTCGGGCGCGACTGGTCCGAGTGAACAAGAGAGTCCACCATCCCCTGGGCAACAGACTTGCGCAGCCCGCGCCCTATCGTCACGGGCTGCTGGGCAGTGTCCTCGCTTATGTGCGGTGCGGGAGCGGTGCTCAGCCTCTCCTGCTGGAACGGCTGGCGCACACCGAGAGCCAGCATGCTCGTCCGGGCGACACCAATCGATCGCAGGGCTATAGAGGACATGCTCTGCCCGGGCCCGACGGCAGCGAGTGGCACGGAGCCGGACGTCAGCATGCGCGCGAGGTCCGCGAGTTGCATCCGGAGAGACGAGACCTCGTCGGCGCGGTCCTTGAGCTCCAGATCGCGCTGCTGCACCGTGGCAGCCAACCTCGAGGCCTCGCCGATGGCGGCGGACAGGCGCTCGTGCATGTCGTCGCACTCGAACTGCATCTTCTCGTACGCCTTGCGGCTGACAAACCCTGTCCGTGGCATCAGCGCCGAGGTGTCGTCCGACAGGCTTATCTCCCGCAGTCCATCAGAGGCCACCGTGGGGTCCGAATCGCTCGAGCTGCTGGTCCGTGAGAAAGGGCTCGACATTGGATTGATACTGACCTCTCGTGCTCGTCCGACCTCACTAGAGACTTGAGGCTGGACCGGAGGTGCACTTGAGACAACGCTCTGGGGTTCTGAGGCCCCTTTGAGTTCCGGGGCGTCGTCCCGTGCGCCCGCGGGCTGGCCTGCAGTCTCAGCGCTGTGAGCTCACCCGCGGACGATTCCATCGAAGCCCTCAGCCCCGCGAGTTGCATCCGGAGCTGCTCGTTCTCCGCCTCCAGCTCCGCGATCCGCAAGGCCTGGGGGTCGCTCTCCGCGGGGACCTCCGCAGGGGCCGCGGGAGCCTGCTGCTCTGCGGGCGGGGCCGCTGCAGGCGCTGCACTCGCCGTGTCCCCGTCCGATGATTTCTCGTTGTACGCCTTGCGCTGGCGCTCCTGCTCCTGCACCATGCGCTCCACGAATACCTGGTGGTGGTGGGCCCTTGTGTGAGCAGAGGCCCCCCCGCCCCCCCGGCGCGCGCTGCTGCATGGCGTGCCTTGCCGAAGTTGGACATGCTGCTGGTGAGGTCGATCTGGGCCTCCCCCATGTTCGCAAGGAAGTAGTCCATCTCCGAAGATCGGGCGCGCGATTACCGTCTACTGTGCGGTGGCGAGGCGAAATCGCGGCGGGGTGGCGAGTGGAGAGTGCGGGCAGTGCCGCCGGGGGCGCGTGCACCAGTGAAATTCTTTAAATCGCCAACTCGGATCTGGCGGCGACAAAAATAGCGCATTCATTGTTGTGCACGAATTACCGCGAACATCAAAACCGGATTTGCGAACCCTTGTTTGACTATTACGCGTGCGCCGCGGGCGGCGAGGGAGGGTTCAGGGCTTCGTGGGGGACCTGCACAGCGCCGTGCTGCGCGGGCGCTGCTTGAACACGATCTTCTCGCGGATCACGCCCAGCACCTCGTAGTTCCGGGTCTTCTCGCCAGTCTCGGCCTGCGTCTGGTCCCCCCGCTGCACCACAAGCAGTGGGTTGTGCAGCTGTGGTGCCCGAATTGCAGGCGGAATGGTCAGATTTGCAGAATCCTCGCGCCCATACATCAATTGATTATTGCACCTTTGATGCAGCGCCCTCGATTTTTGTCGCGCCACCCTCGAACACCAGTGTGGCTTTGCTCCCCTGTGCGGTGGCAAGGGTGAGGAGCAGCGCCGCCCAGCGCGTTTTCGCGCGCGAAAGGGGTTTTGCGGCACGTCTTGGCTGAGGGACAGAGTGCCGATGGGCGCGGCGGACGTGGGGGTCGGCAGCGCGCGGAACTCGATGTCGCCCTGCAGCTCGAGCATCACCCATCGCTGCTGCGCCTCGCCGACGCCCCCCTCGGGGGCCTGCATCACAACCGCGGGCACCGCCATCTCTCCGGGGTCGTGTGGGCGCGCGGCGGCGAGTGGCGTGGAGTGTGTGTGCCCGGCAAGGGAAGATACCCGAATCTCTTGCTTTTTTTCAACCGAGAGGGAAGTGCCCCCCACCCGCCTTTTTTTCTTTCTACCGGACTGTGGAAGCGGTCCAACGCACCGAGCTGTTCAACGACAGAAAGCCGACGCGCCCGCCGCGAGCGAGGGTCCGCGCAGCGAGGGGATTGCAGTGAGCGGAGATCGGGAGAGCGATGGAGACGTCATCGGGGAAAAAGCTCAAGGCGAGCAGCGACGAGGCTCCGCTGCTGCTCTGCGCAACCACCGCCGCGGTGGGCGTCCACGTCCACGAGCAGAAACAGCAGCAGACGAGCGCCAGCCGCGCGACCGACGAGGGCTTCCAGCGCGTCGCCCAGGACGACTCGGGATCGGGCTCGGATTCGCACCCCGAGCCCGCGGATACGGCGGCGCAGGGCCCGCAGGCGCCGCCCTCGCCCGCCGCCACGCGCGCGCCGCAGGGCCCACACCAGACCGCCTCCGGCAGCAGCTCCGGCGAGGACGAGGACGGCGACAACGACGGCGACGACGGCGACGCGGCGGGCGTGCAGCTGAAGCCGAACAGGCCGCACGCGCACGCGAGGGGGCACACGCACACGCACGGGCCCTCGAGGACCGCTGCTGCGCACGACCGCGGTCTCAGAGACAAGGCGCGCGAGGCGGGCGCCGGGCACAAGAGCGCCGCGGGGGCAGCGGGGTCGCCGAGGCAGCAGCGCAGGCCGGCGAGGGGGGCGCAGAGCGACCGGGAGGGCAGGCGCCACCACAGGCACCACGACAAGCACGCGAGCCACAGCCACGGCAGGCAGGCGCAGGCCCTGTCGCACGAGGTCGAGTCAGAGTCGTCCGGCTCCAGCGACGAGCGGGAGCAGCGCCCTGCGGCCGCCAAGGAGAGCTCGTGCGAGCCTGCAGCGCCGTCTGCGGCAGTGGTGTCGGGGGCGGGCGACAAGGAGCCGCGCTCGAGCAGCTCGAGGCCGCCCAGCATGAAGATGCCGCCCACAAGCGCCCTCGTCACGCCGCCAGCCGTGGCATCCCAGCCGTCTTTCGGGAAGACGTGAGCACTCCTCACCGTACGACTGCAGCGTCTCAGCATTCACGCGCAGCCCCGTGAACGTGGTGTGCCAGTACTGCGGGCAAGATGTACATACGGATGTGCGCAAGCAGAACGGGACTTTCATGTACCTCTGTGCCGGTACGAGAGCTCTCCCGCAGCGTGCGTGCTAACAGCACTTCGCCTGGTCTCGCAGGAGCCTTATGCTTGGTAGGGGCGTGGCCTTGCTGTGCTGCCGTATGGTTCATGCCATCGTGCAAGGACACTGTGCACACGTGCCCGGCCTGCAGCAGGGTCATCGGCATCGAGGACAAGTTCCTTCTCCGCTGATCGCGCACACCAGCGAGGGGGCTGCACCACTTCACAGGACTCTGTCTGTGTTTTGCTGTTTCAGGTCTTTCACAACACCACGGGTAACAAAGCTCTTCTCCGTTGTTGTTTTCTATTATCCAGTGCACGCGCAGTGGGTGGGGAATAGTCCTTAGAGCTTCTCCTTACGTTGCTTGAGCAGCGCCGTGCGTGCGGCCTTCAGGTCCGCGGGCGTGGCCTTTGTCTGCCCGAAATTGGCCGCGGGCTTCCCGTGCTTGCTCGCGGCCAGGTTGAACGGGAGTCTCCCCTTGTCCTTCCCGTACAGGCTCTGCGCGTTCATCCGTATCACCGGCTCGCTGGGCTTCGACTTGGCCAGGCTCCTATCGACGGGCTCGAGCTCCACGACGTTGATGTTGCCACTGGTGGGCAGCCGTTTGAGTTACGATATACTGCCCTGAGGTTGTCTTACATCTTGCGCGTGGCAGGCTGGGGGGCCTTGGGAGCAGCTCCGTCCTGAACGCGAGCCTTCTTCAGCGGAGGCTGCTGCGCAGCCTTCTTCGTGTTGGCAACGTCCCTGGACTTGGCCGTCTTCACCGCCTTCTCCGTCTCGAGCCTGGAAAACGCAATGATTTGTGTCACTTATTGCCCTTGTGATAGCGCTGATTAGTCGTTGTGAGTTGTACGAACGCGGTCTTGAGAGCGCCCAGCGTGCTGGCAGACAGGGTGCCAGGAGCCGCTGGAGCCTTCTTTCCACTGGGGACAGCGGCGGCCTGTGCCTTCTTTCCCGCAGCAGCAGTATCCTTCTTCGCGGTGCTGGGCTCAGCGGGGGCCGCCTTTGCAGGGGCGGCAGGAGCCCTCTGGCTCGCGTGGTCGCCGAACGCCGCCTTGCGCGTCTTGGAAGCAATCTGGGACCTGGACGACAAGTGTGAGACAAGCCGTATCGGACAGGGAAAGCTGCGTACTTTGTCGCGGCGACCTTCTGGATGGCGGCAGCAGACTGGGCCTGCTTCTTGGCATCCGCGGCACTGACCGTCTCGGGCGCGTCGTCGTCATCATCATCATCATCAGCAGGCTGGGGCTTCTGCTGCTGCTGAACGGGGGCGGGCTCTGCCGGCGGCTGCTCCTTCTGAGGCGTCTTGCTCTTCTTGGCGCGCTTGGCCGAGGGCTCGGAAGCGACCGCGTCTGCCTGAGGGGCCTCGCTCTCCTTCGCGGGAGTCGCACTCTTCTGGGTCTGAGGGGTCTTGCTCTTGTTCTTGCCCTCGGCGGGGGTTGCCTGCTTCTGCGGCGTCTTGCTCTCCGCAGGCGTGGTCTGCTTCTGGGGGGTCTTGCCCTTGGGCTGAGCGGGGGTTGCCTGCTTCTGCGGCGTCTTGGTCTGCTTCGCGGGGGTCTTGCTCTCGCCCTCCTGCACGGCCTCGCCCTGCGGGGCTTCGCTCTCCTTCGCGGGGGTCTCCTGCTCCTGCTTCTTGGGTGTCTTGCCCTTGCTCTTCCTCTGCTTCTGGTCGTCCTCCTTGGCAGGAGTCGCCTCCTTGGCAGGCGTCTCCTGCTCGGCGGGCGTGTTGCTCTCTGTGGCCGCTGCCGGCGCGGGAGTCGCCTGCTTCTTGGGCGTCTTGCTCTTGCGCTTCGAGGGAGTGGCCTCGGCCTCCTTCGCCTGCTCCTCCTGCGCGGGTGCAGACTCCTGCTGCGCCGCGCTCGTCCTCGCGCGCTTGGCTGGCGAGGGCTCTGCGACAGCCTCGTCCTCGCCCTGCTTCTGGGGAGTCTTGCTCTTGGCAGGGGTCTTGCCCTTCGGCTCGGAAGCCTTCGCGGGCGTCTCCGTCGCGGCCTCTGTGCTCTCGGCCTCCTCCGTCGCAGCCGCCTGCTTCATCGGGGTCTTGCCCTTGCTCCCCTTGCTCTTGCGCTTGCTCGACGCTGGCTCGGGGGTCTCCTTGGCGGGAGTCTTGCTCTCGGCCTCTGCCTCCGCGGGGGCGGGAGTCGCCTCGGCCTTCTTGGGCGTCTTGCCCTTGGCCGGCGTCTTGCTCTCCGCCTCTGCTGCCTGCGCGGGGGCGGGAGTCGCCTCGCCCTTCTTTGGCGTCTTGCCCTTGGCGGGAGTCTTGCTCTCGGCCTCTGCTGCCTGTGTGGAGGCGGGAGTCGCCTCGGCCTTCTTGGGTGTCTTGCCCTTGGCGGGAGTCTTGCTCTCCGCCTCTGCTGCCTGTGTGGGGGCGGGAGTCGCCTCGGCCTTCTTGGGTGTCTTGCCCTTGGCGGGCGTCTTGCTCTCCGCCTCGGCCTCCTTCGCGGGCTCCGATGCCTCGCTGACCTCGGCGGGCGCCGCCTCGGCCTTCTTGGGTGTCTTGCCCTTTCCCGTCTGCTTCGCGGGCGTCGCCTCCTCCTGCGCCTGGGCCTGGGGCTCCTCGGCGGGCGTCGCGGGGGCCTTGGTCTTGGGCGTCCTGCCCTTCCTCGGGGTCCTCGTCTGCTTCGCGGGCGTCGGCTCCGCCTCCTGCGCCTCCTCCTCCTCCGCGGCCTCGGCAGGCGTCTCCTGCTTCCTCGCCGCGACGCTCTTGCGCTTGGCCTCCTTGGCGGGCGTCTTGCCGCCCTCTGCCGCCGTCTTGGCCTTCTTGCTCGGCGTCTCTGCTGCCGCGCTGCTGCTCTCCTCCGCCGCCTCCTCCTCCTCGGCCGCGCGCTTCTTCGACGCCGTCGGGGTCGCCGGCTCCTCCTCCGCCTCGCCGTCCGACTCCTCGCTGCGCGCACGCTTCGAGCGGCCCTTCTTGGCCGTCGTCGTCGCCCCGCGGCGGCGCGGAGTGCGCGCGGGCGTCTGGGCGGCGGACGCCTCGGGCTCGGCGCGCGTGCGGCGCGAGCGCAGCGTCGACGACATCGCCTTCTCCTGCTCCTCGTGCTCGTGCTTCTCCATCAGCCTCTTGCTGCGCCTGATGCCGGCGTGCGCCTCATCGCTGCTGCTCATTTTCTCTGGCGGGAGCGTAGCTGGGGCTCTTCTCTTCTCTTTCGATTTGCGTCACTACCAGGGCAAGATTTTGGCGCCAAAAGCACAGTAGATCCGCGGATCTTTTCTGGCGCGCAAAAGTACTTTAAATCTGTTGAGAAATCTCGGCGTATTGCTGGGTTCTCTCTTTCACGGCTTGCCTGCCTGCTGCTGCTGCTGCTGCGCGCTGCCGCCCTCAGCTGCCGCCTGCGTCTTGGCCTTCTTCTTGTGCTTCCTCTTCTTCTTCGCCGCGCCCTCGGCCGGCGCCGCCGCTGCAGCGGCACAGGCAGCCCCGGTGGCGCCGTCGTCGCCCGACGACCCCTCCGCCTCCTCCTCCTCGTCGCCTTCGCCAGTGTGCTCCATCGACTCGACCTTGCTCTGCGACTCGGCCGCCAGCAGCACGCTCGAGACCTGCGTGTGCCCCGCGCGCTCGGCCTCGTACATGGCGCTGTGCCCCGCGGCGTTCTTGGCGTCGGGGTCCGCCCCCGCCGCCAGCAGCGCCCTGACGGCCTCGGCGTGCCCGTTGAGCGCCGCCCAGTGCAGCGGCGTGCTGCCCTCGCCGTTGCGCGCGCTCACCAGCGCCTCCCTGCGGCCCTCCGCGGCCTTGAGCAGCACCTCTATCACCGCCGTGTGGCCGTTGCCGCTGGCCATGTGCAGCGCTGGGCGCCGGGGGGGAAGGGCGTCGGTTATGGCGAACCGAGAGAAGGGGCGGAAAAAGCGGGCGGCGCGCACGGGTGTTGCCGCGGGTGTCGGTGGCGGTGGAGACGAGGGTGGCGTCGATGCCGAGGATGGTTCGGATGTCGTCGAGGTCGCCGTAGCGCGAGCACTCGAGGAGGGCCTCGGGGAGCGAGAGCTCCTCGCCCTCGCCGTCGTCGGCGTCGGGCGCAGCAGCCGCAGCCGCGGGCTTCGCAGACATAGCGTCAGGTTTTCTAATTCTGATGTCATCCGAGATATTCCTCCAGATCCTTGCCCACCGCCCGCTACGGCCCGCCCGACTGAATGCGGCCACGGCCTCCGCAAACTCCAGGAATTCCGAGTGATTCGACTTGTGGCTGCCCTCCTGCCACTCAGAGAGGTGGCAGAAGAATTGGATATTCATCGCGGGAAACCGGTGGCAGGGCAGTGTCCCGGTCTGCCGCGGTCCTGTTGGTGTGACGGCTGAGTGTGAAATGATGCCTTCAGCGCCCAGCACCACAGAGTCCAAAGAGGATGTCCACTGAGGTCAGGTGCATAAGGAGCGGAAATGCGACCTCCCAACCGATACAACACCGCGAATCTGACAGTGGCGGGGCGGCCATGCGTGCCGCTCACCGGAGCAATCGGGTCAGTTACCGGGGAACCGCCCTACATGGGGCAGGGGTTCCTCGCCACCGGTTTCACTGGTTTTTCAGTTTGTCAAAAAGCGAAAAAAGGCAACAGCTCCGGCGTGTCCCGCAAATGCGCGTGGGCGCGATCGCGGCCCTGCTCGCCGTCGCCGCGGCCGCCGCGGGCGCCACGCGGAGGTCCTGTGCGCGCCCCGTCGGCTACTCGTACGAGTTCTACCTCGGCGCGCACATGTCGCTGCCCTCCAACGACTGGATCGACTACACAGGCACTCAGCGACCCCCCACCCCCCACATCCACTTCCAAGCACCCCTCGCCCCGGCCCTTTTGGCTCGCGGAGACCCATTTCGGGCCCTAACCCTGCCAGTTGGCCCGCATTCACTTCCAGTTCCTGGATACAGATATCCTGGCCGATCTCTGATGTCTGTATATATATCTCTCTCTCCCCGCAGGATTCTCCTACTCCGCGTGGGTCAAGCCCTACGCTGTGGCCGGCAAGTGGCAGGGCGTGGTCGGCAGCGCGCGCCTCGTCGACAACACCAACGCCGGCCTCGTCGTCTCCCTCGACCGCATCGTCTTCCTCGCCGGGAGGAACTTCACGCGCTGTGTCTCCGAGCTCTCCTACCCCACCCAGGCCTTCACATGGACCCACGTCGTCGGTAGGCGTCTTTATGACATCATATCACAAAAATCTGAGACCCGGTGGGGGCCACTCCAGCGGCGTATAACCGGAGCGAGAGCGGCGGGACTGGGAGGCTCTACGTCGGGGGTAAGCTCGTGGCAGAGGCCCGAGGGCTGGGCCCGTGCACCGTGAAGCAGGTGCCGTTCTACATCGGGCGGCTGACCGACGGCAACGTGGACCAGCGGTACAATGGCCAGCTGGACGACGTGGCCGTCTGGGACGCACCGCTTGGCGCTGCCGACGCCGTCGCGCTGTTCACGGGGCCGCCCCTGACCGGCTCCGAGCACAGCCTGCTCGCCGCCTACGTGTCCTCGGCCGGCGACCTGCGCGGTGGCGTCGTTGCCGACGTCTCGCCTTACAGGCGCAACGCGTCGGTCGTCCAGGGGGCCGAGGCGACTGTTGAGCCCCTGTCGAACTCGAGCGTGCTGTCCACTCGCGCGGACTGCCTCGCCCTGTCCTGCGACGGCCTGTGCACACCGCGCAGCGACGGGGCCAGCACGTGTGGCGACGGGGCCGTGACGGGCGCCGAGCAGTGCGACGGCGGTCAGCACTGCACAGAGTGCGCGTGCGACTCGGGGTACGTCCCGCGCGACCTCGGGTGCGTGCAGCCGCGGCCTTGCAACACGACGTACAACGAGAACGTGTGCGTGCCCAAGCTCGTGGGCTGCGACAACTGCCCGTGCCTCGTCGGCCCTGGGAAGGACTGCTTGCTGGGGCCTGCGCAGGGGTGCACCCTCTACGACTTCCCGATCCTCGGCGTCCAGCTGTACTACGAGACATGCATGTCGATGTGCTTCCGCAACGACACGCTGTGCAGGGACTTTGGTATGTCCATGTCCGAGCCCCCGACTGGGTCGCTTTGTCTTACGGAGTCGGCCCTCCGATTAGCTCCACAGCGCTGCATGATGCAATACAGCAAGGAAAGGTGCGAGGCCTCTGGCTGCTCGTGGTGCGCGGGCATGTGCCACCAGTCGTCAATTGACTGTAGACGTACGGAACTCCTTTGTCTGCCTCGCTCAACCGTACGGCCACCAGCGGAGTGCGGAAACGGTGTGATCGACGCTCTGCTCGGCGAGGTTTGCGACAACGGGGTTCTTGTCGGGTCACAGGGCTGCAGCGCTGACTGCAAGTCTGTCTCCCGAGGGTGGACCTGCTTGTCGGACACCTGCACGACGCACTGCGGTGACGGCATCACGGCGGGCAGCGAGCAGTGTGACACTGGGACCGATTCAAAGGGCTGCCGCCACGACTGCAGGCTTCAGCGGGGCTACGCCTGTAATAACACGTTTGAGCCGTCGCTCTGCACGTGCGTGGCACCTGGTGGCTGCTCCGAGCCCGGTCATCGTCTGCCGGCTGGCGCGGTCGCCGGTATTGTCGTGGGGTCCGTGGCGTTTGCGGTCTTTGTCGTGGCCAGTCTGGCTCTGGTTGTCTTCATCGCCTACTGGAGCCACAGCAAGTAAGGCCCCTTCTCGGGTCCGTACACAGCTCACCATGCCACCGCCGCAGACATGCCAAGTTCTCCCAGATCGGGCTGAACTCGACGCTGAAGTCATCGTCATCTTTTCTGCAGCCGTTTGACCTGAAGGAATCGACCTACGTACCCCTCGACACGGTTCCTTTCACTGTGAGAGCCGACCTTTGCTCCTTCACTCCTTACGTCTTTGAGCAGATCGATCCGTTGTGCATCGAATTCAACAAGGGGAAGGAGCTGGCACCCATCAACACTCCCCTCCGATGCAGCATCGCGTTCTCCTCGCCGTCCAAGAACACCTACTGGCACCTGTTCGCCGACCTCTCGGACAAGTACAAACTCTCGTTCTCGGACGACAAGGGGCTCCTGCGCAAGGATGACCGAGTCGTTGTGACTGGGGAGCTGGTTGTGTGCTGTACCACGACGATCGCCACCAAAGTTGGTGTTCTCTGGAGCTCCCGTGCGTCTTCCCAAACGGCCGAAGACAGCAACCTAGGTTCTGACGACGCGCTTGCAGGGCCCATTATCGAAAACCATGAGCTGATGCACACCTTCCTGGACCTGAGGGCGCAGACAGTGCGCAGCATTTTGCTGGACCCGGACGAGATCGTCTTGACCACGCCCTCTATCGGAGAGGGGACAAGTGGAACCGTACGAGGAGGTTTCGCACTGGCCCCCTGCTGACAGCGCTTGCTGCAGGTGTACAAAGGGACGTACATGAACCAAGACGTCGCCGTCAAGGTTCTGAAGTTCCAGGACATCGGGGACAAGAAGCAGGAGTTCGTCAGAGAGGTCTCGGCACTCGAGGGCCTGCGCTCTCCTTTCATCGTCGAAGTACTTCATTTTCGCGTCTGTTGTTTTCTCATGCGCTTCGCTTGTCTTTGGCAGTTCCTCGGATCTGTGACGATTCCTGGGAGGATGTGCCTGGTCACCGAGTTCATGCCCCTTGGAAGCCTGAACGCGGCCGTGCGCAGGGAGAAGCTCCCTTTCGAGTTCAAAGTGCGGTCGGCATACGACTGCGCACGAGGGATGACGTACTTGCACAAGTCCAGAATTATGCACAGGTCAGTCCACGGCATCCTCAAAGTCATCAAACTCAGCGCGCCGTGCAGGGACCTCAAGCCAGACAATATCCTCGTGGCGTCCTTCATTGTCACTGCTCCTGTCGTGTGCAAGATCACGTGCGTTCGAGGTCCTTTGTTTTGTACTTACGTCTTATAAAGGGACTTTGGAACAACTCGAGAGGTGGCTGAGTGTGCACAGCACAATTTCACCAAGGGCATCGGAACGCCTGTGTACATGTACGGCTTGCTCGTTTTCGCTTTAACTCACGCAAGTTAGGGCGCCCGAGCTTCTGGACGGTGGTGACACCTCTTTCTACGATTTCTCTGCCGACGTGTACAGCTTCGCCATACTGCTTTATGAAGTCTTCGTTTCCGCAGACCCATATCCGCTGTCCAAGTTCAAGCACTCGTGGGGTAAGCTCAGATGTGTTTAGCGTTCGCCTAACTCGACTGCCAGATATCTGCAACTATGTCACTCAGGGAAACGTACATTGCCAATTTGCATTGAATCAATCAATGCTCACTCATTTTTCGCAGAGGCTTCCCATCCCCGAGGACTGCCCCGCCCCTTATGGCTCATTAATTCGGGATTGCTGGGATGCAGACAAATCCAAGAGGCCAGGTAACAACTGCCGCACTTGCGTCAACTAATGTTCCGGCAGACTTTCCCACAATCTCATCGAGGCTCATTCCCATGCTCCCGTTCAAGATCGACACGACACCCACCATGACCGTGGATCTCGCTTCGGTGCAACACAACCGTCCCCACACGGCGAGCAGCCCTGTTGATGCTACACTGCGCAAGAGCGACCTCGGTATCGCCATGGCGGGGAACACTGTATGATAGACACACGTGTGCGGCACATTCCCCCTTTCCCCCCCAATAAACTATGTGTGAGGCCAGGATTACCCCTTTGCACGTTCTCTCGGTTGATTGTATAACGCGCTCTTGCGGCACCGTGTTCCCTTCTTTAAGGAGACAGCTGCACGACTATGCGCTGCAGGATTTCGTTCTGTCTGGCGCTCAGCAGGTACCACAGCTCCTGCTGAATCCACTTGGCGCTGGCCGCGTCTCTCTTCTCGCACGACGTCTGTTGCCGTGCATAGTCAGTCGAGAAAGAATGACGAGCAAGGCGGGCAAACCGAGAGGTCGGCCAGCAGTCCGAGAAGGCAGCTCGAGTCGGCATCGGTGGCGCCGACAGCCCTCTCGGCGGGTCCTCTGTGAGCGTACGATGCGTCCTCTGCAGCGGCAGCAGTGTGAGGCAGAGCGGGGCCAGAGCCAAGGAGCGCACCAGGCAGCTTGGCGATGTAGTCGCTGGCCTGCTGCAGGTCGCCCTGGAGCAGCAGCACCAGCACCAGCATCACGCGCGCCTCCACCAGCGTGACGCCGTTGTCCGACGACGCCGAGCGCGCGTCAGCGACGTCGGCAGCGGCAGTCGCCGCCGCGAGGCCCTGCGCGGAGGCGTCGGCCAGCGCGTCGGCGTCGACGGCCAGCGGGTTCGTGCCCTCGACCGGCGACATGGACCCCGGCGTGTTGAACGCGAGGACCCCCGTCTGCGGCGACAGCAGCGCGCTGACCGACAGCCTCTTGGCCGACGCCGACGACGACAGCGACGACGGCGTGGAGGCGGCGCTCGTCGTCGACGACCCGGGCCCCGTGACAGAGAGCGCCGCCATCGGCCGCTCGGGCGCTGGCAGGGCGACCGGCGGGGGCGCAGCCGTGGCCGCTGCCTCCTCTGCGTCGTACGAGTCCGGGGCCTCGGAGGCGATCTTGATGATCCAGTTGAGCTCGACGCAGGCGGCGATGTAGTCGCAGAGCTCCACGTGGGCGTCGACGGCGAGCCACAGCGCCGCGACGGCCGCCGAGTGCATGTCGAGCGCCTGCAGCTGCTCGGCCGCCCTGCACGCCAGCGCCGCCGCGTCGCCCAGCCGCCCCAGGCGCTTCGTGAGCGCCGCCATCTCAGCGACGGTCGCCGCGCTCAGGGCGCCCAGCTTGCGCGTCGCGTAGGCGTCGGCCGCCGCCACGTAGCACGCCGTCGCCTCGTCGAGGCACTCGTCGTAGCACGGCATGTTCATCGACGACCGCTCCAGCTCCGCCAGGTACATCGCGTGCCCCGCCTCGCACAGCGCCGCCGCTGCGGGGTGGGTGGGGTGGGCGAGTCGCGTTGTGAGCTCCGTTGAGTTCCGTTGTCGTTGGCCCCCAACGCGCCTTCGCCGGGCTTGTTGCCGAGGGCCTGCTCGCAGCGGGACGCGGCGAGCTCGCAGAGGGCGGCGTGGCGCTGGGCGCCCTGGGCGGCGAGCGAGGCGGCGAGGGCGCCCACCTCGGCGGCCACCTGCGAGTAGTTGGGCTTGCGCGACAGCAGGCGCCTGCGCTGGGCGGCCGCCCGTGCGTGAGCGGTGGGCGCGCCCTCAGGGGAGGGAGGGAGGAGGGAGTGGGCCGTGCTTCTTGTAGAGGCGCTGGGCGATCTGGTTGTACGCTTCGACGAGATGCCTCTGCTCCATTTTGCTCCCTCGCCCCCCGCGCGTGTCCAGTCCAGGATTTGCTCGGGCGGTGCAACACAGATCGCGGACGAGAACCACGAAAATCTCCACTCTCACTCACTCTCTGTTTATGGGCCCAGTTCCAGCAACAAGCCCCGTGTAGTGCAAACAGGGCAGTTGAGACAGGCGAGGATGGGAGTGGTGACAGGTGTGGGGGCATGTATAAATGAGCTAGGGTCCGCAAGAAGGGCGATGGTCGCCTGTGCGTTTGCGAAACTCGCCCGCTGCCAGACGAGGAAACAGGCGCCGACATTTCCTCGGTCGGACAGTAACAGAGCCTGACAGTCGACACGCATGTCAACAGACGGCTACCAGGCACACGAAAGGGAAAGAACTCACTTGAATCGCGACGCAGAGCTCAAACACATCCGAATGGAAGAGCAGCACTCGGGAGCGGTTCAGACAACGTGATGCCTGCTGGTTCCTTGTTTCTTCCGGCTTTGGATCTGTTTTCGGGGCAATTTGGTTTTCTTTTCTGGATTTCGGGGATGAACGAGGGGAGGGGCGCAGCGGGGCTGATCTGTGCTTCGAGTGGCGTGTTCTTCACTGGCAAGTGGTGCAGCGGTCTTTGCTTAAAGAAATGATGACGGCGGATGCGGGTGGGCGCTGATTGGTTTGCACGCGACCCTACGTCACGGCCAGGAGGAAGAGATCGTGTGTGACATCACCCGCGGAGAATATCTTTCGGCACTTTTTCTCGCGGGTCGAACTTCGGTCGTCCGGTTCCTTCGTGGTTCGAAGCAAGGGGCATGCGCGTTCGGCGATGACGGGGCCGCCGGGCCATGCGGGCGGAATGACGCAGTGCCGCGGTGGCCTCGGCCGGCGTCGATTCGGTTCAAGCACTCGACACAGTGCCGCTTACGGCGGGAGGAGGCAGCGATGAGGTGGCGCGGGACCGGGCACCGGAGCACTGCCCAGAGTGCGCGGTCATCAATGCGGGGGTCGTCGCTGCCGGTNGCCCGAGGAAGTGCTCGGACAGGCCGGCGCAGAGAGCGCAGCGGATCTCGTGCTGGCGGCAGCTGCGACACCGCGGGCAGGCGGTGGTCACGCGCCGGCAGAGCGCCCTCTGCGCCGACATGTGCGCACGCTTCCTCGAGAACATCCGCGTCGACCCCACCACCGTGGTCGAGGCCCCAGGGCCTCGCTGCCCTTGCCTCTTTGCTGCTGCACCCCCGGCAGCGATACCGGCATCTGTGACGCCGCACTCTGGGGCAGGCCCCGGGGCCAGACCCAGCACCAGCTCGTCGACGACACCATTGTCCGCCACGGCATCATCCCGGACGCAGTCGCCACTTCCTCCGAGCACTAAGGCGGAGTATTTGAGTCCGTGGCCACAGAGGCTCACCGCAATGCGACAGCCACCGCGTTGCCGAGTGCGGCGACCCCCTCTTCCTCTTGCGATGGCACCCTATTTCCAAGAGCAGTATGTCGGGCACCCGCACGAACCACCGGCTGGTGGTCGCCAAGGTGATGAGTTGGCAGCCGCCCCTTGGTCCCCGTAGAATGGCACTATGAGAGAAAGTGCAGAAAGATATTCTCCGCGGGTGATGTCACACACGATCTCTTCCTCCTGGCCGTGACGTAGGGTCGCGTGCAAACCAATCAGCGCCCACCCGCATCCGCCGTCATCATTTCTTAAAAAGACCGCTGCCCCACTTGCCAGAACACGCCACTCGAAGCACAGCGGGTCCTCGCTCGCGGCCAGCACCAGCCTCCGCATCGCGTCGTCTGGTGTCGAGAGCGCGTCCCCCCGTGCAAGGAGAGGGCCTGCAAGGCCGCGGGACCACGGCGACAACGAGCAGCCCGTCGTGCCGGGCACAGAACAAGATACGCCTCGCACTGCCCATTCGTGGCTCCCATTCGTGGCCTGCTTGGAGCCTCTTTTGGGGACTGGGAGGGGAGGCAGCGCTGACCGCACGCCACGCCGCGGTGTTGTGCAGGGCGACCCGGGCGTGCCTGGCGGACACGTGGCGCAGCGGAGGCGGCGAGTGGCCCTCATGACCGTGGGTGATGCCGGTGACAGGGATCCCCCAGGGAGCTGACACGGGTCACGTCCGCTGGGGGAGCTGACACCGGCTCAACTCCGGAAACAGTGGGCCCTCCGCAGCCCCGCTGCGCCCCCCTCGTTCATCCCCAAAATCCGGAAAAGAAAACCAAATTTGCCCCGAAAACAGATCCAAAACTGGAAGAAACAAGGAGCCCCAGCAAGCATCACGTTGTCTGAACCGCTCCCGAGTGCTGCTCTCCCATTCCGATGTGTTTGAGCTCTGCGTCGCCGATTCAAATGTGTGTTTTCCCTCGTTACGCCTGGTAGCCCCCGCCGCCTCTCGCCCACCCCTCGCCCACCTCCCGCTCAACTCCACGCGAGCGTCACGCGTGATCGCCTCCGTCATCACGTCGCTGATGACGACACGTTCTGCGGCATTCATCTGCGCTGCTACGTCGGCGACAGGCCGCTGGTCGGGGCGGTGCCGTTGAACCGGTAGAGCTTGGCCTCGGGTGGTTCTCAGAGTCGGTGTGGCTGTCCTCCTCCCACATCATGCCGATGTCACCGCCGAGCTGCTCATGTGCATTAACGACCTGTGCGGGCCTCATTGCCCTCGCTGTCCACAGTCGATTCATGCCCGGAGCTAATGCGTGAAAAACAGACAAATCGAGTGAGTGGGGGGACCAATCCGAGCACACGAAAACTGACGATCACATCTGCACGCTGACATTGAGTGCCCTGAGTACATCGCGGCTCTCTCTGTCCGGGGCGGCGCGGTTCTCAGAGTCCGTTTTCTGCGGGAGGAAATGACCGGCCAAAAATAGAACATCTCGTCGAAGTCCACCGGTCGTGCACAGCTCGAGGGAACCCCAAACCAGAGGACCCTCTCGCCACAATCTAACTATTTCCTCCCCGCAAAAGCCGTGCGCCCTCCTCATTCTTCGCGTCTCTTCCGCGAACCCACACCCAGCAATCCTCCAGAGCCCACAAGTCCGCGGACAAGATATGCTGCAGAGCCCGCCTCCTGTTCCTCTGCTTCAGGCCCCGCAGCGCCTCTCCTTCAGGATGTCGCCACCCGCGCTAACCGCACACCTCGCGGATCCTCTTCTCGCCACCCTTCTGTCGGTGAGTCAGCTCCTCCCTACCGCGCGGCCTGCGGCTATTCCCTCCCCCAATACCCCGCCCAGTTCTCACCGCCCGGGCCTGCGCAGAGTGGGATAAAGCCCATGGTCGTTCCGCAGGCCCCGTCGCCCGAGCGGTTGGCGAATCTACTGGCGTACGAAATGCCCCGCAGCAAGGACAAGGGGAGCCCCAAGCAGCAGCGGAGGGTACTCAGGCGCGGGATTACCGAGCCCAGCGCAGTGGCCAGCAAATGGCCGTTGGCCTGTTCGCCTACGTCCTCGAGCAGCCGCTCGCCCAAGGAAGACAACCCTCCCCTCGGACTGCCGGAGCTGCCGGAGCTGCCCGAGTTCGCAGAGAGGGATCAGCCACTCCGCCAGAGCGCGTCGGACTCGAGGCTCGAAAGGGAGATCAGGTCGCTCGTGAGGCACTCGAGGGCGCCGTCGCTCCCGGCGACGCAGCGGATAGAAAGGGACGTGGAGAGGATGATGTCTCAGGCTAAGTGAGCAGGAACTCTATTTTTGGATCTCCCAGCCTCCCTATTTTTCATTTTTGTAATGTCAGGGGAATATGGTCTTCCTCACTCCACATGTCGAGCTTCAGTTCCTAGGTCCCTCCCTGTGGCAATAAAGGCCCTGCAAATACGACACAGCTTAGTTGTTACTGGCGTTGCACATACCACTCTTTCCTCGGGGACGCCTCTCCAAAGAAAGGGAAACCCTGATCTAACAGGTAGTTCTATGCCGAGACTCGAAAATAACACTCCCAAGTGCCCTTTTAGACGGTAGGTGGTTGTGTCCAAAACTATAGTGTTGTCATGTACGTGAACGTGTGGGACGGGGGGCATGAGATACCTCGTGCACCCATCCACTGATAAACGCGTCCCGGGGGAGACACTCTGCCCTCACAGCAACGATAACGCTCGCTCTCTACTCGCGCCGCCGTCCGTGGCCAGCCCCGGGTTCACCTCGAGCGCTGTGAGCACGTCGCGCGCCGTGATTACCATCAGCCGGGCAACTGTCGGCTCCTTGGGCGGCAGAGGCATCAGCATCAGCGGGTTGTACAGGTGCGTCCCCTGAGCAGCAGAAACTGCGGCTGCTGCCGCTGCCGCTGCGCCCTGCGCCAGCGGTGACGGCGCCTGCGCTCCGTTGCCGCCAGCAGTCGGCACTGCCTTGGACTGCTGCTGCTGGGACTGCTGCTGTTGCAAGGAGCCGTCTGTCGGCGTGGGTGCGCCGGGAGTGGGCGCCTGGTGGCCCAGCATGGGCGACGGGGGCGCGCCAGGAGCGCCAGCGAGAGCCGGGGCAGCAAGGTTGCCATTGGTCGGCGTGCCGGACCCTGCGACTGCATGCACCTGCTGCGCGAGCTGCTGGTTGCGCTGGATCTGGGCGTCCAGCTGGTTGAACAGCATCCGCTGCTGTGCCGCGAACTGCTGCGTGGTCGACGCCCCGAACGTGCCGCTCACGCTCATGGCGGCCATCGCGGCCTGCGCGTTGGCCTTCTGCTGCAACAGCAGCTGGTGCTGCTGCGACTGGTGCATAGCGAAGCTGCGGATCTGCTGGCACTGCTGCTGCTGTTGCTGCTGCTGCGTGGACGCGACGGGGTTGCACTCGACGATGCGCGAGCTGGGCGTGCACGAGCCCACCAGCCCTCGCAGGCGCTCCTCGACTGCTCTCGCCAGCAGCTCCGTGGCGTCTGTCGACACCGACGTGATTCCGCAGTCGCACTCGAGCGCTGTTCGCTTCACCCTGTTGTGCAGCCTCTGCATCTGGTGCGACAGCATCTGCTCCTTCTCCCTGTCCTTCGACTGCATCTTGGCCTCTGGCGGATGAGGAGGGGGGAGGTCTCGTCAGTGAGGAGGTGAAACAGTGGGTGTCGGAGGGAGAGGGCAGAGAGACGTGTGGCTCACGCTCTTTCTTGAGGAGCTGTTGCCTCTTCATGGCGGGGTCCTTCCTGTTGATGCGTTTGCGCTTTGCAGACGGGGGCTGTGCGCTGTCTTCAGGGGATCCGGCCTCGGCCTTGACGCCGCCTCCCGGCGTTGACGGGACTGGGGGAGCGAGGACGAAGATGTCTCCATGCGGCGTACCCTCTGCCGAGGCGTGCCTTCGCTTGTGGTCCTTGTCCTTCTCCTTCTCCTTCTCCTTGTGCTTGTGTGAGTGCTTCTTCTTGTCCTTGTCCTTGTCCTTGTCGTGCTTCTTCTTTTCTCGCTCCTTGTCCTTGTCCTTGCGCTCCTTCTCCTTCTTCTTCTTGTGCTTGTGGTCGTCCCTGAGCTTCTTCTTGTCGTCCGCCGCCCCCAGGCCCGCCGCCGCGCCGTCGCCGCCCGGGGGCTGCCCCGCCTGCAGGGCGCCCTCCATCTGCGGCACCTGCATCTGCATCTCCGCCGCCGTCGCCCGCGTGTCCTGGTGCATCCCCGACGCCTTCACGTGCGCGTTCCTCAGCAGCCCCCGCATCAGCGCGTTGTGCAGCACCGCTGCCCATGCGTGGCCCCCCGCAACCCCCCGCGTCAGCGCTCTCCCCCCGGGTCTTTACCACAGATCAATGAAATACTCCGACGCCCGGCCACAGGAATTCCGCTCCTCCCCCCGCCAGCCGCGCGCACGCCGCACCTCCCCACCAGCGCCCAGCGCCCCCAGTGCCCCAGTGCCCGGCGCAGAGGCGCACCCGTGTCGAGCGGAAGGATCTCCGTGATGACATACTCGAGCTCGCGCTTGCTGAGCTTCGTCCCCAGGAACGCGCGGACCGTCTCCCAGTAGTCGTCGAAGCGCTGGCCGAGCACCTCGCGTATCTTCTCGCGTATCGCGACCGTGTCGACGCGCCCGGCGCTAACCGACGACGACGGCGCCGGCGCCACGTGGGGGGCCAGCGGGGGCGCTGAGAACCCGGCAACGGCGGGAGGCAGCGCCATTGCTGTCGCCCCGGTGGCGATTGCCTCCATGTGCGACGGGAGCGCGATATCCGTGCCCAGAGGCGGTGGAACTTGACCGCACGCTGCCGATAGCCGCGCTGTGTTTATTTTTTTCAAAAAGGAGGATCTTCGAGGGGGAGATATCGCGGTGGGAGATTCCGGTATCTGGGGGTACGACCAAGGGAATGAAGGACAAGAAGAGCATTAGCCGCGGTCCGTGCCGCAAGTGCGACTGCGACGACTACACGGTCCCCGACACCGCGCACATCTGCGCGTACTGCGGGTGCGCCTGGGCCCGCTGCCTCCGCCTGGTCTCTGAGCCCTCCACCCCCTGGGCAGGCACTACCCCACGGACCACCAGAACCTCGACAGGCTGCTCCCTCCCGCCCAAGACGCCAGCGCGAGCGCCGCCCGCTCCGCCGCCGCTTCCGGTGCGCCCGCCACGGGAGGGGATGGCTGTGGTGCGCCCACCCTGACGGGATGTCAGTTGATGCCGATTCCGCAGCGGTCATCCCAGAGCCGCCGGGGCCTGCGGTGGAGTCAGCGGTTGTTATGGCGCCCGCAGTGCCGCCGCCTGCGCCCGTGGCCTGCGGCAGGTCCTCACCTCTGATACCGCCCGCCGCTGCTCCGAGTGTCGGTGCGCTGTTGGCGCCGTGCACGCCGTCGTCGTCGTCGTCGCCACCGCCAGAAGTCGAGAGGGGCGACGGCACTGTCGCAGAGAGTGCGTTGCATGTCGCCTGCCGTTGCTCGGGCCTGAGTTGCGCGCGCAGCCGCCGTGCCAGGGCCGGTGGAGGTGGACGCCGAGACCCTCAGGGCGATAGAGGAGGCGCAGGAGCCCGAGTACGAGTGCGTTCTGTGCTTCGACGTTCTGCCCGTGTCGAGGTGAGTGCAGTGGCCGCCTCTGTGTGCGCCAACGAGCCGCCCACGCAGGATGTACACTGTCGACTGCCCGGCGTCGCATCGGTTCTGCTTCGACTGCCTGTCGAGGTTTGCCAAGCTGTGCATCAAGGAGGGGGTTCCCGTTTTGTGCCCGGCTCCGGACGGGTCGTGCGAGCACGTGCTGGCAGACGACGAGGTCCTCCAGGTATGGGACGCCGCGCGAATCGCCGCACTGACGGCATGGCGGCAGATTGCAGCGGCCAGAGCGGATGTCCTGACGCAGGCTGACATTGAGAAGTACCAGGAGCAGACCTTGCTTCGCGGGATCCAGGTCGCGCATGTGCCCTCCTCCCAACTTTGTCGCTGACAGGCGCGTTTTAGAGCATTCCAGGCATAATTGGTTGCCCGACACCGGGATGCAAGAATTGGGTTGTTCCGTCCGATTCAAGTGAGCGGGCACCCTATTCATTCGTTGGACACCACTCATTGGGTCGTGCAGGCAAAAAGGAGCGCTGCGTTTGTGAAGCCTGTGGAAACGAGTTCTGTTCCCTGTGTAAGAGGACCTATCACTACAACACTTCTTGCGAAGAGGTACGGCAATTGTTATGAGATTCTGTCTCAGTTCTTTCTCCTTTGAAGGTGTTCGCTCTGCAAGAGCGATGGCTGCAGTGGTGCTTGGAGGGGCGCGACCAGTACCACCGCTCCAAGACCGATGCGATTGAGAGAGTCGAGGCCTTGCAGAGGGGCATCGACCAGCGCAACCAGGAAATTCTGAAGCGCTACCACGTGAGTAATGCACGCACGTTCTTCTTCTCACCGGGACAATGCACCAGGACATGCTGGCAGATGAGCAGTACAAACTGGAGAACGGGCGCCTCTGCCCCAAGTGCAAGAGAGTGATCATCAAGGACGGCGGTTGCGACTCCATGGTGTGCGGTCGCGACTACCATGGCGGAAATGTTCAAGTGAGCACACACTCGAACCGTTCGTGCCTCACATACACACGTTCGTCAGGATGGCTGCGGAGCCCGTTTCAACTGGCGCACAGCGAAGCGGTACAGAGGCACCGCCGGGTCTGCTCCAAAGCTGCAAGCAGACGCGGCAATTCCCGAGATAGCACGCACTGTGGTCCACACGGGTGTCGCGTGTGACTCGTGCCACACGGAGATTGTGGGGCTGCGCTTCACGTGTGTCAACTGCCCCGCCCTTGACCTGTGCGAGCGTTGCGAGACGGAAGCCACGCTGGCTCACCCGAACGACCACGTGTTCCACGTCATAACGAACCCCGAGGACCCCGAGAGGCCCCTGCCCACGGGGGAGCCTGAGCAGCAGCAGCAACACGAACGCGAGTCTGATAAGTCCAAGTGGAAGGGCCTGTCCCGCCTGGTCGAGTACATCTGGTCCACGCAATGACACCCGCTTCGAAGTGTGTGTGTGGGGGGGCTCGAAACATAAACAGATGTGAAATTATAAGTTGACCGTTCTGTGTTTGGCGTCCCTTGCGGAGTAGCATAGTTCGTTGCAGCACGCAGAAGACCTTTCCGTATTCCCTCAGCTGCCCGTGCGCGCGTCCCCATGGTTGCAGGGCCTACCCATACGCACGGGGAGAGCCAGGCAGCCAGGTCGCGCATACGCTCTAAGCTACTTCGGCGCGGGTGTCGTGCCCGCCACGAGCGCAAGCAGCTCGTCAAAGTCCTTCATAATCGGCATCAACAACGAGTGCGAGTGTGCCTGCTGCCACACGGCGGCGTACCGCAGCGCCGCCTCGTACGCGTCCTCGCCAGCGCCTGCCAGCTGTCCGCGGAGCCACGGCATAATAAGCTTCTCTCCGCGCAGCTCGGCGGGCGGCATGATCGTCCCGAACATCGGCGAGTGCACCGGGGCCACCGCAGGGGAGACGGAGCTGCGCCTCGGCAGCGGCATGCTGGTCCCCGGCGGCGGCGTGGTCGACGGCTGGGGCGTGAGGTCCAGCCCGAGCGCGGGCGACTGACCCTGGCGCCTCGACCTGCGCTTTGCCAGCGGCTCCGGGCTGTACTCGTCGTCAGACACGGCGGCCGCCAGAGCCTGCGCAGCCGCCTCGGACGCCTCCCTTCGCGCCCTCTTGGACTGCGGGCCGTCGATGGACGCGGGGGGCGGCGACAGCGCCGGGAGCAGGCCGATGGCCGGCTGCGGGGACGACAGCGGCGGGGTCGTCGAGGGGATGGACGTCCGGCGCTTGGCCTTGGGCCCGCCCCTGCTGGCCCGCGGGATGCCCGAGGGCCCCGACGTGGACCCCGAGCCTCGGCGGCGGTACTGCGTCCCGTTGCGCGTGGTGTAGTCCTTGGCCATCGAGACGAGGAGCGGGGGCAGCGTCCACGGCTTGCCCGACTCGCGGGCGGCGCTGTAGACGGTGGGGCTCCACGGGTCCTCGCCCAGGCAGATGCCGATGCGGTCGAGGTCCTCGCGGTACGCGCCAAAGTCGACCGAGAACAGGCGACCCTCGGTGACGCCGGGAACAGGGTCGACGGCGAAGTCCTTCATGTCGCTGACGCGCTTGACGGCGAAAAGATTCCTGCCGCGCGCCGGAGATATCAGTTCCTGATTCCTGAACCATTTTAACTGAACGTACCCAATTGAGTACTCGCCAGGCCTCGACGAGGTGATGGCGTCCGGGGGCATGACCCACTGCGACATAGGAGAAGGGCGAGGCTTGTGAGTTGGGGTTAGGTTCTGTGGCGGTTACCTGCAAAAGAATGAGAGCGTGGTAGTGGGCCTCGCGCTCGGCTCGGATCATCCAGAACGAGTCGTGGTTCTTGAGCTGCTGCTTGATCACGGCCCCGACCTTCCATTGCGCTGCGTTGGCGCGGGGGGCGGTGGCGCGGGTCGTAGGGTGAATTCTCGGGAATAAAGTCGGGTGTCTGCGGAGTTCTCGCGGTAACGCACGGCGCAGAGCCTGAATCTTCGGGGTTATCGTCCCGGCCGAGAAGCACCGCTCCTCCCAGCGCCACTTCTCGACGTAGTCGGCCGGCAGCATGTACTTGACCGTCACGGGGCCGTCTGCGCAGTGCAGCACCGCGTGAGTGGCCTCCGCGTGCAAGAGCGGGCTGGGAGAAGGAGATGGGGGGCTTTAGGGCTCGCCGACCTTTGGGGGTCAGGACCAGCGGGTGGGCGGTCTGGTTGGGGTCGTCGTTGGCGAAGCGCGGGTCCTCGGACGTGATGTTCTTTGACTCGGGCTGCGCGCGTGGCACGTGTCAGTCAGTTGAAAGTCAGTTCCCTGCAGGCGCCCCGGTGCTCTCGCCGCACCGGGGGCGCACGCGCGCGCGCCCCCTCGTGGGCGCGGACGAGCCCGCACCGTCCGCGCGCGAGCCCCCCGCCCCCCGTGTGAAAACCCCCCGTATTTGTGTTGTTGTGCGCGCGCGGGTGCGCGCGTGAGAGGGAGGGGAGGGAGGCCCTTGTCTGTTTTTCGAACCTCGTCGTCCTCGGTGTCGGAGCTCGGCACCGCGTCCGAATGGGGAGCGTCGTCCTCCTGCCCAGGTGGCGTCAGCGCGGGCGCTGGGGGCCGAGGTTGGGGGCGGCGGCGCGCACGAGGGGGGTGGCCGTCGGCGGGCCCGGCGGTGTCGGGGGCTGCGGCGACGGGAGGGCTTCGGGCGCCGGCGGGGTCGTAGCGCTGGTGGCGGCGCTGTTCTCCACGTCCGCGGATGGCGCCTCGGCTCCTTGCGGTACCGCGGGTGCGGCGTTCGACATCGGCGGATGCGCTGTGCGCTTTTTGTTTCTTTCACGCCCGCGGGCCTCAGTGCTGAGCTCTTGAAAAGAACCGCGGGGGGGACCCTGACGTCATTCGAGAAAAAAGATGCCCCACCCAACAGTACTCCTGGTGCTGCAAGGGGGAACCACTTCCCCCACACGTGGCCCCGCGGACGCGCGGCCCCCGCGCCTCCTGGGCGCGACCGATCGCCGGAACCCGCGCAGTCACCGTTATTTGACAGCGCTTTTGTCCTTTTTTCTACCGCGCAACAGGCATTTCCAGCACACACGGGACGAAAGAGGGGGGACGAGGTCCCTCAGACGTATTCGATTTGGGGGGTGGGGAAAGAGCGAGGGGGGTGGGGTGCTTGTTTGTCACGAGCGCTGGACCCACTGCTCGCGCGGGAGCGGGACCATGCGCTCCAGCTGCCAGAGGAACTGCTTGTGGTCGTCGGCGACGAACGTGGCCTCGTACTGGCCGTTGAGCTCGGGCAGGCGCCCCGTGAACTCGGGCGTCAGGTAGACGACGCCCTTGATGCGCTGCCCGTGCACGGTCCCGAGCTCCTTGAGCAGGTCCGCCTGCGTGTGCACCTTGCCGCACTGGCACGTCTTGAAGAACGAGTCGCCCACCGCCGGGTCGGCAGGCGCGCCCTCGGCGGGCAGGTCGCCGACCTGGGCCACCGAGCCGGCCATGCGGACCCACGGCAGCGCGAGCCCCTGGCGCAGCGCCACGTGGATGAACAGCCCGTCGCCGACGTGCGGCACGTTGCCGGTCATCACGTAGGGCCGCTGGTGCACCTCGACGCAGGCCTCGGCCGCGGGGTCGAGGACGAAGGCGCCCACGACGCTGATCGGGAGCGGGCCCTGCTGCACGCCCTGCTGGCCCTGGGGCTCGGCGTTGAGCGCGGCGGCGTACTCCTCGGGCGTCAGGCGCGGGTAGGGCACGGGGCGCAGCGAGTTCAGCGACGTCTCCTCGTTGCGCGGCATCAGCGCGAAGAACGCGGGGAACGACGCGCGGCTGACGGCCAGGGCGCCCAGGAGGTCCGTCAGGGGGCCGCGCACGACGACGGCGCCGCTCTCGACGAGGCCCGTCGCGGGCAGCTTGATCGCGGACTCGTACGTCCACCCCGTCATCGGGTCGATCGCCGTCGTGTAGTCGAGCCGCTCCGCGACGACGCTGGCGCCGCTGGGCGCCCTCAGCACGAGCCCGAGCTTCTCGTCAGAGAAGACCTCGTACTCCCTGCGCACGAGATCGCGAGTTGTGAGACACAATTTGAATTCAATTCGCGTAGAAGGGAGAGGGGATAGGGAGGGCGTCGCGTGGCGTACGGGTGGTCCTTGAGGCCCTCGATGACCTGGAGCAGGGCGGGGCGCTGGAAGCAGATCATGGCGATCGGGGCCCTGCCGCACATGCCGCGGCGCGGGCAGTTGGCGCAGCCGCCGCCAGAGCCGCAGCCACCACCGCTGCTGCCGCAACCGCCGCCGCCGCAGCCACCGCCGCCACAACCGCCGCCGCCACAGCACGACATTGCTATCAGAGTCAAAAGGAGGAGTGAGAGATTCCTCCACGGGGGTGACAAATGCCAAGCTCACGGATTTCGTTCAACACGGGTGCACGCAGGTGCGTGTTTGTTCGACTGACGCGCACATTCGTTGTCTGGTGCACCACGTGTCATTCCATATCCGCCGCCACCAAGAGCGCACAAGGCAGTTGCCTCCATTCCCGTTCATACGGCAATAAAAAGGGAATTCAAATGCAAACGGGTGAATCTGGCTTGTTTTTGCTCTGGCTTGTCGGTCTTCACGGGGAACAGGGAAAGAAGAAGGGTGGTGGGTCCTAATCGACCTTGATCTGCGAGTAGATGTAGCGGACAAAGAAGAGCGACGAATAGAAGCCGACGGAGCCGAGCATGAGGAAGATGAGGTAGCACGCGGCCCCCGTGTAGCCAAAGTAGAACGCGCCCTGGAGGAAGCCAGACATCCTGGTGCGGTACGCGTAGTAGAAGATGCTGTACGCGTACACGAACAGGCCCGTGGACCCGCCGCAGAAGAACGAGTTCCACCACCAGCGGTAGTCCTCCATCGAGAGCTGGAAGTACGTCAGCGCGACCGTGATGCACGCGGCGACGAGCAGCAGGATGATGAAGACGACAAAGAGGATGCCGTAGAGGCTGTAGTAGCTGTGCCCCCAGACGCTGGCGTAGATGTAGAACAGCTCGATGTAGATCGCGCTGAACGGCAGGAACCCGCTGATCATCATCTGGAACGGCGTCGTGCGGTACCACGGGATCGACGGGATCTCGCGGACGGCGCCCTTTGTCCGGCACGGCGCCTTGAAGTTGTCGGCGGTCCTCCTGCCGAGGATGCCACCGATGATCTGCAGCGGCAGCCCGATGAAGAAGAGGATCGAGAAGACCTGGATGATGGTCGTGAAGCGCAGGGCCGTGGACGAGCCGTAGGCGGCGGCAGCGCTGTTGACAAAGATGAACAGGCACAGCAGCGGGATCGAGAACAGCGTCGCGCTGAGCACGATGGGCCACGCCCACCTCTCGCCGCCAAACTGCCTGTAGAGCCTGCTGGCGTAGAACCCTCCGGTGCCCGCCGTGAGCGCGTACAGCACGATGACCGAGACGTAGAGCGTGCCGCCCATCTCCGGGTGCAGCACGCCGAGGAACGAGAGCGCGAAGAGGCCGAACGCGACCCAGAGCCACTGCATGCCGATGCCGACAAAGGCGCTGAAGAGCGTCTTGTTGGGCATGAAGCGGAAGACGTCGCCGTGGACAAGCTTCCAGCCGTAGTCGTCGGGGTCCTCGTTGGCCTCCTCGACGTCGGTGCGGCTCTCGTACCTCGTGAAGTCGTTCTTGAGCACGCGCATGACGATGATCGCCAGGAACCCCGTCAGCAGCACGACGAGCACGATCGAGTTCATCACGCTCAGCCAGTGGATCTCGAGCTCCTGCGCAAAGAACGTGTCCTTGTACAGCGACATGCGGTGGCGGAACGGGTAGTTGGTCTTCTGCCACTTGACGCTGTACGAGAACGCCACCTTTTCCATCGCGGCGTCGCCCAGCTCGAGCACGCGCGACTTGTCCGACGTCGCGTTGATCTGCACGATCTTGTTGTTGTTGTACGAGATGCTGAAGTCCATGTGCAGGTACAGGTAGTACCTGTTCTCCTGGGCCAGCGGGCTGGGCTCCGGCGGGTCGCTGAAGCCGATGAAGCCCCTGATCGGCAGATCGTCTTGTCGCGACACCGTCGCGTGTCAAATTGTGCCCTGCGGGCGAGGAGGACGCAAAAAGCAAAACCAAAACAAAGCTCACCGCAGAACTGCTCGTAGTAGTAGGCCATCTGGATGGCCTTCTTGAACGTCTCGATGTCCTCGACAGAGAGCGGCCTCGTGCACAGGGGTGCGTTGTCCAGGTCAACTACCGTCGGTCGTTAGAGAGAAACCGAAATCCCCAGAGTACCCCCACAGATGAAGGGGGTAGAGCGAAAAAAAAACAACGCCAAACAAACGGGCGCGCGCTCGAGGGGGTGTGAGAGAGACGGAACTCCTGAACGAGATGTTGTAGCTGATGTCCTTGAGCGGCCTGTCGCCCTCGAGGCGGTCGGCGAGCGTCGTGGGCTTGCTCTGGGGCTTCTTGCCCACCAGCGGGCAGAACGGCAGCTTGTTGTAGGGGTACAGCTCCGTGGGGTTGTGGTACGGGCCGATGTTGTTCACGTACAGCGGCACGTTCTGCCCCACCCTGTACTCGTGCCTCCTGGCGTCCGCCACGGCGGCGACTGCCGCGAGCAGCAGCACCGCCGCCACAATGGTCGACATTGCTCCCCGCATCGTTCGATTCCCTGCGCGCGAGGAAATACGGTGAGATTGGAAACACGGGCGGCGCTCCGCGCGTTCGCGGCGCGATGCGGTGTGGGGAAGTGGACGGGTGCGAAGAGGGGCGTCGCTCGCGTCACCTTGACGGTCTTCCGCGGGTGGATCGTAGCGCAGGGGACTCACCAAAAAGAAAACTTTGTGACGGCAGAACAAATCAGGAAATCCATGGATATCTCTCAAAGTGTCCACGGCGAGGGAGGGTCAAGACAGCGCGACGGAACGTGCCAAGCAAACCGAATTGTCAGGGAAAACCGTAGCCTTCTAATTTGACAAGATCTCGGACGATTGTTGCCGCCATAACAGGAGCAAGAGGACAAGGCAACACAAACTGTCGACTGAGTGCTGAAGACCTTTCCATGTTACTTTGATCCCACGGGGAGCGAATCAAAAAGTGGCAGGCGGCCTAGGCAGCGGGACAGGGGCACCCTCGGGTAAGGCCGCTCACTTGAGCTTGGTGGCCGAGAGGAACTCGGTGTGCTCGTGGTTGGGGGCCTTGAGCAGCGCGGTCTCCTTCCACAGGTCGGGGGTCAGGAAGCCGTACGACTTCTTGACGGCGTCGAAGGTGGCCATCACGAAGTTGCCGGCAGTCTTGGTGCTGCCGGTGGTGTTCGTGTAGACGTCCTCGATACCGGCGTACTGCAGGAACTTCTTGGGGACGCTGGCGGCGACGATGCCGGCACCACGGGGGGCGGGGACCAGGCGCACGCGGACCGAGCCGGTCTTGCCGGTCAGCTTGCACGGCACGGTGTGCGGCATGCCGATGTTGCTGCCCCAGTAGCCACGGCGCAGGGGGATGACGCTGAGCTTGGCGGCGACGATCGACGAGCGGATCGAGGTCGCAACCTCCTTCGCGCAGCGCGAGCCCAGGCCGACGTGGCCGTTCATGTCGCCGACGACGACGAACGACTTGAAGCGGGTGCGCTGGCCGGCAGAGGTCTGCTTCTGCACGGGGGCGATCTTCATGACCTCGTCCTTGAGCGTGGGGAGGAAGTAGTCGAGGATCTGGTACTCCTTGATCGAGACGCTGAAGAGGTAGAGCTCCTCGAGCTTGTTGATCTTGCCGGCCTTGACCAGGCGGCCGATCTTGGTGACGGGGACCCACTCGCCCTTGTCGTCACCGCCACGGCGGGGGCCACGCCCGCGCCCACGGCCGCCACGGCCGCCGCGGCCGAAGCCACGACCGCGCTCGCCGTCACCACGGCCGCCACGGAACCCACCGCGGAAACCACCACGACCCCCGCGCTGACCGGCAGACGAAGAATCAGCCATATGCTGCACCGGGAGCACGCGAGATCAGCGACAGGCCGCACATCAGGGCGAGGGAGGGGGGACAGAGGGGACGCACATCTAACCGAGGGCAAAGAGCACTCTTGAAAAAAGAAGAGACCTTGCGAGGACCAAAAAAAGCCCGAGACGCGCGCCCTTGTTGATGTAATCAATGACATCAACAATCATGGTAATTTCGCGTGTGTGTCCTTCCCTCCCACTCTGCCGCACACCGGGCTCTCCATTTGCCTCTGGGGCAGGCACATGCCAAATTGCTGAAGGGAGACACGCGAGCTTGCTCAAGATTGTCCTGGGTGTGTGAGATCCCGAGAGAATATCTCTGAGATACGAAACCAAACAACACGTTTGTTGGTGGCGCACGCGCGAGTGTACGCAATGGAGCAGGAGTTGTCTTTCCTTGACCTCCCCCGCGAGGAGCTCGACCGCGACATCCAGGACGCCGTCAACGGCGTCTCGCGCTTCGCCCTTGCCCCCACGGCCGCGGTACATTACATCCGCCGGCTTTTTGTTGCTCCGCCAATCGGCCAATTCCCCGAGCGTCAATTGACACAACCGGCGTCTCGCAGCCCGAGGAGTTCACGCGCAAGGCGTTCGGCAAGCCCGGGGAGGACGGCGAGCGCGCGACCAAGGCGCCCGCGCTGAGGTTCCTGCACGGGACCACGACGCTGGCGTTCAAGTTCCAGGGCGGCATCGTGGTGGCCGTCGACAGCCGCTCCACGATGGGCCCCTACATCTCGTCGCAGACCGTCAAGAAGGTCATCGAGATCAACCCGTACCTCCTCGGCACGATGGCCGGAGGCGCCGCGGATTGCCTGTTCTGGGAGCGCGAGCTCGGCACCCGCTGCCGCCTGTACGAGCTGCGCAACAAGTCGCGCGTCAGCGTGGCCGCGGCCTCGAAGCTGCTGGCGAGCACGCTGTACTACTACCGCAACTACGGGCTCAGCGTCGGGACGATGATCGCCGGCTGGGACAAGAAGGGCCCCGGGCTGTACTTTGTCGACAACGACGGCACGAGGCTCAAGGGCGACCTCTTCAGCGTCGGGTCGGGCTCTGTCTACGCGTACGGTGTGCTCGACTCGTGCTACCGCTACGACCTCACGACCGAGGAGGCCCTCGAGCTCGGCCGCCGCGCCATCTACCACGCGACCCACCGCGACGCGGCCAGCGGTGGCGTCATCAACGGTACTCGCGGCTCTCTGGGCGCCGCGCCGGCGTGCGAAACTGACGCAGCTGCTCGCAGTGTACCTGATCACGGAGAAGGGGTGGACCAAGATCTCTTCGGAGGACAGCAACGCTCTCCACTACACGCGCTATGGCAAGCCTGTGGAGCACGACCCCACTGCCGACGACCAGTTCATCAACAGGATTTGAGACGGCGCCTGAAGTGTGGCTGGTTGATCGCGAGGTCGGTCTCTGATACCGAACAAAAAGCCCACCCCCCCAAAGGCTTGACAAACAAGGGACCTGCTGTACCCACGACAACTACGACAACTATGCATCACAAGACGTCAATTCAGTACCGCACAACTGCCGGGATCACCGTGAAAGACAGAGTTTTCAACGACGTTATGAATGCTACGTGGTTGACAATCCTGAACACGAAGCCCGGTCGCCCCACACGCATTTTCGCCGAAGAATCTTTGACAACAAAAATCAAGCTCGCGGGAGCAATCACACGAGCCGCGCAATCTATTCACAGGAGGCGCGGAGCTCGTGACAAAACACCCGTGTGCGCGCACATGGAACAACTCTACGCTCCGGCGGCTCAGACCATTGTGCGCCACGCGCCACGCCTGCGCCCAGCCCCCTCCCCTTACCACCAATCGCGTTCTCCAGAATCGCAAGCAAAATTGTAAATTACTCATCGACTTCTCCCCTACAAAGAGCAAATCCACGCGCGGCGTGCGCGCACCCGCCCACCCCCCTGAAATCAGCACCAGCTCGCGCCCACAACATGGGGGAGGGCAAACCAACAACTGTCGCTGCGCCCCCTTTTGTTTTGGTGCCAATTTTGGTCCGCCCGGCAAACATTTTCGACTCACGGGCGCCAAAGATTGATCTCAAGCCTGCGCACGCGCTCCTCTCCCCGCAGGAGTCGGCCGAAGGAGACGACCTGCTCGCGTCGATCGGCCGCCTGCGCCTCGAGGCCTCGGTCGACAGCAAGGCCGAGGAGGATCCGGCGTCGACGGCTGTCTCGCCAGCGCCGCCGGCCGGCAGCCCACCGGCAGCCGTCGCCCCGCGTCCCCGGTGCCCGCGCAGGCGGGAGCGGCGCCGGCGGCGTCCCTCCCCGCGGCCGTGTCGTCGCCCGTGCAGCAGCCCGCGGCAGCGCAGGGGCCGCAGGGCCTGTTCGACCCGCGGTCGCAGTGGGGGTCGCGTGCCCGGCCACGTCAGACGCCGACCCGCAGGACCAGCAGCAGCAGCAGCAGCAGACGAGGAGGCTGACGCCGAGGGGCAGCGCGGCGTCGGTGCCGGGGGCGGGCAGGAACAAGGTCCCGTCGCCAGGAACGGCGCCGATCGCACCCCCGGCTCAGGCGCAGCTCCAGCAGCTCCAGCAGCAGCAGGGGACGCCCACGGCGGAGGGTGCGCAGGAGCCGCTGCCAGCGCTGGACGACTCGAACCAGTTCCCGTCGCTGCAGGAGAGCAAGATGCTCGCCAAGTCGGAGCGCAAGCGCGGCTCGCACTCGGACACGTCGCCGACGCCGTCGCCCAGGCAGCCGCAGCTGCAGCAGGGGGCGCCTGGGAACATAGTGATGCAGCAGGTCGTGCCGCAGGCCGCGCAGTCGCCGCAGCAGATGCAGGCGGCCCAGTTCCTGGGGGCGCAGAGCCCTCAGGCGCAGGGGCAGCAGAGGCAGATCATCGCGCAGGAGCAGGCCATCGCCCAGTCGTCGCCGCGCATGGGCGACCGCGTGGACATCGCGGAGCCCGCGCAGCACGACGCGATCCCGGGGGGCCGTCCCAAGCCCATGCTCGGCGAGTTCATGCCCGGCGGCCACCGTGTACGCCAGCCGAGAGCGTGGCTGTGGTTCGTACTGACAATGGCGTCCCTTTGTTTCTTCTGTATATGCGCGGGGGGTCGAAACAGCCGAGCTCGAGGGACCAGCAGCAGCACTTTGGGGAGACCGAGTCGGAGGAGCAGCCGAGCCGCGTGCTGTGGGTCGGGAACGTCGGAGGCAACGTGACGCAGCAGATGCTCTTTGAGGAGTTCTCGGTGTACGGGCACATCGAGACCATCAAGATGCTTCCCTCCAAGTGCGCAGACCGCGTAACAAGCCCCCCTCAAAAAAGACTGACTCCGCGGGGCTCTCTGCTCGTCGCAGGATCTGCGCGTTCGTGAACTTCAGCACGGTCGAGAGCGCGGCGAGGGCCAGGGAGGCGCTGCACGGCAAGATCATCGGCGGCCAGCCGATCCGCGTCAAGTTCCGCAAGCGCCAGGAGCAGAGCGGCATCGACTCGCCGGGCAGGTACGGCTCGCACGGCCACGGCAGCCCCATGCAGGACGGCATCGGCGGCGGGATGCACGAGACGATGCTGAACCCCGTGTCCCGAGCCGTGTGGGTCGGCAACATCGGCGACGACGTGCAGGAGGCCGAGTTCCGCCGCGTGGCGGGCCAGTTCGGCGACATCGAGAGCGTCAAGTTCCTGCGCTCGAAGATGTGCGCGTTTGTCAACTACATGTCCGAGCAGCAGGCCATCGAGGCCGTCCGCGGCCTGCAGGGCCAGCGCATCGGCGGCATGACCGTCCGCGCGAACTTCGGCAAGCCCATGCCGCTCCCGGGCGCGTCCCCGCTGGGCCAGGCGCAGCAGCAGATGGGCCCCCCGCCGGGGTTCTACTCGCCCTACGGCCCCATGCACCCCGCGATGCAGCAGCAGCGCGCGATGCCGTACATGACGCTGCCGCAGGGCGTGATGCCCGCCCAGATGCCGTTCTTCATGTGGGGCGCCGACGGGATGGCGCCGCCCGGCGCAGCGCCGCCGGGGTACCCGATACCGATCATGCCCGGGCAGCCCGCGCCCTTCATCTTCCCCGCGGCGGAGCCCTGCCAGGGCTGCGGAGCGGCGCCGCAGCAGAAGGTGCTCATGCCCTGCAACCACGGCGTCTGCGACGCGTGCCTCTCGCGTGCGCGCCAAACGAGACCCGCGATCTGCCCTGCGTGCAACAGCCAGGTCGCTCAGTACGCTTCCGCTGATCAGCGTTGACCCTTTCTGTTGGCTTCGCTGTCAATTGAATTCCTGACGTTTGCTATTCACAGGTATACGGACTACGCGTCGGTGGTGGGCTTCCCGTTCTGGTACACGCCCGCGGCTCTATAGAGACACTCTTGCTGCATGCAAACAAGCGGGTAGCCACCCTCATGCAGCGAGCGGCACTAGCGTAGGCGGCGTGCTGTTGATTTCATTCCCCGTGGGCCGCTTCGGCCACACACCACCGTCAAAAATCACCCCCAAGTGAAAAAATCTTGTTCGTTCTTTTGTTTCGCCCGAACACCAACGACTCCACCCTCGGATCCGAGACACTTCTCGCCTCTGCTTGTTGCACCCCCCCCTGCTCCCCATGTCGCGAGTCAAGGCGGCGCCCGCGCACGCCACGTGGTGGATCGAGGCGCTCTGCGCGGTGGTGGTCACGGGCTCCTCGTTCATCGCGCTCTCGCTGGCGCACTCGCACACGCACTGGGCGGGGCTCCTCCTCAAGCCCCTCCCCGCGCTCTCGCTCTCGCTCGTCTGCGCCGCGCACTCCAACGCGCCCACGGCGCTCGCGATGCTCACCTTCGCCCTCGGCGACGTGCTGCTCGAGGTCTCGGACGTCTTCCTGGCCCGCGCGGGCTCTGCGCTCGCGCTCGCCTCGTACGCCGGCATCTTCGTGTTCATCGCGGGCCAGTGCGCGATGCTGCGCCACCTGTCCCGCACGTTCCCCGCCTCGGCGCTCCGCACGCGCGTGTTCGCGGGGTACGCGGCGCTCGGGGCGGCCATCGCGGTGGCCGTCGTGGCCGTCGTGCGGACGCCGCTGGCGATGAGCGGGGCGCCGCTGGCGGTGCTGCTGAGCGCCGTCTGCGGCGTGTCGGTGGCGGGGCTGGCTGGGACGCCCAGCGAGAGCCGCGGGAGGGCGCTGCTGGTGGCCGTCGGCGCGCACTTGTACATCGCCGGCGACGCTCTGTGCGGCCTGCACATGATCTTCGGGTGGCCGGCGTCGGACACGGCGTACGTGCTGATGGAGATGCCGCTGTACTACATGGCCATCACGTGCGAGGCCATCGGCGCCCTGGGGCTGGGACTCGATGCCCACAAAAAGAGAACGTGAGATGATCTTTCGCTCGGATCTCGCGTTGCGCAATAACAGAAAAGACCCGCGCAAGAAACCATCGCGGCGCACGGGAAGGGCCGCCAAGTACGTCTCAGTGACTGTGCCTGATCCATCTGGAGTGTCAGCGGGGCGGTTAGGCAATCTGCATTTTCCCGTAAACGGCAACATCCACTCCGGTGGAGAAAGGGCGAAAGAATCTTGGTGACTCAGCCGCTTGGATAGCGAACGTTTGTGTGTACTTTTTTCGCCAAGCGGAAAATAGCAGCAGCACAACCTCACCGGTCTGTGGAGCAGCTCTCTCGCCTGGCCGCCTCTTGAAAATACCCTCAAGGATCCTGGACATGCTCGGTCAGATGCTGCGCCGCCGGGGGACCCCGGCCGACACCGCCGTGCCCCTCAAGCAGATGTCCTCGGGCTCCTCCTCTGCGAGCACCGCAGGCGAGAAGGACCGCCAGCAGGTCTCCACCGCCGAGAAGCCCCGCGCGTCGACCATCACCGTCTCCCTGCTCGACGGCGACCTCTCCCGGATGCCCGTGCTCATGGGCCTCGTCCTCGGCGCCACCTGGTTCGTTTCGCACCGCTTTCGCACCCCCCTCTGTACTTTTCCTCTCGCGTTTCTTTCGGGTTTCCTTCTGCTGTGGAGTTTTGGGGGTCGTTGGGGGGAATGGGTTCTCAGCGAACCGTGACGTGACGTGATGCTACCGTGCGTGGCGAGCGGAGGGCCAGGGGCACCCGCATGCACACACCACCCGCAACTGTGACTCAATGTGCACAATTGCACTTTTGTTCCGCTGGGGAATCGCACAGGGCGCTGGACAGCATCCTCGACGCTGCGATCAAGGGGAGGCTCGCGGAGGAGTTTGCGCCGCTGGCCGGGTGGCTGCACCGCCTGCCCCTCGTGGTCGTCCTCAACGCCGTGGGCGGCTGCTTCTCGACGTTTGCGTGGTTCCTGATCGCCGCGGGCAACCGCGGGCTGCTGGGGCGCAGGGCGAGCGCCCTCCTGTACGGCGCGTGCCAGCTGGTGCTGCTCCTGGCGCCCGCCGCCATGCTCGCGTGGATCCACCCGCAGTACAGCCCCGTGCTGGGCGCCGCGCTGCTGATGCACCACGCGGTGTTCATCATGAAGTCGCACTCGTACTACTTCCTCTGCCGCGACGACAAGACCGCGGCCTGCGGGCTCAGGGAGTACGCCATGTACATCATGTTCCCGACGCTGGTGTACCACCCCCGCTGCGAGTACGAGCGCACCAAGGTGAGCGCGAGCGCCGGGCACTGTGTGCGGGGAGCACTGACAGGCTTGTGCAGAAAGTCAGGTGGTCGTTTGTTGCGTCGCACGCAGTGGCGGGGTTCGTCAGCTTCCTCGTGCTCTACCAGATTATGCGCAACTTGGTCGGGCCGATCCTCATGCAGTACGCGTCGTCTGAGGTCAACTTCTGGCGCCTGTGGATGCACCTCATGGTGCCGGCCTTCTGCATGTTCCTGACCGCGTTCTACGGCGTCTTCCACTGCCTTCTGAACATCATCTCGGAGCTGCTGCTGTACAGCGACAGGGATTTCTACCGCGACTGGTGGCACTCGACCGACATGGGCGAGTGGACCCGCAAGTGGAACTCCACCGTGCAGAACTGGATCGCGGCCCAGTACATCTTCATGCGACACGAGCTCGGCCTGCCGCGCGGCCTCGCGACGTTCCTCGCGATATTCCTCTCGGGCTGCTGGCATGACTTCATCCTAGCGTTCATGTTCCACCAGCTGACGCTGTGGACGATGATGTTCATGTCGCTGCAGGTCATCCTCATCACCCTCGCGCGCACTTCTATCGGCGTCAAGGTCAACAACAAATGCGGCTCTCTGCTGGTCCTCATGATGCTGCCGACCGGGTTCGGCCTCCTGATTGCAGCCTGGGGGTCCTGCTACTTCGGCTGCCCCAAGGCCGTGTGCCTGCCCCATGAACTTATTAAGACCATGCTACCATAGAAAAGGCGACACCAACAATTGATTCATCACAACACACGCCTGCAAAAACAGAGAGAGTTCTTCAAAATTCTACGGAGGTTACTAGTCCTCATCACTGGGAAGTTCTTCGAAATCGAACTGAATCGCAGGGCCATCCCCCAGCAGCAGTCCTCCCTCGCTGGGTGCCACTGCAGCGGCAGCGATCTGCGCTGGTGGCTCCTGCGCGCCAGGGGCGGCGGCGGCGGCGGCGGCAGCAGCAGCAGGTGGCTGGTCAGCGAATGGGTCCTGGCCAAGTGGCTGATGGGCGATGCTCTGAACCACCAACTGCCTCTGCTGCTCGCTGATCTGCTGTCGCTGCTGGATGAGCTGCTGGAGCTGCTGCTGCTGCTTCTGCAGGTGGCGCCGCAGGTCTTCCGGCGGCGCGAGGGCATCCGCGTCCTTGAGTCCGTCGCGAATGTCCCCAGAGCTGACAGCCTTCTTGTACAGGCGCTGGACTGCCTTCGCGGATCGCCACGGCAGATAGACCCTCGTGATCGTCTCCCACTTGGGTCCATACTGCTCCATGCCCCACAGTATTCTCTGCTTCTCGTACTCGGTCAGAGGCGGCTCCATGTCGATTCTCTTGATCGGGTTGTCTTCGGTCCTGCGCCCAATTCGGTACCTGTACCGGGCCTCCACCTGTGCAGCTGTTTTGGTCGGCAACAATCGCTGAACCTGCAACACGGGGTGAGCACTGCGGAGCAGTCGGCAGGAGCCACTCACTATGAGAGACCAGTTCCTGTCGTAGTTGTTGACGCCCAGAGCAAGAAGGTTGTCCTCGGAGTTGGCCCAGCCGCTCCTGCCAATGTCGGTGGACACTATTCGGAACCGCGGGTCGAAGAACGTCTGGCACGAGGCCAGCAGCGTCTCGGCGAGCTCGGGCGAGCCAGGGAGCTGGCCCGCGGCGTCCACGACCGAGTCGAGGTTCGTGACGCCCGGGAAGTTGAGCACGGTGCACACCTTGCTCATGTCTGGCTGCCCGTCGAGTGCTATGCACGTCGCCAGCATGCTCTTGTACGCCAGCGTCACCTGGCAGCACCTCGATATCTCCCTCAGCATCCCGCAGAGCGACGCAGCGGCTTCCTTGTCCGGCGCCACCATCCCGCAGACCCGCACGAGCACCTGAATCAGCATCTGCGAGTGCTGCGCGATCTGCGCCCGCAGGCGCGCGACGAGCTCCGGAGGGAACAGCACCCTGGGCGTCCCAGCCGGCGCCACACGCCGCTCCTCCTCTGGCAGCGGCGGCCTGCGGCGGGGCTTCTGCTGCCTGCGCTTGCTCGTCGCCTCCTTGCCCCGCGAGGCGCCCATGGGCGGAGCAAACACCTGCGTCTGGCCCTCGTTCAGCACCTCGGCAGTGTTCAGCACAAGCAACTCGACCTCCTACAGCAACACAGCATAACACAAAACGCGTTTTTCAATGAAAAACGTAAGCGCGCTGATGGAAGTCCGCGGGGAATTCTGGACCTTTCTTGGTATCGGTCGCAGCGGACGAGACGCGGCGGGAACAGATGCGCTCCCAGGGGCAGACTGCAGCACGACGGGCGTGTCTGCGCTGCTGTCGAGCATGTCGTCCTCCGCCTCATCTGCGAACGCGTCTTCGTCGTCTTCGGCGGTTCCGGGCGCGAGTGCGTCGCCCCCGGCGCCCGTCGCGGGCGGGATGAAGTCGGGGTCGTTCGGGTCGTCGTCGGTTGGCGCGGTTCCGGGTGGCGGGGCGAACACTGACTGCAGGAACTCGGCGTAGGCGAGCTGGCGAGCAACGTCCTCGTCGTCCTGCTGCTCGAGAGGCGGGAAAGCGGCGGCGGGGGTCGGCGCGCCGAACTCCTGCTGCTGCGCCAACAGAAAGTCCTGCGGCCCCTGCGGCTCCATTCCCAAAAACAGAGAGTGGTATCTCCCTCCGAGAAAAATCTCGCGATTCGGGGGACAAAAATAAACGCGATCCTGCCCTCTTTGGGACCCCCCATGCGCCTAAGTTCTCGGACACGCACACCTGCACCTTGCACAACCACTACTGAAGCACATGCAATACGCTACTTTGAAACACAGCACCCAGACACTGGAAGTCAATCACACCCTGGGGTTTAAGTATGTGCTGTGTAGAGGTGAACGTGAACAGGCCGAAAGAGAGATTGGTTGGCGGGTTTGTTACTGGAAGGTGAGTCGGGTGGATGGAGAGGGAAGAGAGAGAGAGAGAGAACGATGTGTGGTGCGTAATGGATGGAATGTGAGGGAAGAAAGGGAACCAAAATACCAGAGCGCAGCTCCAACAGATCCCCCCAGCGCAGCATCCGCAACACGGGGACCCTCGCAAGCAGAGGGGAGCAGCAGCAGCGGGGCTCGACACTGGCGTTGCGCTCACTGCCCCGGCGACAGCGGCGACGGCGGCAGCGCGACGTTGTACCGCGTCGCGGGCGCAGGGGCTGCGCTGTCTATCGGCGACGCCAGCTCCAGGTGCGGCGACCCGAACCCCGCGGACCCCGCGGCCGCGTGCCCCAGGAGCAGCGGCGCGTCCGACGCGGCTATCGACGACGACGAGGGCTCTCTGTGCAGCGCCTGCGCGTGGGCGCTGTTGGCCGCGGCGGAGGGGGAGCCCAGCTGGAACGACGTCGTTGGTCGCAGCCGCTGCGCCCTGCGGTCCGTGACGCAGAGCGACACGGCCGTCGTGTGGTCGAGCTTGCCCGGGTAGGCGCGCGTGTCCGAGGGCTGCTTCTTCTTGGGGTTCGCCTCCATCCACTGGCGCATGGGCTCTGTCGTGTTGTGCGCGTACTCGATGAGCCTGTTGACGAGGTGCGCGGGGCACACGAGGCCCTCGGACGGCGAGGCGGCGCCCGGGGGGCCCAGCCCGACGATGTCGCGCAGCAGGGTCGTGGAGAAGCGCTCTCGCACGGCGGTGAGCTGCTCGGCAGGCACCTCGCACCACTGCGCCTGCGGCAGGCCAAAGTCCGCGGGGACGCGCCCCAGGAACGAGGGGTCCAGGTTGTCGTAGACGCCGTCGGTGCACAGCGTGATGACGTCGCCCGTGTCGATGGGCGTGTAGTACAGGTTCAGGTTGCGCAGGTCCGGGTGCCCGTCGACGTAGCGCCCGAGGCGGCCCCCGGGGTCTCGCGTGTCGACGCACCTGTTGCCCACAGTCACGTCTCGGAACTCGTTGGCGGCCTTGCAGTAGTGCAGAGCCTTGCAGTCGCCGACGCTCGCGCACAGGAACGCCCACTGCTGCGCAGGCGGCTCCGCCTCCAGCAGCTGGCGCGGGGGAGGAGGGGTGGCACCGAGCAGGGGTCAGAGAGAGCCGAGAAAAGGGTGGACGGTTGGTTGGGAGGCGCACCTTGACAACGACTCCGACGAGGACGGTTGTGGTGGCGACGATGTACTGGTCTTGGAACGTCCGGCATATCTCCCCGTGCGCCTCGCACATGGCCCTCAGCAGCAGGTGCCCCACGTTCTGCCCGAGGGCGAAGGCCGCCGCGTTCCAGCCAGGCGTTAGCAGCAGCCTTGCGGGGGGCCCCCCAACAGGACCCGCCACCCCACACAAGAAAGGGCCGAGCCAGTGACGCGGCCGGAGAGAATACACGCCGGACCCGCTGGGAAAACGGGTGCCGGACGAAAATTAGCAGAAAAGGGGAAACGAACAGGGAGGTCGGTCATTTGGTCGACGCGGTGCTTGAGGTAGTTGCCGGCGCCGACCATGGCCTTGTGGGCCGCCGTCGACGGCCCGGCGCCCCAGTTGCAGCCGTCGGCGATGCCGATGACGGCGCCGTTGTCGTAGACGACGCTCAGGAACGCGTCGGCGTTGGGGTCGCCGCAGCGCACGCGCCTGCCGCCCACCGTCAGCACGGGGTACGTGCTGATCGACTTGGCGCTCAGCAGCGGCGTCTCCACGTCCATGCTCTGCACCTCCACAAGTTCACTCCCGTCCCTACGTTCACCGTAGTGAAAAATCGGTGAAACGCGGTGAGAGGTGAGGGTTGGGTTGGGGCCCAAGCCGCAGGGCTGCAGGAGGTGGGCGGGGGGGATGTGGCACGGACTCGACGCATGGCGGCTCGACCTTGAAGGGCGGGAGCGTGTGGTAGTGGGAGGCGCTGAGGCTGTTGCCACGGCGCTTGGTGGGGACGGCGGACTCGGGGGCCGCGTTGGCGTCTGTGGACATGAGGAGAGCGGGCGCGAAAAGATCTCGCGAGATATCGTCGATCAGGCCGGTTGCGACGACGGGCGGGCGCCACGCAGCTCAGGAGAGGGCCACGGCGGGAACGGTGGGCCGAGTGGGGCGAGGAAGAGGAGTGTGCGTCGCCCCGGAGCACAATAGGGGGTTTCGCGGAGAGAAATCTATCTTTAAAAAGGAGATATGAAATGCAGCATCAACGATCATCCCGCCCGGTCTTCTTTTCGCCCCGGTGGTCTCTCCTGTCCTCGTGGTCCCGATTCCCCGGAGGCCCCACCTCGCCTGTTGCCAGAACTGTTCCGAACATGTGTGGCGTGATAGAAAAATGGCTCCCAATCCATAGAACTGGAAATTATTTACTGGCCGGTCCCTGGGGGCATTCCGAGAAGCCTCTTCTCCGCCTTGGTGGGAAGCACAGAGTGCGCAAGTGCGTACTGTACTCTGGCGCCGAGTGTTGATTTGTGCCCATTTCTTCATCCTTTCCTGCTCAGGGAGGCAGCAAGATGGGAAGGCAATCCAACTGACGGCTCCCTGCCAGCACCGTCGGCACCAACCGAGTCCTCTCAGCGGCGCGATTGCGAGGGAGGGTTTTCATGACGAGGGCACGGCAGATTTGGATGACACGCCTGTGGGCCGATTTGCACATCAGAAGTTGGTGCTCAGCACAGGCACACACACCCGCACGCGTCAACCGACTGCAGCCCCTTCCCGCAGGAAGGGCCTCCCCCAACTCTCAGCGCGGCGCGCAACACCCCTGCAGAATGCACGTGGCCGTGTTCCTCGCCACAGTCGTCCTCCCGCCTGCGCTGCTCGTCGGTATGCCGGCCTTGCCTTCGCAGACTCAGTTCTTGTCGGGGGCAAAAGACGCTCACCAAGCGCACGGGAAAACCCCACACAAAAATCCCCCCACGCAGCGGCGCTGACGAGCGTCAGTGTGTACTCGATGCTCTTCATGCTGCTGTTCGGCGCGGCGTGTGCCTTCCCCCCGTTCCTCTCGCGCAGGAAAAGTGAGTTCGTATAAAGGAAATCGCCCAACTGACCGCCCGCGGGGATACGTCGCCCAGCGCTCTCGGTCGTGGCGCTCTCGTGGACCTCGCTCGCGCTCTCGATGAGCTCGCTGCTGGGCCAGCTCGTGTGGAACGCATCGGGCGGGCGCGTGGGCGCGCAGGGCTCCCTGGCCGCCAAGGCGTTCGGCTTTGTCAGGCTCACGCAGATCAGCGCCCTCTCGGCCGTGGGCCACGTCCTCCCCCACGGCGTCCTCTTCATCGTAGCCCTCGCGGTCGCGCTGCTGGGGTCCCGCAGGATCACCGAGGCCTCGGCGGCGCGCCCGTACGCGGCCTCGTACCCGTTCCCGCTGTGGCGCGGGTTTCTCTGGTGCGTCTGATTCCCGACGCTCCCATACACCTTGCTTTGCTTATGACGAATCGACTCCTGGGACAGCGTACTGTCGATGACCGCCGCAGCAATGTTTGTGCCGAGCATCCTTGCCTCGGCGTACCTGGTTGCCCTGCTGGTCGTCATCATCGGGCTAGCGGTGTGCAAGCGGCCGCTTGCGTGGCTGCTGAGGCTCGTCGGCCGGCCTCTGCTGGTCTTTATGGCTTGCCACTGCGTCATTACGTACATCTGCCTGCTCGACGGCGTATGGCAGCGCACTGAGCGCAGGGCCAAGCTCTTCGGGCTGCTGGTGCCCTCGGACTTCCACTCGTGGTCCAACTGGCCGCAGATAGTGTCGCACGGCACTGCTGTGCTGCTCTTCTTCTTCGTACGCTACCACTGCCGTTCTGAAAGCGCTCAAGCAGCCCCGCGCAGCTGGCGACGCCCACGACGCACACGCACTCCTCGTCATCCACGCCAGTGACGCAGAGGATGATCGACAAGGGCGACCCCTGGCGCAACACGAAGGCCTACATCCGCGCAGCGGTGGACCCGCACGGCTGGAAGGTATGTAGCGGCTGCTTTTCGGTAACCAACGGCAAACCCCACAGATTGGAATGCTGTTTTTCTTCCTCTCGTGCTTCATTGCCCCGGGCGTGTTCTTCCTGGTTGTTATGCTCTGCATATGCGGCCTGTCGTTCCTGGATTCTCGGCTGTCATCCCGGCTCAGTCCAATCCCTGCTTCTGTCTTCGGGGTGATTGTGGTGGCCCAGTACATAGTCAACATTCCCATTGGCATCTCCGTATGATGTAATTTCTTCTGGCTCCTATCTGAACCAACGCCTTGTAGAGTTCAACCGCAACGGTGCTGTCCAACCTGTCTCTCAAGATCTTCGACAAGCAGCAAGCCGGCGGAGCTCTATGTATGATCGCTTTTTAGCTCCACAGTCACGCTCACTGCTGCGTGTAGCGGTGGAGTTCTTGGTCCTGTTCGTGTGGTCAGTGATTGCCCGCATCATCTGGCACTGGGACAATATTCAACCATCAGGTTCATCCAACTCTGTGAATTCTTCCCAATGCCCTGCAGCTAAGCCGTCGCCGTCGCCATCGCCCGCGGTTTCCGCCTCATCGTCTTCATCGTCGCTCATACCTCCGAGCACGTCGGCTGTTGCTGCCGCTGTTCCACAAGAGCCCGGGAAGATGCAGAGATTCAAGGAGAGAGTCACATTGCTCCGCGGAACTGCCAAGGACGGTATGCTGCCCCCTCCTTTTGGCCAAACCTGTCTGACCAACATAATAACGCCAACCGCACAGGGATAATGCTGTTTTTGTTTGTCATAGTGCAGTACTCGTACATTCTCTCTTTGATCGGTCTCTACTTCGCTTGCCTTACAGGGGCTTCTGTCCTCAACGCCGGCTACAGTAGGTCTCATTCGTGATTCTATGTAACGCTTGCACAGTGCTGTTTTTCCTCGCCTTCGCTGTCAGCCAGCATCTGGCTCACTCGGCCTGGATATTCCTCGTCATATACTCGCAGCTCGTTGTGTCCTTGGTGTTTATTTGGCAAGTCTCGTGGACGACGGGCGTTCTCAGTGACAAATATGCCCACTTCTCTGGTACTGGCAGACGCTCTTTGCCATACTCACGAAGAACCCAAAGGTCTCATCCACTACGACCAAGAACCCCAACCCAAGGCAGTGTGGCTCGGAATGATCTGGGAGATTGTCATTGCCGTGTTCGTTACCGTACAATGGCATGTTGAGAGACTCTTCGGCCGCAGTATCTTCTCTCCGCCACCCGGTATGGATGGCCCTTCGCTGCAAGACTAATCTCTGCGATGCAGACCAACGGCACAGGAGGGCCACCATCGAGCTCAGGGGGAAATTTCTCCAGATCCAAATGTCAGAGGGCATGAACATGATCAACAAACTGGGGTCCACTTTGGCCAAATGGTACTCCCAGTGCTTTTGTTTGTCAACACTGAAGTGTCGCACAGGTTCAAGTCCTTTGGCGTCGTGTTTTGCTACGGATCACTGCTTCTTGCCGGTCTTCTTGCCCCTCTTTCTGCTGTCTCCTTGATGTACGATTTCCCCCTCCCATAGCCGTTTCTAAGAGTTTTGTAGTTACCTGCTCATCCTGAACATTTGCCTGCTGTTCCACTGCCACCTCCGACACGGAAAATCCGTTGTGAAGCGTATCTGGGTTTTCTTCGTCTTCTTGGAAGCACTCATTCTTCTGGCGTGCTATGCCTACCAGTTCGACCTGTTCAACGAATGGCTCGACAGGCTTTACAAGGAAACGTCGATGTCCAAGAGTGAGACGACTCGAAGTTATTGCTGTTAACGTTTTATGGTTTGCAGAGATCACCATGAGAGAGCTTGGAATGATTGCATACCACAAGGAACTGTTCTTCGGGCTTCTTCCCAACGTACAGCAAACGGTACATTTTGATGTACTAACACACCCTCAGGTTGCTGTTCTGGTATTCTCGATTCTGCAACTGAGGTCCTTTATTTCCAAGAGCGAGCCAAAGCCCGTACGCCTTGTATTCAAATCGGATTGTTTTTCTGAACGTGAATATAGGGAGAGGAGCCATTCAAGCTCCCGAAGCAGCTGGAAATGCTCTTCGGGGTACTTTCAAGAAGCTTGTTTTGCTTCGGGCCGTTCTTTACGTTTTTGTGTGTCGCCCTGGTGCGTCCCTTGTGCCCTGAGCGACCTTATACAATAACAATATTATGAGCAGGTAGTATACGTGGAGGACATTAGCATATTTCATATCATTATCTTGGTCCTACTGCTGCTCTCGCAATTCTTCCCAAAAGGTGTCGACTTGATATGCGGCCCGATACTCTGGACCTGCCAGGTGAGGTGCTCTTCGTCAATCAAAACTGAAAGTTGCTTCCCGTAAGGTTTTCTTCTTTGCAATCCTGGTGTACAACTTCAGCGGATTCGATGACTACGGGAGCAACTACTCGGCGCTTCTGTGGCTTGGACTGAAGAGGGACTACGATAGTGCAAACGCCATCAAAGTGCACACCGAGACATGTACGTGAATCCTACATTCGGATACCGGTTTTAACATCGCTTCAGGGGGGATGGTCCGCGAGTACATCGCCATCGTGATCCTTGTGATGATCCAGAGAATGAGCTTCTACTACGAATCCGGAAAGCTGCAAGATGTTTGCATCAGACAATGCACTGTCCATCTAACACAAATGCAGAAATCGAATGCGAGGGAGAAGATCTTCCTCTTTCCCGCGCCCAAAGACTACGGCCTCAAGACTGAAGTCGGCGTGTTCACCGCAACGCGAACGATGTGGTTCATTTCACATTCCTACCGGATGCTGGCATACCAGGCGCGTCAATATTCCTGCCTCTCGGGGTTTCTGACTAGGTCTCGTGCAGATCGCCTTCGTACTGCTGTGTATCGCTCTGTTCACGCACTTCAGGAATATCCTGGGTGTGTTGTACTTTGTGTCGCTTCTGATCGGGCTCAGCGTGGAGAGAAAGCATACCCGCCGATGTGAGTCATTTTGTCTCGCCCGCTTTTCCGGTTTGCTGTCTCACCACTCCCTTCCAGTGGCTTACTTTCTCATGGCACTCCTGTCGGTTCTCGTCGTGTTTGCAACCTGCTGTGCGCACGGGATGCCCCCACGGTTCTCGCCGCCAGAAAGCCAAGACACTTTATACGAGGGGACAAGTGCGTCGTCCGAATCTGAAGGACAAAATTGGCCGTGGTCCACATGGTCCGAGGAGCTGCAGATCTACCTCCTTCTCGACGACTCGCGGATCAGCACATACATCCTGGACCTCCTCGTTATCTTCTCGATGTCGAGCATTTTCTTTATGCCCCGCGACACGGTCGACATCTACGAAGTGATCAAGGTCCCGCAGGAGGACAAGGCGTTCCCCAACAAGCCTCGCTCGGTCTCCAACTGGATCCGCTACGTCATCTTCCGGTCGTACGCGCTGGTGATGTTGCTGTGTCTCGTCACCGCTGGCGCCTATCAGGACATTCTCTCCATGTGCTACGTTACATATGCTCTCGTCATGCTGTATCTCGCAGACTTCCTTTATGTGCACAAAAAGCGCTGGAATGCCATGCGCTACCTCAACTACGTGATCATCTCGTTGCAGGCACGCCCCGGTTTTTTCCCCAGCCGGACAACTAATTCTGTTCGCCTGCACAGTTGGCCTTTCAAGTGGCCTACGTCCTCGTGGTGCAGTTCAGCATCCAGCGGGTCGACAGGCATTTGGAGACTATGGAGAAAATCAGTACTGTCATCGGGCTGCGCTGGGTCGACGCTAACGACTCTGAGATCGCCAAGAGCAACTTGTTCTTCGCCATCGTGGTCCTCGTTCTCTTTGCGATACAACGCACCATGGTGCGATAAGAGCGGTGAGTGTGTTTCTCATTTCCCCGATTGCGCTTCGCAGACTACGGTTCTGCGCCGCGAACTCTCGATGGTCCGCGCTCACGTCTCCGAGAACGAGACAAGAGCATACGAGAAGGCACGCGAGTTGATGGGCGCCGGTGCAAACGATACCATAGACGAGATCAACAGGCTGCTTGAGGAGAAGCGCATGCGCAGGGAGCGACTCAACATGCGTGCGTATTCACTTTTTGCGGGGCAATCGAAAGCTCACAGATGGCCGGAAACAACAGTACGCGAGGAGAGGCGCCGTTCGTTTGCCATACTGGCAGAGAGAGCAGAGCAGGCTGTATTGGACGACGAAGAAGACGAGGAGCCTGCGGCCGAGGAGCCCGAAAAGGAGAAGCGGCCACTGAAGCAGAAGATCGCGGACTTTATGCGGACCATCCTGTGGCTCCTCAAGCACTTTTTCCTGTATTGCGTGGATAAATCCATCATACTGCTGCACGGGAGCGTCGTCACTGCTGAGAAAAAGAGGATCCTGGAGGAATTCGTGCGCGAGAGCAAGCAGGTTTTGCCAATTCTGACCGCCTGCCACAGATCAGGAGGACACAAGAGGAGCAGGAGAAAGAGATCGCCGCAAAAGAGCACAAGCTCACGCCAGCAGTAACGAGGCGATTCAGGCCCTCGAGTAAGGGCAGCGACAGGCAGGAGCAGGAGGGATCATCGTCGCCGTCCATCCCCATCGTCGTCGTCAAGCCGGATGACGGCCTGGCACCGTCGCCAGAAGACCCCAAGTCCGAGTGCATCGACGCGGGACTCGACAACCAGGTGGGCGTGGCCGCCATTGCCCTGTCACCGAGGAATTCGTCCCCACCGCCGCAGGTCGAGGGTGCTCTCGCAGGCACCGCCGCAGCGGCCGCGTTGCTGGACATCTCAAGCTCGGAAGCGTCGCTCGTCTCAGAGGCTGCTCCTCCCGGCCCCAAGTATCCGAGTATGCCGAATCCCGCTACCATCCGCGGCAGCCGGAATCTCACAAGGTTTCCCAGGTCGTAAGCACCTGCTGATAAAGGGCATACTGGCGTTCAGCATGTCGTCGACACACGTCATTTGCATGCTCGCGATGCTGGTGAACCACTTCATCGAGGGGAGCTTGATCAGCCTTGTGTATGTTATATGCAGCCTCGCGTACGCCGTCATGTGCAGAAGGCCCCGTCCAATGAAGGTTCGTTCGTACACTCGTTTGGTGTAGTCATCGCACATTTCTGATTGTTTTGTTTTCCCCTTGGGAACCCCGTGCAGTTCTTCTGGAACATGATACTCGGATACACCACAGCCCTCATCTGCATCAAGTACCTCATCCAAATCCCCGGGTTCTGCACATGCGAATCCCAAGACGGCGTCTACTGGTCTTTCGATCCGAAAACGTGATAAACAGATTTCTTTCGTCTGTCTAACAATACAAACAGGATTCTCGATGTTCAGGATGGTGGCACATGCTCTTCGGCCAAGTGCAACTCCTACATCGGGGTATCAGTCGATTTCTGCATACGGACTAACACGTACTTTATTCAGGACCCGATATTCAATGCACCTGTACTGATAGGGATCAAGACGACGCTGAGGCCCTTCTTCGTCACCGTCCTCCCAGATCTGCTGGTTCTCCTGGCAGTGCTTCTGCACAAGCACCAAATGCTGGAGCAGGTGAGCACATGCTATCGAGATCGCGTCTGTCTGACGCGCTTCCAAAGGGGTACTGGGACTCGCACATGCAAGTTGCTGCGAGGGACGAGCGCAGGCGGATCGCCAACTACAGGACGATGAAAGAGATGGAATTCTCTGTCCTCTACGAGCCCGAGTCCATTTCGTCGGAGCACGACCACGAAGACCTGGGAAAGGTGCAGACGAGAAAAGTTAGTGTGCCTTTCTCTTCTGAGATTCGCGCCCCCTGTTCAGCGCGTGGCAATTCGGAGTGTGCGGCAGCAGCAAGGGCACCTGACGCTCAACAAGGGAGACGTGATCACCGTGATGAAGAAGGGGCTGACCAAGGCAACCTGGATTGGGATGATCGGAGCAAACGTACGCTTAGTTTGCCATCACATTACTTATTGCTCCACAGATTGGTCTTTTCGACGTCAGGCACACCGTCTCGGAGGCCGAGTACAAGATGGATGATGGTAAGACACTCAATGTACATGTGGCACTAATTTCACCTCCTTCTCAGATAAGACGCAAGACGTTGCGACGATGGCGCTCCCTACCCCCAGGAAGAACAACGACTCAATCTCGGACGTACCGGAGGCTATCATCGAGACGTCCAAGGGCCTAGCGTCGCACTTCAGGAAGATTGGAAGGAGCATCAAGAAATACTACAGGCACCTGCTGTTCGACACTACGCGCTTCCACAGCGACTATTACACGGCCATCTTCCTCTCGGACTTTGGCTGCTTCCTGTACCTCGTGATATTCGGCGGGGAGCTCACGGGCGTCAAGGGGATGATCAGCGAGTACGTGCAGCAGAGCTACATTCCTCGCCAATACGTCGCGCTGCTGGTGTTCCACTTCCTCGTCATCGTTGCCGACAGAATCACGTACATTTGCAAGTCGATCATCGGGAAGGTACGCCATTTCTCGCGTCGTGTGCGTGTCCGTGTACTGACCAGATGGTGGACAGCTTGTGCTCCAATACTTCACACTGGTCGTGTACAACAGCCTGATGCTGTGGTACTTCCCGTCTGTCATGGGCGTCAGCTTTGTCAACTCCGGGAAGCTTCGCGTTCTCTTCCTGATCAAGTGTATCTACTGGGTTCTCTCTGGCCTGCAGGTTCCTTGCCATACAGCGGCATTACGCTCACAGTCGCCTTGCAGATAAGAGACGGTTATCCTGTGATACTGGGAGACAGGTTCTTGATGAGGGGATACTCCACGCTGCACAACCTTTGCTGTACACAACCTTCCTCATGAAACTCGCAGCTCACTTGCCGTTAGTCATCGCGTATCGGTCCATCCCGTTCGTTTACGAGCTCCGGTCAGTCTCCGACTGGACCTTCTCGAAGACGACCCTGAACTTCTGGATGTACCTCAAGGTAGAGGACGTCTACGCTGAGCTCTTTTCTGTCAAGTGCAGTACGCCACAATCGTGTCATTTCCCGTTCCAACGCATCGAGCAGACGTCGAGAGCATGAAGAATGATAAGAGGAAGCGCGGACAGCCTGTGAAGATGAAGGACAAGGCCCTCCTCGGCGTAAGTCACCCACGTTCCTCCCGCATTTCGACTAAGCACTGCACTGCGCCAGTGCCTTTTCTTCACCGCGTTGTGCGTTGTGATCTGGCTGCCGCTGTTGCTCCTGAGCTCCGCTGCCCCCGGAGTTGATGTCACCTTCGTCGACCGCGCGACCACGACGGTTGGGTTTGTCGGGTGGAAGCCGCTGTACGAGCAGTCACTCTCAGAGAAGGTCGGGATCTCGAAGCTGTCGGGATCGAGCTTCGACTACATCCGGGCCACGTGGGGCTTCATGTCGACCGACGACAAACACAGGACCCAGAACTTCACTTTCCCAGTGGTGGGTTCAGTTTAAAGTGCCGGCCGTGGCCCTCACATCGCTGTCTCGTTAGTTCTCCGAGTCGGTGTGGGGTATCACCGACAACAGCCTGGAGAGCCTGAAGTCGACGCTTCCGGACACAGATGTTCCCATCCTCATCCAAGCCGTCACCATCTTCCACAGGTATGCTCCCATATCTCCTTGAATCTGACCGCGCGACACAGGCCATCCGAGTCGTCGGACGTGCCCTCGGACATGGAGTTTGCGACAGAAGCGCGGCAGCTGACAGCCGAAGAGAGAACCGAGTTCGCCCGCGTGCTGACTGAAGGAAATGGGGCGACCATCACGATGCGCAAGCTGCTACCTCGGTTCCTACGGCTGCCCGGAACCACTGGTTCCGTCCAGTGCGCCTCCTCACCAGCGCCTTTGGACGATACTGACAGCGTGGGTTTAGGAGCGTTCACTCGGCAACAACGATTGACTGCGCGTTCCGCTACTGGGGCAACGCGAACAAGAGTGGGAAGGCATCCTCGAACTACTGGGACTTCTACCAGCTGCCCATCAACGAGACAGATGATGAGTACATCTTCAACACGCAGGGTATACAGCAGATTGCGGTTGAGACCCCTGTCCCCCGGGGTCTTGCTGGAGTTGTGGCCAACGTCGGCGTCATCGGGCTCTGTGAGCACCCCATTCCCCCCACCTGCTTTCCCTTCTCTTCTACCACCCGCCAGCCCTGACTTGACCGCGCAGATGCCACGGTCGTCCTGACTGTCGCGAGGTTCGTTCGTGGCATCGTCTCGGGCCTGTCGCATGTGATCATGTTCGAGAACCTGCCGAACCCAGACCCTCTCCTCCAGCTTTGCACGGTACGTGCGCTCTGGGCTCGCACCGATCGGCAGCGTCTCATTGCAGCTCCGCGTAGGACATTCTGATGGCGCGGCAAGACGAGGATCTGATGCTGGAGGAGCTGCTCTCCACAGGTCCGAGTGATTCTTGCGAATCCATGGAAAAAGGGAAAAGACGGGAAATGCAGGAAAAGCGCGGAAAGGCGACACCGAGCCAGGGGGGTGGCTGCGAAAGCGAGGAAATGCAGAGGGGGTACGGAGGAGCAGAGTCCAGCTGGGGGCTATTGGCGAGACTGACGCCCTCCGAGGCCTTTAGCAACTGTCTCTGTGCACTGATTCACATTGTTTTACTCTGTTTTGTCTTTTGGGACCGGGACGTCTTCGGTCAGAAAGCGGGTGGGAACAACCAAGCAGAGAGAGCGGTCGAACTTGTCTGAGTTGTCCTGGAACGCAGGCAGCACTGCCACGGCCCTGTGAAGCGCCCTGAACTCCAGATCAACCTTGGGACCTGCGGTCTCACAGAGAGGAAACGGCGCGAGTGGCACGCCCCTCTTGGGCGACACGAGCTGCTGCGCCCTGATCCCGGAGTCCGTGACCTCCTTGACGACGTAGTACGTGTA
>CACRSC010000033.1:197945-262429 GCA_902651635.1 Mastigamoeba balamuthi
GGGGGGGAGGGGAGAGAGAATGTGCGGGAGTGGAAGAGTTCAAGTGTGTTGGCGGGGGGTATGGCGCACGCGGCAGGTGCTGGCAACGCTGCAGACCTCGCGCGGGGTCAGGAAGGAGAAGACGAGCACTGCCGTGTCGAGTGGCAGCGAGGCGAAGTACGACATATGGCACCGCAGAATGCCGCAATACTCCGGGGAGAGATTCGGCCTCTTCTGCGCGCCTCGCGATATCTGCCTTGATTTTCCAATCTTCTTGTTCACTCTGGGATACTCAATGTTCATTTCGCGACTTTTCTCAACGTGGCCGGAGAAGAAACACGCCACAAAGCAAAAAAAAACTAAGGCAATCACGGCGTGATGGCTGCGCAACTCAGGGCCTTCCTGCCGAGGTCGCCCAGGGACGTGCTCATCGAGCCACGACCAACGGCCAACAAAAACAGCGATGCGTACTTGGTTGTCGCCGACGTGGCGTCGTAGCTGTCCACACTGCGCACTGCTAAGGCGGCAGCTATCAGGGGCCGGGCAGAGTAACAAACAGGGCAGATTGCAGTATCAAAAAGGCTTCCTGTGTAATCAGAGAATACTGCTACTATCTAGTCGTGATTCCTAAACTGTGCAGTAACAGCCCGCAGATGCTTGTTCTTCTCGTTGTCATCATCATCATCATCATTCTGAGCAAAAGGACACTGAGAACATAACAGAAAGGGATTATTTAAGAAGATACAATTCTTGGCCAACATTGATGGGCGGGAATTCCCATTGTTACGGATAAATCTGCGAGAGCAAGGACGTCAGCAGAAAATCCTGCTGGACCTGCATCAGGATTCCTCCGATCAATTGACTCCCGCCCCGGCGAATGACGTCGCTCTCCCTGCACCTAGAAACACAGAACTTTTATTGCTCTGAGAGCCCCCAAACTAGTACACAACATCTGGTGGGTTTTCAGGCTTTTAGCCTCCCCAAGAGTGTTTCTCTCCCGTCTACGGACAGAGACACCCGACCACCCGCACCACCAACAAAGCACTGCACGCAATCTGCGATGTTTGCGCGCAGCAGTGAGGCCCGGCTCACAAGGAAAGCGAGACGCAGGGCAGCGAACGGACCCGATCAAGGACCGGCCCAGGACACGAGGGCCGACGACGCGATCCCGATCACGCAAAAGACCGCACTGACGCCTGACGGGACAACGACTGCACGTCAGAAACGTGCCCGAGACGACGTCGCGTCGACGCCGGGACCCGAAAAAAGGAGGCGCACAACGACTCGCGCCCAGGACCGGATCACGGTGCTTGCGAGACGCCACCGCGACCAAGCACACACGAGGTGCAAGACTTCGCGGCCGCCGAAAAGAATCGCGCCTGAGGACGAAGAGGGCAGCGATACAGGAACAAAGGACCGGAAGCGCACCTGCAAGTGCGAGCACAGCGAGGACGTTGACGCAGAGGCAGCGCCAGCGAGAAAGTGCTCCAGAAAAGTCGTGCGCTTTGCACATCCCGACGCGCACCTGTCGCCCAAGTCAAGTTCGGACCGGAACGCGGACGAGGACGAGAGCGACGACACGGGGACGGCGCAGGGCAGACACCGTGAGCGACACGATGAAGCACGGGTCCTGAGACAGGGAGCCCTGCGCACCCGGGACAGCGACTCAAGATTTCAACGAAGGGCTCGAAATCAATTGTCTCGGCCTCCGACGACACCAGCAGCGAGAGTTCAAGCGCAACAGAATGGGACACATCGGGGAACGAGACTTCGGACGCGGAGGAGCCGGCATCTCAGCCGACGCGCGGACATCGTCGACACGTACAGCGCGAGGAAACTGCGGGAATTAAGATGACGATGCCCGACTTCTTCGGCGACGCAGCAAGTGTTGAGTCCTTCGTGGCGACGATCGAGGCCCACCACAGTGTCATGTGCTGGCACGACTCGACCACCATCAAGGTGATGTGCCTACACTGCAAGGGCAATGCATCGGCCTTTGGCTGGCGGCACGTCAACGACAAGGGCTCCCTGGAGGAGGTGGTCCAGGCACTGCGGAACACGTTCGCACCCAGAAGACCAGATGCGTTCAGCTGGTTGAGTGAGTGCGTGCAGGCCGAGGATGCCACGATGGCGTTGTATGCCCAGACCTTCCTCCAGCGCTACGAGCAGTGCTGCCGTGGTGAAGTCAGCGAGGTCACGGCGACCCAAATATTCATCAACAGCATCCGAGATGAACGAGTTCAGGAGTTAACGAGGGACAGCAACCCGATGACGCTCACAGCAGCATTTCAGCGAGCGCAGACCACGGAGATGACAACGCTGGACCAGCACCGTGCTCGAACCGCACGCACTAATGTCTCGTGGACCAAGGTTATGATCGCCGACCTCAGCGCAGAGCCAGCACGCGGAGTACCCATTCTCTCTGCAACTACAGAACAGCATAGTGAGCAGCTCGTATGTGGATTCCCAGAAGCCAAAGACCGTGATGCAAGGGTGGTCTGCTTTCGATGCCATGCTCGTGGGCACCGCGTAGCCAATTGCCCGATACCCTGCGAGTGCTGTGGAAAACTCGGACACGCCCTACGATACTGCCCCGAAAACCCAAACGGGAGGAGGGCGCCAGCCCCGGCGCCTGTACAAGACCGAGGGCATTTCCAGCAGCAGAGGTGTGGATCATACCGACACGAGGGACTGCGCCATGGGAGACCAGCGACCACGATGGAAGGAGCAGTGCAGCAGGCGCTGCAGGCCTTCAGTGCACGCCTCGAGCATATGGAGCAGACCATGAACAGGAGGTCAGCAGAAGAGACGACCGGGTCGAGAACTGAAGGGGTGCTGCAGAAGACCAACGACGTGATGCCACAGACCCTTGCCAACGACCCAGCCTTCGTCCTCAGCACCTACCTGAACGGCAAGGCCCTGGTGGACGCCCAGGAGGCGGCACCGACAACGTCTCGACCCAGGGCGCAGCCAGCGCCCGAGGTCAGAGTCTAGCCAACCTCGGGGCAGGGTCCAGCGGAGTGGGACCCGTAAGGGCACCCCTTAGGTCCAGGGAGGTGGGACCTGTCAGGGTTCCTCAGGAGGGAGAGCCAGATGGGCCACCCCCAGAGGTAATGCCTACAAAGTCACCTCGAGAGTCCAGCGGGGTGGGACTCCTAAGGTCACCCCAGGAGAGATGCCCTCAAGAAGTTGGGGCCCTCCTACCCTCTACTGGAAGGGCAACAGGGCGACCGTTCGATGGCATTGACACGCATGCGGTTGTAGAAACCTCAGCTGCCCCTGAGGCCCTGGTTGCTGCAGAGGAAGTCCAAAACGACGATTCGGGAGGCCCACCGCTAGACGGCTCAGGGACACCAAGGCCTGCGTTGCAGTAGGAGACTGCCCGGCAACCCAATCGTGGCAAGGACAACCCTGTGGAAGGAGAGGGACGGGAGAGTACTGGGACGTCTCAAAACCAAGGCTCGGGAAAGGCGCACTCGCAGAGAAACGAGTGGTGGGACTCGTCTATCGCGGCACGTCTCCAAGCCCTGAATCGGCTCACGGGAGAGCCACCAGCCAAGTCTGGAGGTGTGGAGGCCTGCGTGGCCCAACCAGCAACGTCAGAAACGAGTCAGACCCGGCCAGCCGACCTGTACATGCAACGACTTCATGTAGTGCTACCGATGCAGCTCACACGACTAAGAGTGGAGGTGATGTTCGACACTGGGGCTCAAGCCTCCATCACGATGAGGACTCTGCAGCAGTGCAGCCCAGGTGCACTGATCGACGAGAAGCAGCAGCTGGACGTGGTAGGGTTTCATCCGATGGTGCGCGTTCGCACCCTGGGACGAGTACACGTGGTTCTGAGACGGAGGATGGGACATATCCGGTCGACCTGTTCGTCATGGAGCACCTACCTGAGGGCGTGGACGTGCTGCTAGGGCTGGACATGATCGTGGCGCATGGTGTGAGCATTCGCTGGAGCGATCATCAGGTAAAATTCGGACATCGTCAGTTGCCAACATCGCGGACAGCTCACATACAAGTCGGACAACGTTGTGTGGCTCGTGCAGTCTCTACTACGGTCGTGGAGCCATACAGTGCTGCTGTAATAACGGCTGCAGTGCCTGCAATGGCCCAGTGTCTACTGTTCGAGCCCAAGTCACGCCCAGACATCAATATAGGAGCCTCGGTCAGCCAGGCAGTTGTAAGGCACAACGAAAGTCAGTTGTTAGTGTCTGTGGTTAACACAACAGCCGAATCCGTCACTGTGGAGCAGGGCGAGGAGCTGGGAAGGCTGAGGAACTCGGCAACACCTACCTAGTGGAGCTAGACAGTGAAGATGCCCTACCAGTTCATCTGTTGGCTGTTGGAGCAGTGGATGTTACTCTCGAACAACTTCCAGAGGAGCTGCAAGAGCACATTCGAACAAAGGTTGCAGAGGCCCAGACTCTAACCGAGGAGCAATGAGCGAGGCTGATGCGGCTTCTAGTACAGCTATATGCGAGCTTTGGAGAAGAACTCACTGATCTGGGACGCTCAAACTTCGTTTCCCACTGTATTGACACTGAAAGTGCACGCCCAATCTACAGGATGCCCTACAGGCAGCCCCAATACCTTCAGTGCTACATTACTGAAGAGGTCGAGCGCATGCTAAAGGCCAACATCATTCGTGAGAGTGTCTCGCCATGGTCAGCGCCAGTGGTCATAGTCCCAAAGAAGGACGGACGCCTTCGTTTCTGCGCTTTCAGCTGCTCGAGGAGGTCCTTATGCAGTTCCAGAAGGCAAACATGAAATTGCGGCTATCCAAATGCCATTTCTTCAAAAACACCGTGGACTTTCTAGGCCATGTGATCCAGCCTGAAGGACTGTCAGTGCAATGTGCAAAGGTGGATGCCCTGTTGCGCATGCCCTGGCCAGTGAACATCGAGGAGCTACGGGGATTTCTGGGCCTGGCCACATATTATCGACGGTTCGTCCACCACTTTGCTGGTCGTGCGACGCCCCTACATGCATTGCTACAGAAGGAGGTGGCCTGGAGGTGGACAGTGGTCGAGAATGATGCCTTTGAGGACCTGAAGCAGGCCCTAGTGCAAGCACCTGTATTGGCATTTCCCGACTGGTCAATTCCCTTCATGATTCAGATGGATATGAGTGAGACTACTCGAACCCTGGGAGCTGTGCTGTCACAAGTGCAGCTCGGACGTGAACGGCCCATTGCATATGCATCACATTGCGCACTATGAATGGTGCTGAATCGAACTACACTGCTACCGAGAAGGAAGGACTTGCCGCGGTATGGGAAGTCGAGCACTTCAAGTGCTATCTGCTGGGTCACCGTTTTGAGCTGGTCATGGACCATGAAGCTCTCGTGCGCATCATCTCAGCCAAGGATCCAAGTGGTAGGCTGGCCCGCTGGGTGATGAAGCTGCAAGGGCACAACTTTGTGATTCGTCATCGCCCTGGTCAAGTCCATGGGAATGCAGATGGCTTGACTCGTGCCCCACGGCCCCCTGCACTACCTACTGTATCTGCTCCAGTGGAAGGGACGAATGAAGGAGAGAAGCAGGCAACCCGTGCAGTCCTGGCAGCTACAGGGCAGATCGGCCTGTTTGTAGCCAACTCAATGGATGAGCTTCGTCAAGCACAGGAACGTGACGGGCTCACAGGGCCGATAGTGCAGTACCTTCGAGCTACAGGGCCTCGAGCACTGCCTGATGATGTGATCTCCAAGCAAGTGGACCTCACGACGTGCTTTCTGGACGACCACGGAGTGCTGCGGGTCTTACTTCAAGGGCCTCACGGTTCACCGGATCCCCTACGACCCATCTTCCTACCAGAGAGCCTGCGTGCTGCAGCACTGGCTCTGGCCCACGACGACTCCCTGGCAGCCCACATGGGCATCGAGAAGACCCTGTGGCAGCTGCGTCCACATTGGTTCTGGCCTGCACAGTCAACCAGCGTCATCCAGTACATCAACACATGCCCGTTGTGCCAGCGGACCTGACAGCATCAAGTCCCAGGACCCTATCTCGACCCTATCCCGATTGGAGCACCCCTCGAGCGCATGCACGTGGACCTCGCAGGCCCCATGCGAGCATCCTCTACTACGGGAGCCAAACACTTCATTGTGTTCGTGGACGCATTCACAAAGTGGACCGTGGCAGAGCCGTTGACATCGACTTTGGCAACAGCCTGTGCACAGGTGTTCATTGACCGTGTGGTGTGTCAGCTGGGCACCCCACAACTGCTGGTTTCAGACTGAGGAGTGAACCTGGCAGGACAGATCATGACGGAAGTCCCGCGACTACTGGGCATGCAGCGTGCCTTCACGACCACGTACCACCCGCAGACCGATGAGCAAGCTGAAGCTGCTGTCAAGATGATCAAAAAAAGCACTATGGAGCATCGTCTGTGCACGAACGGGTCCCTGGGACGCCTACCTACATATGGCAGTGTGGGCTGTAAACAGCAGCTTTCATGGCAGCATCCAGAACACGCCCTTTAACCTGCTGTATGGTCGCGACCCGCTGAACTACTGGGAAACGGTACTGTACAGTGATTGTACCCAGTGCGACGTGCCAGCCCATGCAACCGCCCTCGTCAACGACCTCCGCAAGGTATGGGAAGCCGCTCAGCAAGCCCTCGAGACTGCATCTGCATGGCAGACAAGTTATGCGAACCATAGTCGTGCCGCACTGCCCGACTTCATAGCAGGAGACCCCGTTCTGCACAAGGTAGACGTGCCGCTGGACCCACTCCAGATGGGAAGCTGGCAAGATCAATGGACTCCAGGCTTCACCATCACCTACTGCGCATCCCCAGTGCTCTACTTCCTGCACGACGCTGCCGGGAAGCTGGTTGGGCCCGTGAACGTTGACCACCTACGGCCCCTACGAACTCGCACTGCTGGGCACGAAAATGACGTATCAGAGCCTGTGACTGCAACAGATGACCCGGAGGTTCACCGCAAAGGTCCGCCGAGAAGGCCCGACAAACCCGAAGCAAAGGGAATGATGGACGAGGAGCCTGGCCAAGGTCTGCCGAGGGGCTCCCCCAGTCCACGAGATGAACCACCACAGGGACCAATAGGTCCACAGGGCAGCATGCAGGGTGGCTTGGACGTAGCGCCAGCACCTCATGGTCAGGACTCGGCATCCTGGCTGCCAGCTCTTCGATCAGGCAATGTGCCACTGTCGCGCGAGTCTGGCCTGTCTCCACAGAAGGGGGAGCCGTCTGCCTTAGCACATGGGGTGCAAGAGCAACGAGCCCTTCATGAGGAACAAGGCAGTGCCTGGATCGTAGCTGCACGTAAGAGGAAGGGCAGTTACATGATACTATATGATGTACAGCTTCCCCCAGACGGAAACCAGCAGTGAATACCATCTGCCATCGTTAAGGTATCGCATCCTCAAGCCCTGGAGAAGTTCTGGAGAGAGTGGGATCTGTCCGAGGCCCAGTTCCTCACAAATCCCATTCTGCCGGGAACTCTGCACTGAAAACAAACCCCGTAAGGGAAAGTCATGCTCAGTACAAATTGGACACTCGTACGAGTGACACTGAGTGCCGATCGCTCCAGGTAGCGATGGCCATAACATCATGCACCAAGAGTGGGCACCCCCCGAGGCACTGGCCATGGGCGATTGCGACTCAAGTGGTGCTGATGGGCGAGTGGGAAGGGTTGTGACGAACTGCGTGGGCGACGGATTTCCGTCCTCACGATTTCGAGTGGGCCCCGGGCCCCCTGCAGCGGCTCATGCCCTCAGGCGACTTAGTCCTCAATTCACGAGTGGCCCTAGTGCCCCTGCATTAGTTCCTCACAGCCATCACAGTCCTGCGAGTTTTGTGCATGTGCGTCACGCGTGCGTGTGTGTTGCGCTAATGCAGGGTTGATAGATGATGAAGCAGGTCTGGACGGCAAGGCCTCTCGGTTTTTCCTGAAGGGCCTTTTCCGAGAGACGCCCCGGACGCTGCAGGCCCCTCCATCTCCCGACCCCTGGCACCAAGTCCACCAAGCTGTCCCGTCGAGACCGGCCCCAACCCCGAGTACCAAGACGCTTCAAGTTCGACGAGCCGACATTAGCAAAGAAATCATGTACCTGCTTCACACTGAGTGACCATGGCAAGGGCCATAGAGGTCGAATGAGACTCTGATATGTCTCTGATAGTCCTGCCAGATTTGATTCTGCATCAATATTAGTATTATTGTAAGGTAAAAGTGCAAACCTTCAGCTCTCTGATTGAGAAGATATTGTTCTTGACCTTCAGACCACCATCTGCCCAAAAGTGAAGTGCAGTGATAGTCAGAGGGATATGTGGGAAGTCCTTCTTGATTGTATTCCACAGAGACTGCATTCCCAGGGACGTGTACTTCCACGTGCTTGGAGCCTGAACCATACAGTCAAAGTGATACCATCTATTATCATCTACAAGACCCCAAACTGCGAAATCCAAGTCATGCAACTTGATTTCTGCAGTTTCATGGAAGATGGTGTAGTCGAAGATAATCAGAAGTTCCCCTGCTCTGAGGTTGTTCTTATGAGGACACTGGACATGACACTGATTGTAAACAATCTGAATGTGCTTCATATAAACGAGATGCTCCTCCTCAGAGATCAGCTCACCACTGTGCTCCTTCAGCCTGAAATGAGTACAGATTGGGCAGGAGTATCTGAAAAAATGAGTGAATAAACAGATAATAAAAAAACCGATCAAAAACAGCAGTGAAGATTCGTGCTTGGTGAACAAGCTCCAAAAACCGAGTTTCTTCCAATGGCTTAGAGACTGCCTTTTCATAGTGCAAAAAGGCCTCTCCAAATTTACCCCAGTCAGTAAACCATAGTGTCTTTCTTTCAGACTGCACAGCAGTGACTGAGAGAAGCCATTTTTTCATTTCTCTGCAGCCTCAGCTAAATAAATGTGAGAGAAAAACGAGAAAAATCATACTGGTTGGCCACTTGGAGAATCGGTCTGCACTCACAAACCAGGACACTGCGCACTGCCTTGGGCTGCGCCTTGCGTGGCGGGGGAACTCGGGAGAGCAGATCAGGGAAGTTTATTTCCTTGTGAACATGACTGATTGTCCGTGCTGATAATCCAGTCAAGCTTGCAATATCCCTGTTTTTAGTCATTTCTATTAGAGACTTTTTGTAGATATGATTATAACCGTGATGACAGGCAAGAATACATGCAGCATGCAATTCGAGCCTGGCCTCCTGCAGAGAAATAGGAATTAAGCATCTGAATACCCCTAAGGGGTTTTCAATTCCTCTAATGATCCACTTCTCACAGAGACACTGTAATGTTTCTTGTTTTAAACAATTGCAGAGCATTATTTACCTTCAGAAGATAGGGGAAGAACCACATAGGAAGGGTCCTGATGCAGTAAACACTCAGATAATGTGCTTTTTTGCTTCCAGGAATCCATCAACAGAACGAGGACCCTATGTGAAGCTCTTTTGGCTGCATTCCTCCGTCCTGCCTCCTGCCTCTGTCGTTGTTTCTTGCTGGAGAGAGGCATTCTAATAACTTATAATGAATTCCGGCTATGAAGATGAAACAAGTACGAAATGTTGATCTCGATTTCTTGAAACTTTGCTACTTGTTTCAGTTCGACTGCCAGATTTCCTGCAAAGGAGTATCAAAAATGAAACTTGAATTGAAACTGCTCTGGAGCATCACCAGTTTCCAGAATGATACTGGTCGACCAGTATGATGCGTGGGATGAAGAGCCAGGTACAGGTCCTCTTCCTTCTCACAATCACAGGCAGCACAGTGCTCGGGGCCCTGTGCTAGGGTCCCTGCTGCTGCACCATGCAAACGGCACGGTTTTCAAAATACTGAGTCAGAAGATATTTTGCCACAAATGAAAATACCTGTTTCAGCTCCCTGGCGTTTATCTGCCAGTAGATTCCAGTAGGAATTGCGGAACAGAAGCAAATAAGTCCCCAAGACATGCCACTACATGATCCCTTAAGCCCTGACCAAATGCAAGGAAGGTACTGATCGGGGGATTTATTGCACTGTTTTCCACTGATTCTGAGCAAACTGAAAAGTGAGCAGTATCATGTGCTGGCAGCAGATAGCTATGTGCCAGTGGCTGATAGCTATGTGCCAGCAGCAGATATCACAAGTCATAAAGCAAAGTGGGAAAAAACCGTACTGCAAGAGTGTAGAGTGTGTCCGACTGCACAGTCTGGAGGTAGTCGTCATTGGGTACTATTCCTCCCCACACCACACCATGCAGCATCATGGCATGTCTGTCCAGATGCTGGAAACCGCAACCAACAGCCACCTGAAGGTTATCTGCAACTTGCACCCAGTGTTTCTGCAGCAGCATGACCTGCTTGTGTCGGGCCTTGTCTTGCTTTGTTGTTGTTTTTCGATCATATATGAGGTGCAGCTGGCGAAACAGGTCCCACACGGCTGTAGGGGTTGTATGGCTCCACAGGCGACTGGAAAGCAACATGCTGAAGTGCACGTCCTTTCTCTGGGAATAGCTGCACATGCAGATGGATTATATAGCCAGAACACGCATGGGTCCTTGGGTCCTCCTCCTGAACCGATGTCAAGCAGCCCATCCGAGCCAAGTGCCCCCAACAAGGGGAAGCCCGAGGTATGTCACTGCATCCCCTCTGCACTACTCGTTTCCCTTCTAATGCACTTCCAGCCCACCGAGTTTGAAGTTGAATTTGCCCTATACCAACAATATATGCACAAGGTTGAGCAGCATGAATGTGAGAAGGTGAGTCTGCCTACATCTTCTGTGCATTCCCCCACGCAGCAGGCCCTGACTACACGCCCTTCAGGTGTGTTCCTACCTTGTTTCCACTGATGCATACTATGTGCCAGCAGTTTATAATTTTCCACCAGCACATAGCTATGTGCCAGCAGCAGATAGCTATGTGCCGGCTCCAGAGCCAGAGGCCCAGCAGCAGCAGCTCGAGAAGGATAAGGAGAACGAGCAGCATGACAATTCAGAGGCAGAGCCGGACAGGAAGACCGACACGTCAAGCAATGTAGCAGCACGTAGCAAACCCTGCTGCAGCAGTGCATAGCGCAATGAATGAACTATGCAGCATAGTGGAGGGTCCACCACATGCTGCTACACATGATGCCACTACGCACTGCTATGTATGATGCTGCTACGTGCCACTACACATCATGTGTAGCAGTGTGTAGTGGACCCTCCACTATGCCGCATAGTTCATTCATCATGCTACGCACTGCTGTAGCAGGGTCTGCTACACACCACTACATATGAAGGTGCTATGCACCGCTACATAATTGGGCAGCCCACCAATTCACTACAATCCTCCTACATTCCCTCTTTCATACCTAAATCAAGTGATTCAACAATAATTTTAACTGCCATCAAAAGGGCAGGCAGGTCATCCTTTTGCTTTTGGGGGGAGAGGAGCCCAGGGCAAGCAGAAAACGTTTGAGTGAGAAGAGTAGGAAGAGAGATCACTGGGAACCAGCAGGTGTCTGAGAAGAGAATGGATGGACCAGCGTCAGCTCCCTGGTCTGCATGCCTGCCTCAACAGCATGTTTGAGAGCATTCATCCTGGAAATTATTTGCTTGTATTAACACAGAGAGAACAAGGGAGAAAGGGGGAAGGGGGTTTCATACCTCATAATAAGGTCGTTCAGAGTCCTACCAAGCATCAACATAGCCTTGAACCCAGCCCTGACCTCTCCAAAGGTACAGGGCAGATAGGCACGCTTCTCACTGGGCTTAGCACTAAGGAGGTCACACAACATTATCATGAGGGCCGAGATCTGCTGCTTCTCCTGCAGTGCCCTCCTCTGCTTCTCATCTGACTTCAACACACAGATCTCCTTGTCAACCTTCTCTGCCTCGTCCTCAGATTGCTCACTGTTGCTGAGATGTGATGCAGCAGCAGCAGCAGCTTGTGACTAGTGCAGCTGCAGCACCTAAAGTATCATTAACAGAGGGTGTGTGATGTGGAAATAAAGGAGAAAAGAGAGAATACTACATATCTGCTCTCCTGAAAGACATGATCTCTAGGTCTCTGTCCTGCTAAGATGGAAGAGATATCACAGTGATGATCGGCCCAGCCTGCCCAGTACAGCCCTTGTTTTTGTTCTTGCACTTGTTCTTATGCTTCTTGGTGGGGGGTTTTGCATGGCGTGTCCTTAATGCCCATTCTTTTTTTTCAAAAAGCCGTTATATGACATCAATAGCAGATAAGAAGGGCGAGGTCTATAAAGAATCAAATATTTGCACTGTGGTACTATTGTCTGTGTAGCAGGCGAGTATACTGGGCAGAACAGCATTAAGGAAGTCTGTTTAAGGTTATGATTAACATTGCAGATCCTCTGCTATGTGCTGCTAAATGGGTTCTTCTGCTATGCTATATAGTAGAAGGCACTGAAGTTAGGGTAGGTTAGGGTTAGGGTTAGGGTTAGGGTCATGTAGTAATGCATAGCGGAGGCAGATCTGGGTTAGTGCCTTCTGCTATGCTACATAGCAGAGTATCAGTGTAGCACTGTATAGCAGATCTTCTGCAATGCATCCTACAGCATTGTGTCTGCTACACCACGTAGCAGATCTGCCTCTGCTATGCATCACTACATGACATTCGCTACACAATGTAGTGGACCCCATTCTGCTACACACACAGGTGCCACTACACACTTATGTAGTGGAGCATGCATAGCAGTGTAGCAGAACTGGATCCACTACAGCATGTAAACGTGATCAACGTGAAGAAGCACCAGGAGGATAAGAAGAAGAACAAGGAAGATGAGGACGTGGACATAGAGGACGAGTGGCCTGCTCCCCCTGCTGATGGTGGGTGGGTCGTGGCAGAAGTCCCAGGCCTGGGGACAGCCCGGGACATGGGGAACCGAGATCCAGACCTTGGGAAGAGTGTGGAGCCTGGGGAACTTCCTTCCTCTGCTGCACCAGCATGGAGAGCACTCCAGAGTCCTGGAGTGCAGACCAGGCAGCAGGTTGCAGCAGAGGACCCCCACATCACAGCTTGCCCAGCAGAGTGCTCCGACCAGGAATGGGCTGACCTCCAGGCCAAGCACCCTCCTCTGCATCCTGCAGACATCACCACCAGTACCAGTACAATTCCCAAGTGAGAGAAAACCAGACTGGTAAGACAAATATTTGTTTTTGTGTGTCTGACTCAATGCAAACAGACTAAAAACATACCTGCCCGTGGTGGGATCAATGACTGTCCCGTGCATTATGATGAGCCCCAATCGTGTAAGCCTGCATGACGTCTACTTCTGGGACGTGTGCCACATGGAGACGAGAAAGCAGACCACATTGCTACAGTCCGGAAGTATCTACTGGGCGTTTGTGGAGAACCAGTGGACTCTCGTTGTGCTTCTGAACCTCATCATCCCGGTCAACACCAGTATGAAGAAGCAGCTGTCCTGCCTCATCCTCGAGCCACAGTTTGCAGTGACTGGCAGATGCTATGTGCCACCAGCAGATAGCAATTTGCCACTGGCTGATGCTATTTGCTGCTGGCAGATAGCTATCTGCTGGCGGCACATACAAAAAGTCATCGCCCTTTGCTTCCTGGAGGCAGTGGTAATTCTCTAGTGCACTTGATTATCGTACTCAACTTTCACAAAAAATTGTGTGAATGTTGAGGCTGAGAAACAGTGCAGGCCTTGACACCATCAGATTACCACAGCTACACAATGTGCAATTGATATATCGAATTCCTATTTTGATGGGAGCAGTCTCCGGACAGATCGGGCGGGATTCAAATCTCCGGAGATATTTTGGGTGGGCCCGGGTTTTTCCGCTGGACCAGTTTTTTCCGATCACTCTATTCCCGCAGGAAGATCGAGAGATCTTCGTGGGATATCCCGCATATCCTGCAGGGTTAGCTTTCGTATTCCGGGAACTTGTCTTTGGATTTGGGATCGAGCCGTCACTTCGCAGCTTGGAACTGGGTGGATCGGGCTGCCGGCTAAGGCGCCGGAAATGAAAGGGGGGGAGAATGAAGTCCGAGCCTCTGGCCGCTGCGCGGTTTATGCAGTGCCCCGCCTTGCACTTGTTATGTGTCTTTTCGTCGCCCCTTTGTTCCTTTTTTGATGTCGGAGTCCTCGACGGCTTGCGCAGGCCGCGGGATGTCATCCGGCGACCCTTGCAGGATGAGGTGCTGCCAAACAGCGACGACACCTCATCACCGGGATATTTCAGCGTGTGAGGAGACCGGATGGATGCGATCCGAGGAAAAATATCCTGCGAACCTCAGTGCCGGCCGTTGGCCAAAGGCATCAACGGGCAACGACTTCCGCAAAGCGCTCGCCCTTGGCGACAGTGCATGGCAGGAGCGCCTGCTGTGCCATCTCCCCCCTGCCCACCCTCCGTGCGCGAGGGGCTGCCACTGGGCTCGCAGAGAGCCCGGGCCCGCTGGGACGCCATTGCGACCACGTGGGGGGCCTGCGAGCCCCCTCATGCCGCCAATGTCTGTGTGTCAGGCGGCGAGGATTGGAAGATTAAGGCGCAAGTGAGGCTCAGAGAAATGAGGTTAGCCTGGACCCGGAGTGGAGATGGTCCGGTCCGCGAACAGCTCGCCGTGTGGACTGCTTCTTGGTGTTGAGCACAGTAACGTGGGCTTTCTCTGCGATGGCGACGTTCGCACCCACAGAGAACCCGTCCCAGCGCACGGACTCTATCCGCTTGTCGCTGCCCAGAAGCTGCTTCACAGGCAACTGAGGGACAGGCCAAGGTGCATTCCATATCGCCAAAACGCCAGCAGTAGGGCTGGTGAGTCAGCGGGAGTGTCGGTTCCTCCCTCAAGCGTCGTCAACGGTGTCGGCTCCTCCCTCAAGCGTCGTCCACGTCAGAGGTTTGTTAGTTAGTTAACCTGCCCAAGTCATCTGAGGACAGCGAGGGGGGTGCCCCGGGCGGTCGTCCACGTCAGAGGGCGTTTCAGGCGAAAGCACTTGCACTGTCAAAACAGCCAAGGATACCGCCCAGTGGCAGCAGGTGATTCGCCTCCACCCCCGAGTACACAGCGACTTGTGCATCACGAAGTTCACCAGAGAATGATGATTCGATGAACACTGCACGGATGGAGATGGGGGAGTCCCACACAGAGAGCACAGTACTCGTGGCTCTCTCATCATTGCTCCCCGGAGCAATGGACTTGCCCACTGCCGTGCTGGCGGCTGCACTCCTGTCACTCAGGGCCCTCATCTGGCCGGTTGCAGTCTCTGTTTGGGCATCTGACAAAGAAGACCCGAGCCTGAGGACGTTGCGCATGAATCCCTTTCGGAGAAAGGGAGCTGGCGCGAACAGAGGCGTCTGTTCAGCAAGTTCCGGGCTCTTGCGTCTCTGAACCTGCATGCTTTTCTTGATCATCGCGTACGTGATGTCCATACCAGCGGCTTGGTTCTTCTTGGCGGAGGTGATTACCGCGTTGTTGAGCATTGCCGTGAATGCTCCGTGGTACTTCAGCTTCATTCCATCTTTCGGCTTGGACACCACTTCCAGCTTTCCGTTGTCCTTCTGGTGAAAACGAAGTTCCTTGCTCGCCTGATAACCGTTGGACGAGGCCAGCAGGAATAGGACTCCAGTGCCCTGGGTGTCCACGTGCACATCACCTTGCACTGATCTACTCGTTCCAGCTGCACAGTCCTGCCCCTTGGTTCTCCTTCCAACCCAATCGAGAGCTTCTGTAGCTGAAACCTCTCTCCCGGCAGCAGCTGAGAGAAGGGGGAGTAGTACATGCGGCAGGGCCTTGATGCCGAGGGACATTACATGTGTTAGCTCGCGGCTGTTCATTGTGTCCAGAGCACGGTGTGCATACTTTGCGGTTATGGCATTGATATCGCCGCCTTCCCCCAGGATCTTGGTGAGCGTGTGGGATGTTACCAAAGGGGAAATCTGGATGAGCTCTCCGAGAACCCTCGAGTACCCACAGTCCGTGACCTGGCGCACAACCTCTGCCAAGCCATTGGCTGTGCTTATGTCCCCAGTTTGCACTTGAGGCTCGACGACATTGCCCAGTACATCGCCAATAACCTGCGTGAGTACCTCGCCACCTTGTGCAATGGCATTGAGCAGCTCCAACCACTGCTTGTTCGTCATAGCCGCTGTCTTCTTCTCGATCTTCTCTCTGAGGGAGGTTCCACAGTAGTCCTGCACACGCCTTTCGATTGCACTTCCGAGACCATTCAGGGCCGAGGTCATCTCGGTGACGACAGCACACCATACTCTCTGCGACCCCTCGGACATCAGAACGTGATAGTTCAGCGCTTCTTCCTCAACAGGACCCCTCCTGGCCCAATCTCTTACAACCAGGCTCCCAACCAGCAGCGGGGCATTGAAAATTGCCTCGGAGATAACAGCGCGGCAGGCTTGCTGCATTCCCGTAACAAGCAGCCCGGCAATGGTGTCCCTTTCACGGGAAAAGAGAATGCTGTTGAGCTGGCTATCTGGCAGTAGCGATAGCACGTCCTCCACAAACAGCTCCACTCTCTCGGATCCACGAACCATCCCCAGATTCGATGCACTCTGTTGGAGGAGTGTTTGGGCATTGTTCCAGATGCCGCCACCGCGAGCTAGCGCCGTGGCGAGTGCGACGTTACAGATGTCACGGACGGAGGCCCAGTTCTTGGTCCGTTCCTCTGAGTTGGCCAAGGGACCCGCTGTTCCAGGAGCCAGAACCTCGAGCACAGCAGCGTGGACAACCCGCGGGACCGCTGCAATCGCACTGTCAATGATGTCCGCCATACCAGCAGACGCAATAGCCCGGAGATCACCCAAGTGGAGACTAGTCGTCTCTGCTGCGCCGGACATGTCCGCGGCAGGTGTGGTGCCCCTTTGGAGCAGGCTGAGTGAGACTGAGGGTACGACAGCAGACCCCTCGACGACAGCGGTCCTGAGAAGTGCTGGAATCGCCTCTGGGCACAGTCCGGAAAGCACTTTGCGTGGGTTCTGTGCCATCTCCTGCACCTGCGCCTGCGCCTGCGCCTGCATGCACAGAGACCTGGCCAGCACTGTGCTGCGTGAGGCCTCAACTATCATACAGATCACGTTTATGGAGCTTGACAGGGAGATCTGCTCGAGAAGCTCGTCAAATCGATGGGCAGGCACTCCAGAACTCACAACCTCTCTGGTCAGTGCAAACCTTGTAGCCTCTGGCACCTGGGCCAACATCTCGCTCAGCACGCGTATCCATGGCCTTCCAGTCGTCCGGTCAATTTCGGTGTCCTGTCCATCCAGGAGAGCCAACTTCTCCACGTATGGGGCGTCTCGGAGGGCAACGCGCAGTCTCTCTTCATCGCCAGCTGCAGCGAGAGCATGTGACCTGGCTGTGTCAGAGGCCCCCTTCGACACGGTTGTGAGAAGAGTGTGGGCCCACTCGGTGTCGGACACCTCACGCATCATCAGCTGCCCAGTAGTCGTGAGTGTGCCCAGTCCCCTGGAAACGCTCTCAAAAACTCTGCCCATGGCCTGTGGGTCCAAGTCGATGGCCTTCCCCATCACCGCTGCCAGTCTCTCCTCTGTAAGAGCCCCCAGTGCTTCCAACGTGGAGTCCGACGTGATGTCTCGTGTGGGTGGCCGCGCTGCAGCCTCCACGATGCCCGGCCCATATGTCTGCGCCCCTGTCATGATTTCGACCCACCCGCCGTTCCCGCCAGCCAACTGCTCTCTGCCCACGCCCACCCGCAGTGTGCCGGCGATGGAGCCCACACAGATCTCCGTGACAACTTCCCGCTGCTGTGGCCTCTGGGTGATGTCGCCTGAGCCCGAGCTGCCTACCTGGCGGTTGATGGCCTCCACGGTACGGAAAACACCATCAATTGCGTGTCCCCGGGGGACCGTTGATTGCGTGTCCACGTCCTCTCCCTCCTGGTCGGGCATATGTAAGCCACCGGCGAAACAGCAGTCGAGGATCATGACCGCGGAGGCACCCTTCAACAGAGCAGATGATAAAAAATCTACAACCTCGTCTGTACAGAGGGTGTTTGCGCCATCATCCTCTCTGCGTTCTGTGCGTCAGGCGTCTCGGATTGGAAGATTAAGGCGCACTTGAGGCTCAGAAATGAGCTTCGCCTGGACCCGGAGTGGAGATGGTCCGGGTCCGCGAAAAACTTGCCGCGGGCATTGGTCCACGCCCACCCAGTGCTGCCATGGCCCGAGAAATAGAAGAGCAGCACATCCCCCCTGCCAGCCTCTGCGCTCAGCCTCTGTACACTCTCCACGGTGTTCTTGCGTGTTGCGTCACGGTCCCTGAGCTCCGTGATGTCTCGCTCGGTGCAGCCGAAGTAGTAGGCCCATTTCCTCATCACGGACAGGTCGTTGCAGGCTCCCCGAAGGCCTGCACTGTGGGGGTAGGCTGTTGCGAGGTGATTAGTGCATTGCACATTGCCATGCCTGCTCACTGTTGATTCCCACTAGAAGCGCAGAGACCCTCGGGGGCCTCGCCTGACGCTCTGTCACGTCGAACGCGAGGTCAGCCCACATGCCGCCGCCACTGCTCGGCTGCACGTCTCTCATCGGCAAGCAGACGGCGTTCCTCGCGCAGAGCGAGTGGACTTTCTTCTGCGCCTTGCAGACGATGGACTGCTTCTTGGTGTTGAGCACAGCAAAGTGCACTTTCTCTGCGATGGCGACGTTCACGCCCACGGAGAACCCATCCCAGCGCACGGACTCTATCCGCTTGTCGCTGCCCAGAAGCTGCTTCACGGGCGACTCGAACTCGTACTCCCCAGCCTCGATGAGGAGCCTCAGGTCCGCCCACTCCTTCGGCAGCTCTCTGGAGCCGAGCTGAGTGCTCGCTTTGCGACGGGGGTTTGGGGGTGGGGGGCAGGAACCGAGGCGTGAGAACGAAGTTGAGCAAGGTCAGGTAGGGCGCGCCTCCTGCTGGGGGGCCTGAAGCACTGCTGTAGTCCGCCATTTCCCGGCGCTCGCTTGGCTTCTGCGTTTGAGGCCTGCGGGGGGGGGGAGATGTCGTACGGAAGACAACAACTGAGGGACAGGCCAAGGTGCATTCCATATTGCCAAAACGCCAGCAGTAGGGCTGGTGAGTCAGCGGGTGTGTCGGTTCCTCCCTCAAGCGTCGTCAACGGTGTCGGCTCCTCCCTCAAGCGTCGTCCACGTCAGAGGTTTGTTAGTTAGTTAACCCGCCCAAGTCATCTGAGGACAGCGAGGGGGGTGCCCCGGGCGGTCGTCCACGTCAGAGGGCGTTTCAGGTATCCACAACGGTCTCTTTCTCTCTGTTCTCAAGGTGTACCTGCTGCCCCACTGCCCCACACCCTTCACGTCTCAGGGGCGATGGACGCACGTAGCACCGGCGACGCTGCAGGCGCTGCAGCGCGCCCGGACGCTCAGCTGCGGACGTTGTGGCTCCTACGCACGTTCGTGGTGCCCCGGGTGTGGCAGAGCGCCAAGGGGCCACTGGCGCTCGCTCAGCCCGCTGCGCTTGCAGCCGTGTGCTGCCGCCTGCGCCCCGGAGAGGAGCACTTCCCCTGGTGCTCAACTCGGGGATTCCCAACAAGGCGTTCTTCCTGGCGAGTATGGGGCTGGGTGGCAACTCGTGGGAGAGGTCTGGGCGGATCTGGTACACCACCCTGTGCGACCGTGGACTGGCCTCCAACGCCACCTTCGAGGAGTTCGCATCTCTTTCGGTCTTCTTCGCCAGTGGGCTGTTCGGAACGGAGGCCGCGGACACTGTGGCGCACGCGTGGGAGTGTGTGGGCCTCCCAAGGGGAATAGTCATTAGTCGAGTCCCGATATTTCCGGTCGCTCCTGGTGATGCTCATCAAACGCTGGAGAAAGCACCACCAGAGCCTCAGAGACCAGGGCAAGCACACCCGCAGACCCAGACACCGAAAGTCCCTGGGACAGAGGCACAGACCCCACAGGAGCCCAGTTCGAAGGAACAGGGGAACAAAGCACCAGCACAGGCTCCCGAGAACGCCACGAAGACACCGCAAGAACAACCGGCACGAGATCACGTGCCAAGTCCGCAGTCGCAGGAGGCTTCTCAACCAGCGAAGAAGGGATTCAAGCGCAAGAGGATTCCAATCAAGCTTCTGCCGAGCACTCCAACAACGGCATCACCAGAGGTCCTTCAGGCTCAGTTGTATGCTGTCGGCCTAGTCTGCCAACTGGCAAGTGTCGAGAATCTTCAGAAGCTTATCTCTGAGGTCAGGGTCCGGTGGCCGCACGACGGGGTCGCTCAGGTGTTCCTCGTCTGTGCGCCTCAGGGAACAGGACACCAGTCGCTCCTCGCTGCAGACACTCCTCAAGCCAAGTCCCTGGAAGACAGGGCCGGACTTCATTGCTTCAGCACCCAGGGCCAGTGGAAGGAGGACGATACGGCTGCAAGCCAGTATTGTCCACTACTGCAGTTCGTGCAGGCCAAGGAGCATTTCGAGTGGCTCCGCAGCAACCGCCCGAGCTTCACTGGGTGCCATTGCACGGAACCGACGTTCAGGGGCACGTATTCCTCGGCCGAGGCTCTCAAAAAGCTCTTCGTCCAGATTGCCCAGGTTACGTGCACGACTGTCACCCGTGGGATTGATCCTGCAAGCCTCGAAGCGCTTCTCTCCGACCTGATCAACACAAGCACTCCGTCAGGACCCTCCCAGAACTACGAGGATGCACAGACCAGGGTGGCGTTTCTGGTGGTGAACTACCAACTAGAAGCAGGAATGTGCGACGCCATCGGCTGCCTTGGCCTCGACTGGCGTATTGTCGTCGAAAACTACAAGAGGAAGAACCAGGCTGCTGGGGGCTGCACGACGGCTCTGGATATCTCCGCTCGTTCGGTTTTCTATTCCGATTTCGCGAGCTTGAAGGCCGACTATGCCGCGGTTGCCGATCACTTCAAGGAGCACGCCTCGCGGCAGTGGCCCGTGGATCTCAAGTGAGCCAGCCGGAGTGAGCTTGGTCGCGCCCTCCAAGAAAAAAATGCAAAACCTGCATCCGGACGACGAAAACACGGGTGTATCCTCCGATGACCGGGTGGTGTGCGTGTGCGTCCATGCCAGCTTTCAGTGAATCAAATGATTTCAAACTAGAATATCTTGGCCGATCCCGACAGCAAATCAGATTTAATTACCGGGGCGAGTTCAAAGAGGAGACCATCTCAAGCGCCCGCTTGCTCAAAATGAGCGTCGAGAAGCAGGGGCCGGCCCAGCACCCCGCCGACGTCGCCGCCCCCGACCACGCGGACGACGCCGCCGTCCAGCGCTCGGCGTTCAACTACATCGAGTTCAATCTCGAAGACAGTCCGTTGCCCCTCCGCTCCCTTACCGCCACCGTCACCGCCGACGGGTCTCCACTGCCTCCGCCGCTCGCTCACACGCGCGCGCCCGCCCGCGACCAGTCAACCGCGACGACAAGCCCCTCAAGGACCTCGAGGCTCGCGTCTTCGAGTACGTCCAGAACAGGACGCTCGGCAGCGCTGCGTCGGACGCGGTGTTCGAGGAGCGCATCGCGCGCGTAACGCGCAAGCTGCTGCGCCAGGGGACGGCGTTCACGGCGCGGCGCGCGCTGGACGTCGCCGAGGGCGTCGTGAGCATCGCGCTGTCGTGGATCGAGCCCCAGGTCGGCGCCGACGGAGCTGTGTGCGCGGCGGCCGGGCGGCCGGCGGCCGTCGACGCGCTCGCAGCGGTGCTGGACCCCCAGGCGGTGCTGTACGTCTTCAAGCCCTCGCCGGGGTACTGCAGGACGACCGTCACCCCGGAGGAGCAGTGGGGCAACGCCGTTCGTGATTCTCAGCCGCGTCGCGCCGACTCAATTGCTGATTTGGAGAATTGGCCATTTATTGATCTGTGCCCCGCCGCCCAAAACGGGGGTGGGCGCTGCTGCTGGCAGGCGCGCAAGTGGGTGACGTCGATTCCGTCCGAGTCGTTCGCGGAGATGGTGACGAGGTTCGGGTCGGTGTACGGGGGGTTCGACACGCTGCTGGGCCACGCCGCGCGCTGCCCGTCGCTGGTGGAGGCCACGGCCGCGCTTCAGATTGTGCAGGACATCGTCAGCGCAGAGTACATCGTCCGCGACAAGCTCCCCGCGATCGGCGCCCTGACCGCCACCGCCCTCAACGGGCGGGTGTCTCGCCTCGTGGAGATGCCGGCCGACGAGCTCAAGGCCGTGGCCAAGGTAAGAGGGACTCGCCGTGTGGTGCGCTGCGATCGGCACTGAACGCGCGTTGTCCAACAGGCGGACATCGAAAAGCTGTTCTACGTGACGGGAAGTCTGCTCGACGCCACTCTGCCTGCGCAGACTGTCGGCACGATCGTGGAGCCCGCCTATCTCGCCGTGGCGCTGCGCTGCTTCAAGTGCCAGACGTTTGACAAGCGCATCTACGGGCTGCAGGCCATCACTGCTGTGGTCTCGTGGATACGCAACGCCGAGACGCTCACCCTCAAGTCCCTCAACCCTCTTGGCACGCCATCGGGCTCGACCAGCCCAACGGCTGGGCCCGCACCAGCCCCATCACCTCCAAAGTCTACCAAGTCGCCGGCGTTTGGACCGATGCCGAGCCCGCATATGGCCTCGCAGCTGTCCAGGTCCGCTCGGTTCTACGATGGGGCCACGCTGGCCAAGTGGATGTGCGACAACGACATTATCGACGCGTTGTACGGCCCATCTGCGCACGTCGAGCTCGTCAAGCGGTCGAGCGAGGTTCTGCGGTTCATGTCACGAGAGCACGCACTATCGGAGGCTCATGTCGATGTCCTGTGGAACGCGGCGCTGCATCACCATGAGTCCGTTGCGCACGAGACGCTCAGGGTCATCGCGGAGGAGGCCCCGTACGTGTTCTCGCCTGAGAACCGAGCACGGTTGGTCTCGCACCTCGGTGCTCTCCCTCCGCGCACGCTGTCGTCGCCGCCGATCCTCTCTCTGGCCCGGGATCTCGCTATGCGCTGCGAGACGCACAGGGACGAACTGCTCGAGATGCTGTGGTCCGTTGCCACAGCGCGAGACATACCGGGAGCGTCTCCTGGCAACTCTGCCAGCACCTCCGCAGCGATCGCAGACGGGCCTTCGAGCAGGGCCATCGTGGCGCTCAGGGAGACGTTCAAGTCCCACAGCTTCAAGCCTCTTAGGCTCAAGTGGTTGGAACGCGCCACCCAGCAGCTCGACACCGTGCGCACTCGTGGAGAGCACAGGCCCGTCACCGCACTGTATCAGCTCGCGTCGGCCTTGCTGGAGTCTTTTCCGGAGAGTGCTACAGAGGCGGATAAGGTGTCCCAGGCGGACGCGTTGGCGGCACTCAAACTCGATCTTCCCCTGTTCGCGCTTCAGGAGCCAGTGCGCCTTCACGATACTGCCGTCAAATGCGTTGCGGCGTGCTCTTCCAAGCCGGCGGATCCAGCTCTGGTTCTGCAGACAATCACCGGGGCAGACTATGCGCAGGAGATGCATCTGCGGCTGTCCTTCACGCTCGATCTGATGCGTGTTTCGGGAAAGCCTGCTAATGACGACCAGGTTCTGGAGCTCTGGGGTGCTCTCGTCGATCGCTTCGTGGTTGGCGAGGAGGCGGATCTGATGTGCTTCTGGTTCTGCTCAGCCCGGGAGACACGCACTATATCCGACGAGGCCGTCCTTCGGGTCTTCCATGATTCGATGCTGTCGAAGGAATACGCTGTGCTGGCCTCGCAACGAGTGATGCCGCTCCAGTGTCTGTGGCTCAGCATACTCGACTGCAATCACCTCTCGAGGCTTATCCTCGCGTGGGAGTGGCCCCGCGAGGACGAGGTGCCAATGTTCACCATGGTGTGCCCTCCGAAGGACCTCGATGGCTACGAGCAACTCTGGAGAATCACCCTAATGACACCTCACCCGGACGTCGACCGCCGAGTCATCGCAATCCTTCATAGACTGCACTCAGGCGGCCTTGGAGAGAGGGTTGCGTTTGTGGATTCGTGCATGCGGCATCTCACTGAAGCTGTGGCCGCTGGGGACAATACGGCTGCATTGCGGTGTCTCGGGGTCCTCTCGCAGTTCACCGAGGAGGAGTCATCGGATGCCCAGGCCCCGCAGTCACACGGAAGCAGGACGACGGAGTTGCCAAACATCATCGTAATCGACGTTCCGGGGGACACTTTCACCTGCTTCAGCGCGGAGGTGGAACCCAACGCCACTGTTGCAGCTCTCAGGCGCGAGGTTTTCGCCCGCATGCAGACGCTCTGCGACTACAAGGGCTCCGCAACTGATATCACCCTTATGCTGGAGCGGATGCCGCTGGCCGATGAGGCGAAGGTACTGACGGAGCTCGGTGTTTTCGATGGGTCGCACGTCTACGCCTGCATTCCACCGCCTCTCGGGTCTGCGGAAACGCACCTTAAGTACCGGAAGAGTGTCGCGCAGCAGATTTTCCACCAACAGGCCGAGGCACGTATGAAGGCCAAAGAGGAGGAAGAGGCTCGTGCTCAGGCGGCGGCAGCTGCCGCTGCAGTGGAGGAAGAACTCCCAGAAGACTCGAGTCCGCCATCCAGCGATACCAGCGAATACGATTCTGACGGAATGCCAGGCCTGATCCCCGATGAGGACATGCAGAGGCCTCCCAATGCCGACGAGATGTGGGAGTCGCTCCACGAGTGCAGCAACTGCGATCCGGGAATCGGAATGGCGGCCCTTCGACTCAGCGGCTGGGATATCTACCGAGCCTTCGAGATTCTTTGCGACGAATCTCAGCGACCGTTGCTCGAAGAGAAGGCCGTGGTCGAGATGCGGTACCTCCAACAGGAGGCCAAAGAACAGCTGTTCTCCAAGTCAAAGCCAAAGCGCAAGCCCAAGCGACCGCACGTACGTCCCCCGACGAGGACGAAGGCGCGGTATGTTGTACAACCGTCGCCCCCGGAGCAGAGTCCAAGCGCTGAGGACGACAGTCGGCCCGCTTCAAGCAGTGCTACCGTCCGCGGTTCCGAGCACCTCAGTGACATCATCGCCTCGAAGGACGACCACATGAAAGTGCTCTTCGGGCTTCTGGATTCGCAGGACAGCTCGGTCAGAAGTGCGGTCTGGTCCCTGCTGATGCGCTTGCCCACATACGGAGCCACGGCGAACTGCATTCGCGACCTCAGCAGGGCCGTCAAGGACTTGCTTGACGTCTCGAAGCCTCTGCAGCTTCTTTACTATCTCCAGGCGATCGACAAGATGCTGTTTCCTCCTGTTGGGGGCAAGGATTGCCGAGACGCTGCATGGCCATCTCTCTTCGAGTGCGCCCAGGGGTATCAACAGCTGCTCTACTGTGCAAGCGTTCTGTCGTCCTCTAGTTCGCTGGATGCGGCGAACCAAAGTGCTCTGGAGCTGGCACTGAAGGCCCTTGCTTCGAGGCTGAAGACCCACGCTGTTCTCGGTATTGCGACGGGGGACCTCCTGGCTGTCGCGAAGAGATGCGCCACGATGCACCTCGCACGCTCCACCGACCTTGCGATGCGGGCAACCGTTAACCTGGCATTGCACGAGAGGCGTTTGCCGGAGCACCTCGACGCCGAATGCGTCAATGCCCTGGTCGAAATCGCTGCCACGTCTCCAGGGCCTGACGCCACTCTGGCGTGGGCTGTCACCAGTGGCCTGCTGGCGCTATGCTCCATCGATCCGACTGGCCGCGCCGACGAGCTACTTTTCGGCGCAGTTATGAAGCGTATCCCACCGGTCGATCAGCCGCCATCTGCTGGATCCGGGGCTGTTTTCGCCACAATCGAGAGGCTGGCCACGCGGATGCCTAACTTCGCGGGAAAGAACGTGGAGGAGATCGCGATTTCATTTGCCCGTGGCATCAGGGCGAGGCCGGCTTTCGAGCGTGGAGCACGATCCGCGATATGCGACGTGTACATGTGCCACCTGATGCGGGCGCTTGCCAGCATTGTGCGGAGGGCTCCGTCGCTGCGGAACGTACTGGGGCTCGAAGGAAAGATGCAGGAGGCATGGATAGGCTTCAGCCTCGTGTCCGAGGTCTACAGCCAGCTGTTTAACCCGTTCACCGCGGAAGGTTCGTGTGTTCCCAAGTGCCGCAGCTCGGCGACCCGTGCAGCTGCTATGGGTCTGCTTGTGGACTTGTGTACCGACAACCAGCCCAACTTCTACGAACTGCTGCACTACCTGTCTGCCCACCACACCGGAAACTTCACGTATGTCGTGTCGTCCTCCTAGATCAATTTAATGTGAAGCCCAGGAAGGTTACCGGGTGGGACTACTTGCCAAGTACGGAAAGCAAGTCGGAAACAGGGTACGTCGGCCTTACGAATGTCGGGAACACGTGCTACATGAACGCGCTTCTTCAGCAACTCTTCTGCATTCGTGGTATCCCCCACGCGATCCTGTCGATAGACCCCAAGGCAGCAGGGCCGGCAGAGCGTCTCATTCTCGAGCTTCAAAGGGTGCTGGTTCACGTTTTGCGCGGGGAGCGCAAGGCTGCCAATACCGCGCAGCTGTGCTCTGCCTACAGAGCAGCGGAGGGCAGCGGTCCGTGCGGCATACTCGGAGCGGTAAACAGGCAGCAGGACGTCGACGAGTTCTTCAACATTCTGTGGCAGAGACTTGAGCAGGGGCTGAAGCAGACGCCGCATTGGGCACAGCTCAACCGCGTGTTCGTCGGCCAGACTGCGGACAGAATCAAGAGCATTGAGCCCAGCAAGCCGTACGAGAGCGAACGTGTCGAGGACTTCGTTGCCATCCCGCTCGACATCAAAGGAAAGCGCAACATCCAGGAGGCGCTGGACCTCTTTGTCGCCAAGGACAAGCTCGAGGGCGACAATGCCGTCAGCAGTGAGGCGTTCGGCAAGGTTAACGCGACGAAGCACCTGTGCATCAAGAGGCTCCCTCCGACGTTGATCTTCAACTTGAAGCGGTTCGAGTTCGACTTCAACACCAATACTCGCCAGAAGCTCAACGACCTGTGCGAGTTTCCCGAGGCGCTTAACATGCGGCCGTGGACAAAGGAGGGCATGGAGAACCAACCGCTGACGGACGAGCAGGCTCAACCCGGCTACTATGACTATAAGGCATCAGGACTTCTTTTGCTTTCCCCGCTAACCTAGAAACTAGTTGGTCGGGGTTCTAGTTCACTCGGGAGGAGCAGACGCGGGGCACTACTACTCGTATATTAAGAACAGGCAGACGGGCCTGTGGTACGAGTTCAACGATCAGCTGGTGGACGTGTTCGACCCAGAGCAGCTGTCCAAGGAGTGCTTTGGTGGGAAGCAGATGGTGACGCACTGGGACAACTTCCAGCGCGTGAACGTTCGCCGCGAGTACGACAAGGTCCGCAGCGCGTACATGCTCTTCTACGAGCGCGACGAACTGCCATCGGAGAGGGCGGGAGATGTGCTCCCCACCGAGACCTCTGTGATCCCCGAGCCGTTGCTCGAGGAGATCGAGTCCGAGAACATTCGGTTCCTGCGCGACATGCAGTTCTTCGACGAAACGTATTTCTCGTTCCTGCACGACATCCTGGCGCTGCACCATCCGATGCCCGATATGGGTCACGGCGCTTACGACAGCGTGCTCGACGAAGATGTCCTCAACGACCCGTCGTTCGTCAAGGCCAAGCTCGGGGCGTACTTCTTTGTCGATGTGCTCCTCAGAGCGAAGAACTCGGGCGTCCTCCTGAAGCCCTGGGTTAACGTGCTCTCTGCAGACTTCACTACCAACGTCGCGGTATGCACGCGTTGTTCTACCTGTTCTGACTGATGTATCGCGGGCGAAATAGGCGTGCAAGTGGTTCGTGCAGATGGTCCTCCATCGCAACCTGCTGCAGGAGGTTTTGCTGGACTGTCCCAACGAGCGTGCGCGCGTCGCAATGGCAGACCTCATCGGCACCGCATTCCGCATCCTGTCGCCGAGAGAAATGCAGATATGGAACGCGGAGGAGACTCTTCCTGCTGGCGAGTCGTACTTGGTCACGAAGGACCTCGCACTCGCACCGCGGGCTTACGGGACGCGTCCTGTGTCTCTGTCTCAGCGCGCCATCGACGCCCTCATCAACCACCTGGAGGCCGCGCGACCGTCGTGGAAGAGAATCAAGCAGTACTTCAGGGTTTTCGCGGACTTTGCCAGCATCAGCCACAACCACCGGCAGTTCCTGCTGGACCGGGACCTCCCCAACATGCTGTCGGACTGGTTCATGGGCGACACAGGGCGCGCTGGCATGGGCGGAAGGGTACAGGTCATGGACGACAGAAACCTCCCCGACCTCACCGACCTGTTCTCGACGCTGTCGATCCTGGTCTGCGGATGCTTCCAGGGAGCGAACGGTCAGACGGAGAGCCCGTACAGTCAATCCCCGCCTCTGCTTCCCCCGCCTGTTTGCGTCAGCTCGTTGATCCGCCCGGTAAGAGTCCAGCCCACCTTTATTTTTACCAACGTCGCTGGGCACCGCAGCCGTTCATCAAGAGCATGATGGAGATGGATTACAACAGGGACGCGACGCTCAGGATGCTGAAGCACTTCTCCTGGAACGACGTGGCGACCACGACACACATCGTCAACCAGATCCTACTGGGCCTGCGCAATTCCGACATCGAAAAGATCTCCGTTTGGCACGGTAATTTCACCGCTTTTACGTCGTTTTTGGTGGTTGCTCACACAGCTGCCAGCGATCATCGAGGGCATGATCGAGATGGAGGACCAGCACCAGGAGCTCCGGACAGAGATGCTCCTCAGTCCATATGCCTCGCCGAGGGACCCGCAAGGACTCATCAGCATCATGGCTGACACACAACAGAGGTACCCCGCCGTGGCCTACCTGCACGTCAAGTTCCTGCTGCACCTGAACGAGATCCCCTGCGTCCGGGAGTACCTGTACCGCATCCGCTCAGAGATCACGTGGATAGGGCCGTTCCTGCAATCGCGTCTGCACCTGCCGCCAGACGTGCTGGAGACTATCCTCGTCTCGGACGAGAAATGCCTGCCACCCGACCGAGCGCGCTGGAGGCGGGACTCGGGGTTCATCTCCTTTATGGCGGTCCGCCAGATGGAGAGGGACTACGTACGTGCTTCACTAGGCGTAGTGGTGGCTGATTACAGGTCCAGCGAAACAGGGAGCAAGAGAGTGGACCGGGGGCGAGCAAGGAGGAGGATCTGGCGCGCGAGGTCGAGAAGCTGCGGGAGGCGCTGTACTACTACACGCTGGTGACACCCTCGTCGACCATCGGGCACCCGTACACGCGCTCTCAGGCATGGCTCGAATGGGTCAATCGCAAGTACCCCACGCCGTCGATTCCCGTCAAGGTCCAGGCGGACAAGGAGATGGACCAATACATCTGGAAGAAGCGCGGCGTCCCGGCTGTACCCCCGATCAACCCGAAGTTCATGAAGGTACGTTGTCCTCTGGCAGCCAAGACAATGCTCAGCTACCGTGTTGTGCACACGCAGGTTGCGCCGCCGCTCTACAACCTGAACGGGGCTGGGACAGAGGACGGCGACTCGTGTGCTGACGGGGAGAGCTCGTGCAGCGAGGACACGGTCGTGAACAAAGCAGCGTCGGTGTCCCAGTGGATACAGAGCAACCCTGCGCGGGGGACAGGGATGCAGCCGTCGCCAGAGCCGGACCCTCCGAACGCCAAGGACTGCGTGGCGAGCATATGCGACCTGCTGCCCCATGTCACCAAGGATCAGGCGATCGAGGCGTTGAGAAAGAACTTCTGGAACGTCGACGCGACGGTCAACTCGTTGCTGGACACGCACTGATGATACGCGTCGGCTTTTTTGCCTGAGGCGTGCACTCCGAAATAGACTCTCGTGGGGTGACCCTACATTTCGTACTGTTCCGTTGGGTTGGGCTTATTTTTCCCCTCGCCACCTGTTATGTCATCTTTTTCCTGACAGACACTTGTGGGGCAGCTGGGGAGATCTGGAGTTCCAAGGAGGCACAAAGAGATTTCGCGTGAATCACCGAAGAACTTACATTCGTCGGTGTGCATCCCTTTGAGACGAATCGCCCCCCCCCCCCCTCAGTCAGGTTGCTTCGTTTTCCCCCAAGGAAGCGCACCCTCAGGTGTCCCAGCCAGGAATGGAGCGAGCCGCCGACCTCCTCGAGCTCTCGGACGACCCGCGCAGCGTCCTGGCGCGCTACGTGCGCGACCAGTGCGGCGACGAGCGCGCGGGCGCCGCGTTCATGCGCGAGGGCCTGAGGTGGCGCGGCCAGCTGCGCCTCAGGGACCTGCGGGCCGCCGACGTGGCCCCCGCCCTGCGCAGGCTCTGCGCCTACGGGTCCCCCCCGCACGCTGCCCGCGCCAGGAACGGGTACCGCTGCGTCTGGGTCGAGCGGCTCAAGGAGCACCGGGCGCTCTCGGAGGCCCCTGCAGGCCAGGTGCCCTTGTCGCTCCTGGTGGGGTGGTGGGCGTTGTGCTGTGGTGTGTTTTTCATAATTCAGCTTTTCTGGCATTTGTCGACCGCGAAATGCTGGGTGGGGCCCTCGCGCAGAGGCTCGGGAGGCGACGTCGCCTCTTTTTCGTGGGTTTGGTTTGCCCGCCTTTGCTCTCGGGTGAGTTCGGGGCAACTGGATAGTGTGTTCTCGACCCCTAACGCGGTGGAGTCAATTTGTTGCGCAGTCGCTTGAGGAACTCGGGGCGTTTGCGTACCTTGCGGAGCACGAGGTGGGGCCCAGCAGCCCCATGGCCAATGTGCTCGTCGACTGCTCGGGCATCGGCAGGTCGCAGGCCGACGAGCGCCTCGCCCGCGCGATCCTCGAGTCGGCGTCGCTCGCGTGGCCCGCGTCCCTCGCAGAGTTCTACTTCTACAACGCCCCGCTGTGGCTCAAGCTGCTCGCCGCGGCCCTCTCCCCGTGGATGCCCAAGTCGTGGCAGGGCCGCGTGCACGTCTCGCTGAGGTCGCCCGGCCGCGGCCTGCTCAGGAAGCTCCCGCCAGAGGCTGTGCCCCGGAGGCTGGGCGGAGCAGCCGACGACGACGGGTTCAGCGCGGACTCGTACATCCGCAGGATGACCCAAGCGGAGGTCGCCTCCGGCATCGACCAGTGCGGGCCCCAGCGGCTCCTCGACACTCGGAGGTGGGACATCCATCGTTCTGGATTCAACGGTTGTTTGTTCGCTCACAGTTGAATTCTCAGAGTCCGCAAGTGGGTGGAGACGCTGCCGTGGCCCGCGGCCAGCATCCCGGACGCGATCCACAGCGGGCGGCTGCGCAAGGCGGGCGGCGTCGTGACGACGCTCACATCGTTTTTCTGCGTGCTGCGGCCCGGGGAGCTGCAGTACTACCGGAGGGAGAGCGACAGGCTGTCGCAGGGGGTCGTGGACCTGATGGGGGCGATTGCTGCACCCGCAGATGACGAGAACGTGGTGGACGAGGCAGCGCTCGAGGCCACGGGGGCTCAGTGCGAGGCGAGGAAGCGGGGGTTCGTGATCCGGACACCGCTGAGGCAGTACGTATTCGTGTGCAGGAGCGAGATTGAGAGAATCGGGTGGGTGACTTCGCTGAGGGCCGAGTGCGCCAGAGCGCTGCCCAACCTCCTTTAGAGTTGGTGATGTAGATAGTCCAAATTCTACCGTTGGAGTCTCTTATTCCCCACACCCGCGTTCTTGAGACACAATTGAGCAGTTGCGCTTTTGCATTTTGCCTCGTTTCCGACTGATCCGGACTTCTCGAATCGCAAGCGGTTGAGATGGTGCGTACCTCAACGGCACTGCCGGCCTTGAGTTGTATGCGGAGCGCATTCTGGCGAGACTGCACCTTTCTTTTTCCCAACGGCAGATTCCGAGGCGGTTGGAAGGTGTGCAATCGCTCACTTTCAACGCTCATTCTTTTGTAACCGTAGCAGAAACACACGCCAATGCGCATGAATAGCGCCACCGCACTTCTCGCCCTTGTGGCTCTCGCGTCCCTCGCAAGGGCGCAGGAGAGCAACAGTGGCAGCAACAGTACCCAGTGCTGGGACAAGTGCTGGAAGCATCTGCTCAGCGACTGCGTAGACCCCATCTACGCGCGCCGTGCACACCCGGGCGCCGACAGTGTCCGTCCCAAGGAGAAGGACGTGTTCTGCCCGTGCTTCAAGGTGTACATCCAGTGCCTCGAGGCCTCATGCGGAAGCGCCGATGCCGCCGCGGAGCTCAAGGACCTCCAGGTCCCCGAGGACTACTGCCAGAAGGAGGGTAATCCCGAGTGCATGTTCGAGACGTGGGGCGACCCCCACTTTGTCGCTCTCGACGGCCACAGCCGCTGGCCCGCACACCTCAGGGGGCAGTGGGACTGCTCCGACACCGACTTCCCGCTTCTGTACGCACGATTTCTGTAATTGAGTAACAACACTGCACTTTTCCCCTCACGGAGCAATTGATTTCTTTAGGTACGAAGGCCACGGATGGAGCCTGTCCGCCAAGGCTGAGTGGGTCAACGGCTACTGGTTCTTCACGATGATCACCTCGGTCACGCTCAACATCAGCGGCAAGGCCGTGCACACGTGGAAGGCCGGCCAGGTGACCCCGATCTCGCAGCAGGAGCTCCCCGCGGGCTGGACCGTCACGCACTCCAACTCGGAGTGGGGCTTTGGCAACGTCGTCGACTTCATCACGTCGCCCGCGGGCGAGGAGATCACGATCTACGACCCCGTCTACTACGTCAACGTGCGCGTGTTCGGGTTCTGCGAGGGCAAGGGGCACGTGCAGCTGGGGCCCTCGGACTGCAAGGTCAAGACGCCGCACCAGTACTCGTGGCAGCAGCGGCGCTTCGCGAGGTCGTCCTCGCGCGCGGTCTGCGGCAGCCTCGGAGGCTTCTTCTACGCCGCGTGCATGACCGACGTCACGGCGATGGGCAAGGACTCTGTGGCCTCGGACAGCGTGTTCATGTCCGCTCAGGCCGAGAAGGGCATCCAGTACCTGGCAGCCTTCGGTGCCCCCACAGCCACCGCGGCCGCAGGTGCGAGCGCTGCTGTCATCGGCGGTGCCGTAGCCGCCGGCGTCGCGGGCGCGGCGATCGTCGTCGGAGGTGCCGTCGGGGCTGGAGTGTACCTGAAGAAGAGGAACGACAAGGAGAAGAGCGGGAGCAGCGGGCAGTCGTCGGGCACGCAGAGCGAGACGCCTGCTGTCGGCGTCAGGGCGCCCGCACAGGGCGTCGACGTGATGAACCCCAAGGCCGGCAAGGGGCACCAGAGCATCACGGGCCGTGCACCGCCGTCGGAGGTCTGAGGGGGGGAGGGAGAGGGGGTCCCAACAACGTCCGCACGACGTTGTTGTTGTTGTGGTGTGCTGAACAACACAGACGCAGTAGACCCTGTTACCCGCTGCCTGCGGAAGAATTGAAGAAATATGCACAACCCCAACGGCGCGGGCTGACTCTGCGCGATGGGGGTGTGGTGTGGGGCTGTGGATATCCGCCGCATGACCGCCGCCGGGCGTGTTCGGGTGTTTTTCCAAGTTAGATGCCGTCAGCAGCCCCTCTCTGCGTGCCTGGCGAGAAAATGACAGGAAATCCCTTTGACGCGCTCGCGTGCGTGCCCACACCCTTAGCCCCTCAATCTTCTCGCACTACTTAACACAACCCTCTTTCCTCCCCCCCATCTCCCCCTACCCGGCACCGGGCTACCCCACCAATGATCAAGGCCACGGGACCCATCGGGTGCGCCGCCCCTGCGCCCCCCGTCCACCGCACTCCGCGTGCCAGCGTCGCCTGGGGGCCCTCCTGTGCCCCGCGCGAGAGGATTTTCTCGTCGTCGTTGCCGTTTCCCTTCATTTCCAAACGCTCTTCCAACGCCCGCTGCCCGCTGACCGCACCGGGGGGCACGGGGCGCGCAGAGACCTGCGCGACGAGGAGACGGCGACGGCGCCCGAGCGGATGGGGCGCGTGAGGTTCGTGTGGTGGCTGTTCTGCGTGTGCTTCAGCCTGGCGGGCGTGCAGTTCTGCTACTCGATCCAGTTTGCGCTGGGCACGCCGCTGTTCCACGACGAGCTGCACCTCGACCCCTCGACCATCTCGATCATCCTCTCGACGGCCGGGCCCATCAGCGGCCTCATCGTCCAGCCCGTCGTCGGCGCCTGGAGCGACTCGCTGCGCTCGCGCTGGGGCCGCCGCAGGCCGTTTGTCGCTGTCGGCGCCTTCTTCTGCGCCGCCGGCATGGCCCTCATCGCCGCCAGCGTCGACCTCGGCAAGCTCCTCGGCGACGACGAGAAGAGCGAGCGCCCCGGCGACCACAAGTACGCCATCGCCTTCGCCATCACCGGTGCGCCCGCCCCTCAGTGGCTCCCCCCCCCTGCTCGCTGCCTCCGAGCTCTGCACCTCTGCTCTATTTCCTGTTGAGTGGGGGGACGTGTGTGCTGGGGCTGTGGGTATCTCCTGTCCGCAAGTGAGAAACTGGCCCCTCTCGGGGGGCGACGGGGCACCGCTGGGAGTACCCGCGCTTCCCCCAGCGGCTGGGGCCTTCCCCACACCCCCACACCGAGCCCCCCAGCCCGAAAGAGGAGAGGGCGCCCCGAGTCTGCTTTTTTTCTCTGTTGTCTGTGCGGGTTCAAAGAGTGCACGTTGCGCTGCGATGGGGCACTCGGAGGGGGCTTGCTGACGCAGCGGGGGGCGGCAGGGCTGTGGATCATGAACCTCTTTGTCAACACGATCCAGGGCCCCGCGCGCGCCATCGTCGCCGACATCGTGCCCGCCGACAAGCAGCAGGACGGCAACGCGATGGTCAGCGGCGTCATGGGCATCGCCGCCATCGTCGCCAACGTCATGGGCGCGCAGCTGTTCCTGACGGCGGCCCCCTACCGCAACCTCTTCGCCATCGGCGTCGTCTGCGTGCTGCTCAGCGCCATCCCGACGCTCGTCGTCGCCAAGGAGGGCCTGCCCCCCATGGGCTCGGACGACGACACGCAGCGCGCGGGCGCCTGCGGCGTCTTCGGCAAGATCTTCATGGCCTTTGCGACGATCCCGCGCAAGATGGTCATCGTCGTCGTCGTCTTCTTCCTCAGCTGGTGTGCCTACTCGCCCTACATGATCTACATCACCGACTACTTCGGCGTACGCCGCATCCCCCCTGCCTCGTGGGGCAGCGAACAGCAGCTCACTGACGCCGGGATGCGCGCGTGCAGGTCGAGATCTACAAGGGGAGCACGAGCCACGACCTCAAGGAGAGGTACCAGCTGGGCGTCCAGATGGGCATGTACGGCCTGGCCGTGTTCGCGGCCGTGCAGTGGCTTTTCTCGTTTGTGCTCTCGCCCATCGTCAACAAGGCGGGCCCCGCCATCACGTTCGCCGTCACGCAGGCGCTCGCGACGGGCGCGTTTGTGGGGTTCTACTTCCTGGCGCGCTCGGGCCTCAGCCTGACGTGGATGGTCGCCATCGCCTTCACGCTGATGGGCACCATCGCCATCAACTTCACCACGATGAACAGCGTGCCGTTCGGGCTCGTCCGCGGCCTGACGGGCAACAAGGACGCCGGCCTCTACATGGGCGTCCTCAACGCCGCCAGCGTCGTCTCGCAGACGGCCACGAACCTGATCGCCGGCGTCATCATCAGCAAGGCCCCCCACGACGCGCCCAACCACAACGAGAACGTCTCGTACGGCATCCTCCTCGGCGCCGCGCTCTCGGTGCTCGCCGTCTTCGCCGCGCTGTTCCTGCCGAGGCCCGTCGACGAGACGGCGATCCTCTCGGAGCGCCAGCCGCTCATCAACAGCGACGAGGGCGTCAAGGAGAAGGCCCCCGCCGGCGAGAGCTCTTCGGTGTACGGATCGACGACGTCCGTTTAAACAGGAGGTCTACTCAGTCGTGCTCTGCTCACTGCGTGATGAACTAATTGTGCACAAGCAATCGTTGCCTCTGAGTACCCACCACTCCCACCCCCGTTCCTTGACTAGCAGCCAAGCCAACCCTGCTCGAATCACTGGCCGGAGTTCTGTGGAGCAACTCTTGGTGCCAACAGTGACCGAAATACTTAACCACAAGAAACCCTGATTTACACATACACAAACGAGCAAGATCAGATTGCCTTGGGCTGTGGTAAGTCAACCTTCCGAGGGAACTGGAAAGGTCAACAGTCGCAATCCTCCATGGTATTTGCACTACTCGGGGGACTGCTGAGATAAGCGGTGGTATCACCTCCTCTCATCGGGCCACGGCGGCGGGTTTGGCTCGTCCTTGAACTGCTGGAGTGCAGCGTTGTAGTCGGCCTTGAAGGTGGCCACGTCCGAATACAGCACCGAGCGGCTGGAGATGTCCAGGACGGTCGTCGTGGCATTGCCGCCGTCCTTGCTCTTCCTTCGGTAGTTCTCGATGACCAGGTGCCACTTGATCGTCAGGCACCCGATGGCGTCGCTCGTCCCCAACGTGGGGTTGTAGTTCATGCACAGGAACACGATGCGCTCCTGGGGGTCGTTGTAGTTCTGGCTGTCCGCGGGATTGAGGGTGTTGACGATGTTCGAGAGCAGCGCCTCGATGCTCTCAGGCGCGATCCCGCGGACTACAGAGGCGCAAGCCACCTTGCCCAGCTGCACATAGAGCCGCTTCAGGGCGTCCACAGACGTGTAGTTGCCCCTGTTAGTGGGCTCCGTGTGCTGCCACCCGGTGAAACTCGGGCGGTTGGCCCACAGCCAGTCGAAGTGGTCCTGTCTCTGGATGTACTGTAGGAACGGCGAGTATTGGTCCCCTCCAGCGGGGTCAGGCTCCCACTGACCCGCGATGTCGCACAGCTGCATGCCAGTGGCCTGGAACGCGAGCTTTGCAGCCCTGGAGTCGGGGGCCACAATGGACTGGTGCTGCAGCCCCGGCGGCGCGAAGACGCCGAACACCTGGGCTGCCCCGTCGTGCGGCCACTCTGCCTTGACGTCGTTGATGAACATCCGAAGGTTGTCGAGGCTCGCCAGCTGGCACGTCAGGCCCACCGAGTGCAGTTGCCTCTGCAGCAGCTCGGCCGAGGCCTTGGTCGGGGTGCAGGGCACCAGTCGGAGTGGTATCTTCTTTCTCTGGAATCCGCCTTTCTTTGGCGGCTGTGGCTGTGGCTGCGGCTGCGGCTGTGGCTGATCAGGCGTCTGAGGGGCTGGTGGCTGCGGCTGGGGCTGCGGCTGGGGCTGAGGCTGAGGCTGAGGCTGCGGTTTCTGATCGGGACACTTCGGGGGCTCTGGCTGCGGCTTTGGCTGATCGGGTACCTGCGGCGAGGGAGGCGGCACCTTCTCGGGAGACTGCTGATCTGGAGGCGGCCTGGTTGGATCTGGGACCTGAGGGACTGGCTGCGGGCGATCACTCGAGTCCTTTGGTGGCTTTGACGGGTCCTGAGGGACCTGGTCTGATGGGGATGGGGGTGTTCCACTCGGTACACGGGGCAGCGAGGGAACCCTGCTGATCACAACTCCCCTCTGGAGGCCAACACACTCCCACGCGTGCGCCACAGTGTCCGCAGCCTCCGTTCCGAACAGCCCACAGGCGAAGAAGACCGACAGAGATGCGAACTCCTCGAAGGTGGCGTTGGAGGCCAGTCCACGGTCGCACAGGGTGGTGTACCAGATGCGCCCAGACCTCTCCCACGAGTTGCCACCCAGCCCCATACTCGCCAGGAAGAACGCCTTGTTGGGAATCCCCGAGTTGATGTGGACGCCCCCGCTGTCCTGCGTCGTGCTCACGTACTGGGCCATGTGGCTGACCTGGGGGTCCCTCCCGAGGATCCTGTCGTTGTAGGCCGTCCCCGGGTCGGAAAGCGAGCGGAGGGCCTTGCCCGCGACAGCGGGACCGAAGAGACCGCTGCCGATGAGCCAGTCGGCGGAGTGGACGTCCTGCCGGAGACTCCACTGCTTCACCATCGATCCGAACACGTCGGAGATAGACTCGTTGAGAGCCCCCGGCTGGCCCTCGAGCTCGAGCCCCGCCGTGTACATCGTCACGCCGTGCATCAGCTCGTGCGCGACGACGTCGACGCAGCTCGTCAACGACTTGAAGATGCTTCCATCGCCGTCCCCGAACACCAACTGGAGCCCTAGGAAAAAACAACCGCCCTCTTTACAAATGCAGGGGACCGCAGAACACACAACAGAACAAAAAACAACAGCCAAGAGAAACGAAACAAACAACAAAGCAGGGCGAGAAACGAGATTTCACCATTCCAGAAGCAGTTCTGGAAGCGTGTGCCGTAGTGGACGGTCCCCAGCAGCTTCATGCCGTAGCCGTCGAGGCTGTTGCGGCGGAAGACCCGCGAGAAGAAGTCGAACGTGGCCCCGAGGGCCTCGTAGCACTCGTTGGCCGCAGCGTCGCCGGCGACCTCGGGCCCGCCCTCGGAGCGCACGACGGCCCCGGGCAGCACGTCCGTGCGGCCGGCCGAGCACACGATGCGGCTCCTGGTGACCTTGGCCGTCAGGGGCGTCGCGAACGTGTGGCCGTGCGACAGCGTGATCGAGCGGCGGGCCTGCAGCAGCCCGTTGCACAGCTCGAGCGTCCCGCGGGCAGCGGACCGCAGGTCCTCGGGCAGCTCCGGGCACCCCGCGAGGGTCTCGAGCAGGTGCGGGGGGAGGATGGGGCTGAAGCACGACTGCATGGTCTTGCGAGGGCCCCTTGGGCTTGCGCGTGCGCCCGACACGAAGGAATGAACCGTTGTCGTCTCAAATAACGGCCAGCAACGTCACGCGTGGTTTTTTCGCGTGGCGAAAACGCGGCCGAGAAAAGCGAATTCCGTCAAGAAATGTATGGAAAACCGACCGTCAGAGTGACGATCGGCGCACGAGGTCCCGCGTGCCCAGATCAGCACTACAGACGGGTCTGGGTCTGCCCTCGGTTGCCCTCATTCCCCCAGTCTACTCCACCTGCTTGGTGAGCTCACTGCCTCGCAGAGCTGCCGGTTTGTCTCTCGGGCGTATCACCGGCCACAATGCAGACCGAGGGTGGCGGACATCCAGCTCACCCGGCAGATGCAATGCGAGCATAAGCGGACGGGAAACCACATCACAGAACTGCAGCAGTTCCGGCATGTCGGCGGTCAGTTGGTGGAACGCCACGCTTTCGTCCAACGAACAACGAATCGATTCGTTGTCCAAGTGCACAGGCGCAATTGGGCAGCTGTAACTGTGTTGCACACACATTCCGGTACCCATTTAGTAAAGGCCAAATATCGTGCACTCGAAATATCTTGTGTGCTTACGCCATTCTCGTGTTGCCTCCCTGTTGCCCGCAGTCCTTCCTGCCCCACTCGGCCCATGATGCACAAGGGGATTCCAGTGCTAGCGCTGCTCGCAGCCATCGTGGCACGCACAGCCCTCGGGGCCGCGCCGACCAACGAGTGCGTGGACCCCGTGGACGACTTCCACCCGTCGGTGGACTACATGGCCGCGTGGCGCACAGCTCTGGTGTTCCGCTACGCCGACTACATCGGCAACATCACCGTCGGCAACAACTACGTCACCGCCGACATATACCAGACCGACTACGCTCGCCGCGGCGGGTTCCAGCCGATGGCGTTTGTGCTGTGCGGGACCAAGGCGCCCGAGAGCGTGACGGCGGGGAGGACGTCTGTGTTTGTGCCCGTCAAGACGTTCGGCGAGACGGAGACGCCGGCGTACGGGCACGTCGAGAGGCTCGGGCAGCTGGCGAAGCTGGTGGCGTTCGAGACGCCCGGGTACGTCGTCGACGACGACTTCCAGAGGCTCGTGAGCTCGGGGCAGATCAAGGGCTTCGCCTGCGACGCCTCGGTCACCAACGCCACCCTTTGCGTACGACGCCTCACCGCTGGGTTCTACTACGCACCTGACCACGATCGCCTCTCGCGTCTTTGCTGCACCTTTGGCGCCATCAGTTTTGCTTTTCTTTTGGGGGCGAAAAACAACGTCCTTTCCACACTTTTTCGCTTGTGTTGATCCCGCACAACAATCCAGCTCGATACAGCCATCAATGCCTAACGAGCGGTTTCCCCAGGCCTCGTGGACGGGGTGCTCGTGGTCCAGCTGGACCAGTTCGTGCAGCGGCTCGAACATCACGAGGCTCAACGAGATCGCCCCCTCGGTGCTGTTCACGGGCCCGATGCAGTACGGCACGTACGACCTCGCCAAGATGCCCAAGATCCCCGTGCCCGGCGCCTTCGAGGACGAGGTCCTGGGACTGGCCGAGTACGTGAAGCTGTACGCGCTGGTGACGATGCGGAGCCCCAAGGTGGCGGTGAACATGTTCGAGATGGCGGTGGCGAGCTACGAGATGACCAAGAGCCTCGCCAGCAAGGCCACCCGCAGGCCCCTCGTGTGGGTGGGCTACCCGTACGGTTCCACGTGGTACTTCTCCAAGACGCAGACGTACACTGCGAGGCTGCTGGAGGACGCGGGGGCCGACTACATCTTCCAGCGCGACACGCTGCACAAGCTGCCGCGGTCGCTGCAGAGGAACATGTCCGTCGGGAGCTGCCCGGCGACCGACCAGTGGATGTCGACGTTCTACGCTCCCGACGTGGACTTCTGGTACAACAACGGCCTCGCGGCCGGCCAGGCGACCACCAGCGAGCTGCTCAACTCGTACAAGTCGGTCAACATTGACTTCAAGGTACGTCCAAGCAACAACGCAGTATCTAGGGAATGGGGTGGCGTTTACCACGTCACGACAGAAACCAGCCCGAAAGACTACTCCTCACCAATCGCGTGTCTGGACAGTCGTGGAGGTCCGTGCGCTGCGGCAGTGTCATCGGGAACAACAAACTGCAGGCAGGACCGCCGTACTTCGGGAACCCCATCTTCAGCGAGGGCCCCTCGAGGCCCGACGTGATGCTCAAGGACCTCGTGAAGATCCTGCACCCCGAGGTCACCATCCCCCACGAGCCCGTCTACCTCCGCGTCCTCGACCGCGAGAACGCCCCCTGGCCCGACGACTGCCCCATGCAGTCCTCGGTGACTCCCGTCGAGCCCCCGAGCGGCAAGGTCAGGGTCAACGCCGTCGTCCTGGTCTCCGGCGTGCTGCAGCACGAGTTTATGTCGCGCTACACGACGTTCCGCGCACAGTGCGCTGCCGACATCGAGGCGGACAGCGCGACAGACCTGTCGGTGACGGTGGTCAGCGACGAGGAGGACGACGACACGCCGGCGGTGCGCATCGCGATGCACGCGGTGGTGTCGCCGTCGGGGCGGAGCGCGTCGAAGATCATCGAGCACTCGCAGCGGTGGCTGAGCGAGGCGATGAAGCTGCCCGACGCCAGCAAGGCGACGTTTGCGACGGCGCCGTACCTGACAGGGGAGGTGCCCGAGGACAAGCGGCTGAGCGGAGGAGCCATCGCGGGGATTGTGATTGGGTCGGTGGCTGGGGCGGTGATCCTGGCGTGCGTGGCGGGGTACGCAGCGTACAGGTTTGGGTGGAGGCGTGGGTACGAGTCCATTGACGACAAGAACGTCCAGCAGCAGCCGCAGCCCGCAGCATGAGGCTGATCAGCCATCCGTATCTCCAAACTGCAAGACAGTCAAGACAGTACACCACACGAGAGATGCTCAGCAGCGAAGTGGCTGCCAGAACGCATGTCATGCCAGACACACACCAACGCGATGAACATGCCAATGTGTCAGCAATTCGCTGTCAATTGCCGACATCTTTGGGAGTCGGCACAGAGCCCAAATCATTGCACAGAGCACGAGATCCTCTCAGAAGTGCTTCTGCCAACTGCCCAGGCGCAGCTGATTCGGTGGCCGAGACACGCACATCGCCAGCGAGATTCTTTTTTTTGAAAATCTCCGATACCTCGCTTTTTCTTTTTCGTTAACAAACCAAAGCGGAGTGGCCTCTATTTTGAGGCTCTGCAGACCTCGACGATGCACAAGGGAATTGCCGTCTCACTGGCGCTGCTCGCAGCCACCGCGGCACGCACGGCCCTGGGGGTCGCGCCGACCAACGATTGCGTGGACCCCGTGGACGACTTTGACGCGTCGGTGGACTACATGGCCGCGTGGCGCACAGCTCTGGTGTTCCGCTACGCCGACTACATCGGCAACATCACCGTCGGCAACAACTACGTCACCGCCGACATCTACCAGACAGACTACTCCAGCCGCGGCGGGTTCCAGCCGATGGCGTTTGTGCTGTGCGGGACCAAGGCGCCCGAGAGCGTGACGGCGGGGAGGACGTCGGTGTTTGTGCCCGTCAAGACGTTCGGCGAGACGGAGACGCCGCAGTTCGGGCACGTCGAGAGGCTGGGGCAGCTGGCGAAGCTGGTGGCGTTCGAGACGCCCGGGTACGTTGTCGACGACGACTTCCAGAGGCTCGTGAGCTCCGGGAATATCAAGGGCTTCGCCTGCGACGCCTCGGTCACCAACGCCACCATCTGCGTACGGCACCGTCGTGCCCTGCCCTACCCTGCTCCCCCTGTGGCTCTGCCACCTTGCCCTATTTTTGTATTGCGGGGATCGCTGCTGTGTATGCCATCCCGATCGCTCCCGAGTTAGCCAGCCACGAGAACTGCGAAAAGACCCTCTTTGGAAAGGAGCCCACAATCCCGGCATTGAGCACACTTCTCGCATGACGTGCACCGCAGGCCTCGTGGACGGGGTGCTCGTGGTCCAGCTGGACCAGTTCGTGCAGCGGCGCGAACATCACGAGGCTCAACGAGATCGCCCCCTCTGTGCTGTTCACTGGGCCGCTGCAGTACGGCACGTACGACCTCGCCAAGATGCCCAAGATCCCCGTGCCCGGCGCCCTCGAGGACGAGGTCCTGGGACTGGCCGAGTACGTGAAGCTGTACGCGCTGGTGACGATGCGGAGCCCCAAGGTGGCGGTGAACATGTTCGAGATGGCGGTGGCGAGCTACGAGATGACCAAGAGCCTCGCCAGCAAGGCCACCCGCAGGCCCCTCGTGTGGGTGGGCTATCCGTACGGTTCCACATGGTACTACACCAAGACGAAGACGTACACTGCGAGGCTGTTGGAGGACGCAGGGGCCGACTACATCTTCCAGCGCGACACGCTGAGCAAGCTGCCGCAGTCGCTGCAGAGGAACATGTCGATTGGGAGCTGCCCGGCGACCGACAAGTGGATGTCCGTCTTCTACGCCGCGGATGCTGATTTTTGGTACAACAACGGACTTGGAGCCGACCAGACGACTACCAGCCAAATGCTCGCCTCGTACAACAAGACGGACATCGAATTCAAGGTATTTATACCGCAAGCACCGAGGCAATGTGTCAAAAGCTCTGCGTTTGCGTACTCATGATGTGCTTCCTTCTGTCACAGTTGTGGAGGTCCGTGCGCTGCGGTAGTGTCATCGCTACCAACAAGCTCGCAGCAGGACCGCCGTACTTCGGGAACCCCATCTTCAGCGAGGGCCCAGCAACGCCAGACATAATGCTCAAGGACCTCGTGAAGATCCTGCACCCCGAGGTCACCATCCCCCACGAGCCCGTCTACCTCCGCGTCCTCGACCGCGAGAACGCCCCCTGGCCAGACGACTGCCCCATGCAGTCCTCCACTACACCCGCTGCGCCTCCGAGCGGCAAGGTCAGGGTCAACGCTGTTATCCTGGTCTCCGGCGTGCTGCAGCACGAGTTCATGTCGCGCTACACGACGTTCCGCGCACAGTGCGCTGCCGACGTCGAGGCGGACAGCGCGACGGATTTGTCGGTGACGGTGGTCAGCGACGAGGAGGACGACGACGCACCCGCGGTGCGCATTGAGATGCATGTGGTGGTGTCGCCGTCGGGGCGGAGCGCGTCGAAGATCATCGAGCACTCGCAGAGGTGGCTGAGCGAGGCGATGAAGCTGCCCGACGCCAGCAAGGCGACGTTTGCGACGGCGCCGTACCTGACAGGGGAGGTGCCCGAGGACAAGCGGCTGAGCGGAGGAGCCATCGCGGGGATTGTGATTGGGTCGGTGGCTGGGGCGGTGATCCTGGCGTGTGTGGCGGGGTACGCAGCGTACAGGTTTGGGTGGAGGCGTGGGTACGAGTCCATTGACGACAAGAACGTCCAGCGGCAGCCGCAACCGGCAACCTAACACGACCTGCTAGCTGAGGATTCCTGCAGTCTGAAGCGCGGTGTGTCTCATGTGGTGTCGAGCACGCCGCCACTGATCAAATGACACTGCAGTTTTGCTTCCTCGATTTAATCCTCTGTGTTCAATTGATACCCTCATTCAAGTCTCCCTCCCTCAGTTGATGGTGATGCGGTGGACGTTCTCGGCGGGCTTCTGGGCCTGGGGCGGCTTGGGGACGGTCAGCTCGAGCACGCCGTCCTCGTACTTGGCGGCCAGCTGCTCGGGCTGCACGCCGTCGGGCAGCGCGAACGACCTCGTGAACTCACCGAAGCTGCGCTCCACGCGGTGCCACTTGTCCGTCTTGTCCGCCGTCTCCTCGCGCTTGCTCCCGTGCAGCACCAGCATCGGCGTGGGCCCGTCGCGCCTCACCTCGACGCTCACGTCCTCCTTCTTGACGCCCGGCAGCTCTGCCCGGACGACGTACTCCTTCTCCGTCTCCTTCACGTCCACCCGGGGCCTCCACGCCGCCACCGACCGGCAGCCGCGGCCGCTGCGCTTGGCGACGGCGCCCTGCTGCTTCGTTCCCTGGACGGCACCCTGCTGGGTCGTGGCCACGGCGCCCGACGTGCCGTCCTTGTTGGCCGAGTCGGAGCTCGGAGCTCCGTTCTCGAGGCGCTGCTGCTGCTGCTGCTGCTGCGGAACGTCGTCGACGTCCATGAGGGCGTCGTCGTTGAGGATGGAGTCCATGCGGCGAGAGAGGCGGTCCATCTCGCGCTCCATGCGGCGCATCTGGGCGAAGGGGTCCGCGAACAGGCCGAAGTCACTGAACAGGCTCATTGTCGTTGAAAGTGTTGTAAGGGTGAAGTGAGTGGCTGCTAATCTGGTTGTGAGTGGTACGGATGGCTCTGCTTGACAGCTGGCGTGCTATTTGTTGAATGACACGGGGCTGCGGTGCGCTGGCAATTTAAGGCTGGTGGTCAGAGAATCTCCGCGAGTTCCCGCTGAAAATTCGATGAAAAGTCAGAGAAAAGTCGCGGGAATTTCGATACAGGGCGACCAAAACCAGGCGAGCTCCGGAGCGGTGTCATCACATTCAATCAGACAACGCACTTGAGAGTCAAGCACCCTCGAGCAACCATCGCACACCTACCAGCGCAACACAGCGCCAACAGCTAAGAAGCAGCAACCCCGCCAACACACAGCAGCAATGTCGATCCTGTTCGGGACCAGCCTGCTCGACGAGCTCAACGCCATGCACAAGCAGCTCGACACCATCGCCAACAACAGGAACGCCACCGCGGACGGCCAGTGCTGCGAGTGGGTCCCCGCGTGCGACCTGACCGAGACGGCCACGGGCTTCAGCATCGCCATGGACCTGCCGGGCGTCCGCAAGGAGGACGTCAGCATCGACCTCCACGAGGGCGTCCTCATCGTCGCGGGCACCAGGGCCGCGGCGGCCCGCGCAGAGGGCACGCAGGCGCTGAGGACGGAGAGGCCGTGGGGCAAGTTCAGCAGGTCGTTCACGATGCCCCGCGGCGTCGAGCCCGCGGGCATCACCGCGTCGTTCGACAACGGCGTGCTGGTCGTCGGCATCGCCAAGCCCAAGGAGAGCATCCCCTACAAGGTCCAGATCAACTGAGAGGCGTGTTGTCGAAGAGTTCTCAGTTCAGAACCGGTCGTGAATCGAATGTGAAGATGTGAGCAACAAAGAGCCTCAGCTTTTCTGTTACACAGTGCGAGGTGTGGGCTGTCATCACAACTAGAGGAATCTCTCTGAGGTCCGCGTGGAGAAACGCACGACCGAGCCACGTCAGAAACACGTGTTCGTCGGTAGATGAGGTATTCTCCGCCCGAATCAAGGTGCAGATATTTGGATCACAGTGAACAGACCTGCAACATGGCTGCATACAGTCGTGCGCACCTCGAGGCCTGCCGGGACAAGCTGCTGCCCGACATCCTGCCCGAAGGCCCCCTGAGGCTCCTGTTCGTGGGCATCAATCCGGGACTGTACTCGACCGCTGCGGAGGCTCCGTTTGCCCGTCCGGGCAACAGGTTCTGGCCCGCCCTCTCCCGCGCTGGCATCACGAGCTCGACCGTAGACGCCTCGCGGGGACTGCCCCCCGAGGTCAGCACAGAGCTGTCCGCCAAGGGCATCGGGTTTACCAACGTCGCCAAGCGCACGACAGCGAAGGCATCGGAGCTCTCCAAGGAGGAGCTGCGAGAGGGCGCCGAGGCCCTGAAGCGGCTCGTCAGCAAGCACAAGCCCGCCGTCGTCGCCGTGCTGGGCATCAGCACGTACAGGACGGCGTTCGGGCTGCCCAAGGCGGCCAAGGGCAGGCAGCAGGAGCACGAGAGCCCGTTCGAGGGCACCGCGACATACGTCCTCGGTAACCCCTCGGGCCTCAACGCGCACGAGACCGTCTCCAGCCTCGCCGACGAGTACGCAGAGGCAGCGCGAGAGGCTGGGGTCATCTGAGCTGGGCCTAGAACGCCGCGTTAACAGGGCGAGTCTATTGTGTTCATTCCGCCCTGCGCGTGTTGGTGCGAGTGCGTCCCGCTACTAAGGGCTTCAGAAGGTCGGGAAGATCATGGTGCTCTCGATGCCGCACTCGTTGGTGCCGCGGCGCATCATGAAGAGGCCGTTGTTGCCCCAGTCCTCGCCCCAGGAGTTGGCGACGAGCCAGTACTTCTCGACCTCGCCCCTGACACGCATCTCGCCCCACCCGTACAGCTTGACGACGTGGCCCCCGCTGTACTCGCCGGTGACGTGGTGGTAGACGCCGCCGTTGTACGCCTTGAAGTCCTTGTAGACGGTGAACGAGGCCGAGCCCGGGCCGTTGTGGTAGATCTCGCTCATGATGGCCGCCTCGCCCCGCACAGTCCTGTAGCCTTCGCTCTTGGTCTTGTTCGTCTCCCAGGCGGTCGTGCCGTCCTGGCAGGTCCTCTTGCACTCGGGCGACTTCTCCGCGTCGGGCCAGTAGTCGGGGATGTACGAGTCGTACGGGGCGCAGGCCTCGGAGACGAGGCCAGTTTGCTCGAAGTAGCGCATGGCGCAGTACGAGTTGGAGCCGCCGCAGCCGCCGCAGCCCGAGCAGAACGCCACGTCGGCGGCAGAGAGCTGAGTCTTCTGGCCGGTGGCCAGACAGAGGCGGTCCGACATGGTCTGGATCGACCCCACGGCCCAGCAGCTGCCGCAGTGCTTCTGGTCGCGGATGTTCTTCATGATGTCCCTGCAGTCTGTACCCGATAGAGCCCCACACAGCGAAGTCAGCAACAGGAACATGCAGCCCCGCAGTCCCCACACTCCCGCAGGCCGTGTTTCCTGATCAGGAGGGAGAGTACGCACTGGCGAAGCGGGGCTCGGCGAGGGCGTCGAACGACAGGGGGAGCTCGGAGCGAGGGGTGACGGTCTGCTCCGAGGGCTGGCTGTTGTTGTCCGCGAGCTCGGCGATGGAGGGGAGGGGCCTGGCGAACGCGAGCCTCTCGGTGGCGATCTTGGCAGAGACCGAGTCGGCGTCAGCGTACCACGACGCTGCCGCGCCGTTGACGATGGCCGCGATCTCGTGGAGCGTCTGCGCGTTCGCGACGAGCGCGAGGGCCAGGCAGGCAAACAGCGCCTTGGGCATTGGGTTGAGAGAAGACAGCCTTTCCGCCTTTCAGTTGAGTACTGACAAAAAGACGTGACGCCAGAACAAATGCGACCGCTTTTATGCCGGGGCTGGCGATGACGTCACACTCGGCTTTTCTCGCTTTGACCTCACCGGCGACCTGCGGGGGGAGAAAGTGCATCCCGCACCCCCCGCACCCACACCCTCCGGTATCCTTCCGGTTCTGGGACGTCTCACGCGAGTCCTTGGTTGGCCCCCCAACCGCGTGCTGGCCTGGTGCGCGCGGTGCGGCGGCATGGTCTCAAGATGTTGTGGCAAAACCCGTGGTTTCTCGATTATTTCTGGCGAGAGAAGAGAACGGGAGACGACAAGTCAGCAGCGGAAGACACCCTCCAGAGACCGAGCAGCACAGCACGGGAACCTCGGTGGGTACCTCCCTACGCGAGTAGAGCATCATTTGGTGATCTGTCTGTGTTTCACACTCTCTGTGCTTCAGAGTTGTTGTGCTGTAGGGTCCATTCCTCCATTTCGGGTATCAACAACGAAAGAGCGGGAAAAAAGCTGTGGGGCAGAGCACTGGAGCAGCCCAGCAGCACAGCCACGTGCAGGCAAAGGCAGAGCGCAAACAGGACAACTAGACATTGTGCAGCTTTGCCGTCCGCGAGCGTATCACAAACGCCACGCAGGCCACTGCGGCAGCAGCGCCCACGGCGAGGCAGCCGACCCCGAAGCCCCTCGAGGACTCACCGCGGTCGTGCTGCCGCCACGACACGCCGAGGACAGCGCGGCGCGAGAGATCGCACGAGCCGGCGCCCCTCCTGAGCCTGAAGAGGCCGCCGTTGCCCCAGCTGCTGCCCCACGAGTTCTGCAGCACCCAGAACGTTCCGCTCTGGTCGGACCCCCAGCCCACGAGCAGCGCGACGTGGTTCGTGGTGCCGGAGCACTCGGACCCTGTTTTTGGTTTCGGTGTGTGTCACTGTTATCCGTCGGGTGGTACTGCGCTATGGTGTGCGTACGGCCTTCGAGAACGCCCGCCGTGAACGGGGGAAGATCGTCGGCATCGATCTCGACGAGCACGGGACCGTACCGTAGTAGGCTCCGTTCGAGAGCATCCTCGCTGAATCTGTCCGAGAAGAAGCGCAAGGGGGAGTTGTCCTTGAGGTCGCCACACATCCCGTTCGCCGCCCCAACGCTGCCCTTGGCGCCCGAGGGAGCACGGGCCCCTCCCAGGACCGCGAGGGCAGAGGAGAGGGTGTGGTTCTGGCACGCGGCGCCCGAGGCGCACTGCAGGAGATCGTGTATCTGCAGGGCGTCGCTCTTCCCGGTCTGGTGGTGCTGGGTAGCTTCCAGCAGCGAGGCCACAGCAGCAGCCCACCCGCAGTTGAACTCTGTGACTCGGTGGGTCAGTGCTGGGGGGGGGGGGCCCTGCCATCAGACGTACTGCGAGCACTGACGTCCCCGAGGTGGCTTGCCATCCAGGTGTCCGGGAGGGACCCCGTCGCGCTCTCAGGCGCCCTGTGCCGAGTGGCTGGCTGGGCTGCAGGCAGGGCCGTGGCGTCCCAGCCAGCGACGAACACGTCCCGCCGGAGCTCGTCGAGCGAGAGGTGTGCCCACTGGCTTACTTCGAAGTGGGCTGACCGAGCGCCCTCGTTCAGTGTCGCGACCTTGGCGACGCTCGCCTGGAAGATCTGCAGGCGTCGCGCGTCTGCGAACCGCCGGTTTTCGTCAGGAGGTGCACCGAATATCAACTGCACCCTACGGCGCTGGCTTGCCTTCATCTGCCGGGAAGGAGAGTGCGTGGCGAGACTTGAATTGTTTCTGGGAGACACCGCGTGCGTCAGCGAAGCTTCACACGGATACTTGCTGGTGCGCACCCACTGGTAGCCGATCTCGTCTTTATTGCACCCGCAGCCCGAAACAGTAGCCACAACGGAGCACACAACGAAGAAGGCGAGAACCAGCAGCGCTGGCGACTGGCGGTGCTCCGCGCGCGCCATCAGTCTTTCCTGAGGGCAGGGAGGAGATTCCGAAGAGGAAAGATAGAAGTATCCGAGATTTACCGGTCGGTATCTCCTGGTTTGGTGTTCGGACTGACAGGCCGAGGTGGTCTAGTGCTTGCTCCGAGAGGTCGAAGACGACGACGACGACGATGACTGCGACTGAGGCTGCGTCTGCGACTGAGACCCACCAGAGCTCGACGATGGCAGCGGCCCAGTGGCGGTCCCCGTCGACGTCCTCGCAGGGGCTGCGGCAGGCCTGCTTGACGTCGACGACGACGACGACGACCCAGCCGCCGTCGACGTGCTCGTGGTGGCACGGGGCGCCTGGGCGGTGGTCTTCGCCGCCGGCGACGCCGTCGAGACCGGCGCTGTCCTCGCGGGAGCCGCGCCCGATGACGTCGCAGGCCTCAGCGGGCTCGCCGACGCTGCCGCCGGAGCGGTCGCTGGTCTTGCTGCAGTCGTCTGCGATGCGCTCGGCGCGTCAGCCGCCGGCTTGTGCGCTGCTCCCGCCGCGGGCGCTGCGGCTGCAGGAGGAGCGCTCGGCACAGAGGTCCTGCGCAGCGAGGGGGCGGCTGCAGGCGCTGCGGGTGCACTCGCGTGCGCGTCGCCGCTGCCGTGCTTGGCAGCCGCGGCCGTCTGCGTCCCCGTCGGGGCCGGCGCCGCTGCTCCTGCCTTCGCGTGTGCCGGCGCTGTCGCTGGCCTCGGCTGCGCTGCTGCCGCTGCCGGCTGCACCAGCTTCGGAGGCGCCGCTGCGTGCGCCTGTCCCGCCGCCGTGTGCTCCGCCGTCTTCTGTGCCGTCGGCCCATGCGCAGCCTGCGCGTGTGCTGCCGGGGCTTTCGGCGTGGGCGCGTGTGCAGCCGGCGCGTGGGGGGCAGAGGAGTGCGCAGTTGCGGCGTGCGGCGCTGCGGGGTGCGGCACTGCGGCGTGGGGCGCAGGCGCGTTAGATGCCGGGGCGGCCGTGCCCGTCTTGTGGTGCTGCTGCTCCTCCACGCGCGGCCGCTTGGCAGCCTGCAGAACCGGCGGCTGCGTCTGCGCCCGTTGCGGCTGGGTCTCCGTCTCCTGTCTCGGGCGCTTCTTGTCGTGCTCCACTGTGGTCGCCGTCGCTGCCGGAGGCGCGTGCGGCGGGGGCATCGCAGCAGCGCTTGCCGCGGGCTTGTCGTGCTGCTGCGGCAGCGGCTGCCTGGCTGCTGCGTGGGCGCTCTGCGTGGGGGTCGCTGGTGCTGGCGGCTCTGTGGGCGTCCCGGGCTCCTCTCCTTCTTCCCTCACCTCTCCCATCTCCACATNTCCTTCCTCCCTCACCTCTCCCATCTCCACATCCGAGCTCTGCGACACCGGCGGCGCTGGCGACGCTGCAGGCGTGGTTGACTCAGAGGGCACCTCTGACACGGACGCACTCGGTGGCTCCGGCGCAGAAGACGACGTCGGCGTCGCAGGCGCGGCTGAGGCGGGCGTGGCGGAGGCTGCTGCTGCGGCGGCGGGCGCTGACGGGGCCCTGGGGACCACCGCCGACGGCGGGGGCGCGCCCACGAGCGAGTTGACGCTGCCCGAGCCGAGGATGTCGGACATCGAGTGCAGGCGCTGCAGCGAGGCGAGGCGCATGAGCTTCCACGAGTGCATGAGGTAGCGCTCCGACGTGGGCAGGTCGTCCGTCGGCCGCGCCCTGGTGAACTCGTCGAGCTCCGGGGGCGTCACGGGCTGGCGCACAGAGGCAACGTCGCTGGTCGTCTGGCTGACGAGCTGGTCCAGCGTCGACCGCGCGACGCGCCTGAGCGCCCGGACCTGCGGCTCCTCCTTGGGCTGCTCCGACGCGGGCGCGTTCCGCTGGGCCTGCTTCTCCTTCTTGGCCTCGTGCTTGAGCGCAGCCTGCATGTTTGTCTGCCCAGCGCGCAACGTTCGCTCAGGGTGGCGCGTAGGGGGCTGGTGGTGGACGGCGCTGCTGTCGCCGAGGCGCGCGGTGTGCTCACCCAGACCTCCTCGTCCTGGATGACCGACATCACGTTGTACGCGAACTGGTCGCCGTCGGGCTTGGTCGACATGAGCGCGTCCGACACCTGCTTGGCGTAGTCGTTGATCCTCGGCGCCACGTCTGCGCGCGCGGCCCTGGCGACCGTCCCGAGGTACATCGACAGCTGCACGAGCAGCTGGCGCAGGAACGTGTGGTCCCGCATCTGCAGCGAGAACAGCCGCGGGCTCACCAGCAGCTGCGGGTAGAACTCGGCCGCCGCGGCGTCGGGCGCCCCCGACGACGACGACGACGACGACGCGCACGGGTCCACCGACGGCGGCGGCTTGGTGCTCAGCTGCGCCCGGACCGCGCCGAGCACCGCGTCGACGAGCGGCGAGGCCGCGTCCCACTGGTCGATCGACGGCGCGCGCAGCATCTCCTGCAGCCTCCTGACGCTCTCGTACAGCGTCGACGGCCCCTCCTCGCCCGTTGCGTCGCCCATCTGGACGTCCTGCGGGACGTCCTCCGACTGCTCCAGCAGCGGGGGCTGCGGCGGCTGCGGCGAGAGGCCCAGCGAGGGGTCCGGGTAGAGGTGCGACGCCAGCGCGAGGACCCTGCCGCTCAGCACGTCGTCGCACCCGCGCGAGCGCCGCAGCAGGTGCATCAGGGGCCCCAGGACCAGCTTGCCCTTGCTGCCCGCGGCCGCCACGTCCAGCAGCGCCGGCGCGAACTTCTCCAGCACCGCCAGCGCGGCGCGGCACCGCGTCAGCGGCTGGCTGTCGAACAGGTCGTCCATCAGCGTCGACAGCAGCGCTGGCTCCACAAGGCCTGCGATCGGCGTTCAGGAATGCCGTAAGCGCACAAAGAAGAAGAATTGAATTGGGCCACTCAATAAATTTGAATTCAAATTGATTGCGACACGCGGATACATTGTGTCGGGAGTTCCTGGGTGGACGTACCGGTGCGAGAGAGCTTGAACGAGAGGGTGAAGAGGTTGGAGACGTAGTCCCAGCGCGGGGAGTTGGCGGCGTCGTCGGGGGGCACGACGCTGAGCACCCAGAGCAGCGACGACCGCAGCGCGCCCTCGACCGAGGCGGGCGCGGACGCCGCGACAGCGACAGCCTCCTCCAGGCTCTGCTCGTCACCGGCGCACACGACCTTCTGTATTATATCGTTCAGCGCCATCTTCGCACGAGGGAGCGCGCGCGTGTGCGTTTTCAGATTCGCCCGATTATTCAAGAGAATCCACCCTGGGGCAATATCTTCATTCCTACGACCTCGCAATTGCTTTGTTCGTGCTCCTAGGAGACTGGGGACCGTCCGTAACTGAAGCCTACTGATATGAGGAGAGAGCTTCTCCCTGTGGAATACCATGAAAGTCATACGAAGCTCCCTCGTCTCAAGATCCCTCTCCTAACCCTCATACGGTCCGCTCCACACAGCGAACATACGGTTTGTGCTATGTCACAACACAGGGGAGCAGATTCAGAGCTGGTATTCAGGAACCACACGCATTTCCCAAAGTGCAATGGTTCTGCCCGTCAACAGGACATCATACCCACCCTGCCCATGCCCCCGTGCGATGGCGCGCGAGTGATACGAGAAGTGGTGCTGCCGTTTGGTGTTGATCTGCGAGGGGAAGTGCTTCAGGAGAAGATCTTCCTGACGTTCTCCTCGCTGATGGCCTTGCGGTCGATGGTGGCAAAGGGCGCCAGCTGCTGGATCTTGCCGCCCTTGGCCCTGACGTCCGCGAACAGCCTCTTCTTGCCTCCGCCCGTGACGTTGCACAGCACCACGTCGCCCTTGGGTATCGCGCCCTGCCTCGCGGCCTTGACGAGCGCTGCCAGCGCCACTGCGGCAGCGGGGTCCACGTCGATGCCCTCCGTCTGCTCGAACAGCTTGGCGGCCTCTGCGGCCTCCTCGTTGGTGGCGACGTGCGTGTGCCCGTTGCTCTCCTTGAGCGCGTCGTAGACGCCCCCGGCGATGGCGTAGGGCGGGTTGCGGTTCGTCAGCACGATCGCGCTGACCTGCGCGATGCGCCTGCGCGACTCCTCCTCGTCGGCCTTGAGCAGCGCGCGCGACCCCGCGAGCCACGCGTCGTGCATGGGCGCGAACGGCGCGTTCTGCACGAGGTGCAGGGCCATGGGCTTCTGAGAGCCCTCGAACCTCTGCGCGGCCTCCCACGCGGCCACGCCGCCCGTCCCGGAGCCCACGGCCTGGAAGTAGTGCCCGGGGGCCTTGCCGCCCAGCGCGTCGATGGCGGCCAGCGTCGCCACGCCCATGCCGTCCCTGCGCGCGACGTTGCGAGCGCCGCCCTCGGGCAGGAACCCCGGCATCTATTTGTTCACCAGCAAATCAATTGACGGATTGAAACTGAATTCGCGGCTTGGTGCCCCCCACCTTGGCGATGATGTCGGCGACGCGGATGGCGTCGCTGTAGTCCGCGCCGTCGCCGACGACGGCGATGAGCCTCACCGAGTCGCTGAAGGGCTCGGGGGACCACAGGCTCTCGACAGAGGCCTCGGGGACGACGACGACCAGCGGGGCGCCCGAGCGGCTGAACGTCTGCGAGAACGCGCGCGCCGTGTTGCCCGCGCTCGCCACGACCAGCGTGCGGCGCTCCGACTCGGCGCCTGCCGCGTTCATGCCCGCCAGCCGCGCGTGCACAGACGAAGCCTCGAGCTCCTTGAACGTGCACGTCCCCATCGTCGCCCCGTGCTCTGCAGCAGCCAACCGTCAGTGCCAGGCCCTCCCACAGGCCCTCGAGTGCGCTGCTCGCTTACCGGGCCAGTAGCCGCAGAACGAGAGCCAGAGGTTGTCGAGGCCGATGGCCCGGCCCAGCGCCTCGGCCCTGAACGCGACGGGCGCCTTGGACGAGGGCGGCAGGAACGCGCTGGCACAGGGCAGCAGGTGCGCGTAGCGGTCGAGGGAGCCCAGCGGGTGCTGCGCCGAGGCCGGGGCGGGCGCCGGCGTGTAGACGGTGTAGAGCAGGGCGGGGCCGTGCGCGGGCTCAGAGTCGCACGCCAGGCGCCACGCGTGCTCGTCGCCCGGGTACTCGCGCCCGCACGCGCGGCATTTGAGGACAAAGTGGTGGGTGCAGGTGCTCATTCCGGTGCTGTTGTGTGTGGTCTGAGAGATTAAGATCCGGGCGCGGTTTGGTGATGACTCGCCATTTGTGACTGCATTTTCCGCCAGGTGGCGTGACACTGGAGAATCTGGGAACGGGGATCTCCAAATATCTGGGAGATATTGGGCAACTGATTTATTCTATTTCACACAGCTGTCTCAGCAAAACAAAACAAAAAAACCAAACCAAGTTTGTGAGGGGTTCTACATCCATCTCTTCCGTGAGGACGCGGCCACGACCCTGCTCTTCTCTTCGTCGCTGAGCCCGATGATTGCCGCTAGAGCAGGCAGAATGAGGCGCCGTTGCTGGTCGTCCGCCTCGAGGAAGCGGAGCAGCGAGTTGCGGATGTACTCCACGTTGGGGCCCTCCTTGGCGTTTGCCTCCAGCTCCGCCAGCCTCTGCTGCAAAGCCCTCTCGGCCTTCTCGTGCTCCTTGGCAAGCAGGAGCAGTGAGCTGGCTGTGGTCCTCAGCTCTTCCGAGTGCATTGTCTCGAGCTCCTGGCAGATTCCGTCCCCGTGCGTTGTGGGCGTCCCTCGCTCGTCTGATGCTATCAGCGCCTCCGCGGAGCGCCTGTCCGAGCGCGGTGGGCGCTTGGCCTCGCGGCCAGTCTCGTTGTCTTCTTGCTGGCAAGACGGCACAGCGTCCCTGAGCTTCTCCTCGAGGTCGGCGTTGCGCTTCTCGGCGGCCGACAGCCGCGCCCTGAGGCTGGACAGCTCGAGATGCAGCGTCCCCAGGGTCCGCGCTGCGTTGGCACAGGCTATCTCCGCTCTGACTCTCTCCTCGTGGGCCCTCTGCTCGGCGGCCGCCAGGCGCTTCTGGAGGTCCTTGATGACGGCCATCTCGTCGTGAGCCCTGCTGCTCGGGCTGGGGCATCGCGATGGGGTGCTTGACGTGCTTCTGTCGTCGACCGACCCGCCTGGCGGGGTGACAGAGAACGTTCCCGCCCCCGCTCGGGCCTGGATAGGGGACTCTGGCGCGGAGGTGGCCGAGCACATGTCCTCTTGGCGTGCGAGAACGGTCTCGAGCTCGGAGAGTCTGCTTCTGAGCGCAGGGACCAGCTCTGCGGCCGGTGTGCCGCCGGAAGAGCGGGGCCGGATCGAGGGGATGGCCGTGTGGGTGCTCGTGCCCCTGTGAGCTACGTCGTACGAGCGCCGGCTCTTCATCCGCAGGTAGAGGGCCTCCAGGTCTGCCGCGGCCTGAGACGTAACACACAGAAAAAATCAGTACTGTCTGAACGCATTTCCTTTTCCGGGTATTCAACTAGCGAGTCGAGTGCGTAACGGTATACCTTCTCGTACTTGCGGCGGAACACGTCGCGCTCCTCCGCAAGCTCCTCCAGCTGCTCCTGGTACGCGAGCTCCGCGGCGATTTTGATTTCTCGCGTGGCACGCAGCGCCTCTTCGAGCTCTTCTATCCGCTGGGCCGACGCGTGCGCGCTCGTCCGCGGGCGCAGAACACGCCCGGCCGACTCGCCACCGTAGGACCGGCTCCGCGCATCAGCCGGCGAGTCCTGCTCCGACTGAGCCACCAGGGAATGAAACAGTGCCGCCGTCTTCGCCTGCGTCTCAGATAACCCAGGAAAAATAGTAAAAATGAGGGGTGACTCACGTGCTTCCTTTATACACTGACTTGAAAGCGAGCTCTCTGACGCCATGGAAATGGACTATTCGGTGACTCGTTTTTTCCAGCCACGCGCACGCGCTTGACAGCGGGGCATATCCAGAACACGAGGCTTGTACAAAGGGGTTTCTTTTATTACTCGACAACTAGAAACAGAAGAGCGAAACTACTGAGAGCTGACAGAGAACACACTAGAGAATCCACCGCTTCTTCGAGAACGCGGCCGCGATCTTAGACCTCTCTTCCTCGCTGAATCCGAGAATGGCCGTCAGAGTGGGCAGAATTGCGCGCCGTTGCTGTTCGTCCGACTCGAGGAAGCGCAGCAGCGAGTTGCGAATATACTCGACGTTGGGCCCCGTCTCGGCGCTAGCCTCCACGTCCGCGAGCCTCTGCTGCAGGGCCCTCTCGGCCTTCTCGTGCTGCTTCACCAGGAGCACCAGAGACCGCGCCTTGATCCTCAGCTCTTCCAGGCACATGGTGTCAAACGCTTGGGGTGCGTCAGATGCAACGAACGCCTGCAACGAGCAAACCTTGGCATATATTATCGGCAGGCGAGCTCCGCGAGCTTTGCGTGCTCTCTCCGTAGGCCGCGTTCTCCTTGGACGGCGTCACCTGCTGGGGCTCCCTGTTCCCCTCGGCGGCTCCCGTGTGCTGGTGCCTCCCCGGCCCGCCCCCCGAGTCCTCCAGCTGCTCCTGGAGCTCGGCGTTGCGCGTGTCGGCCAGCGTCAGGCGCGCCCTCAGGCTCGACAGCTCCAGCTCGAGCGTGCCGATCGTGCTGGCGGCGTTGGCGCACGCGAGCTCCGCGCGGACCTTGTCCTCGTGGGCCTTGCGCTCGGCAGCCGCGAGACGCTTCTGGAGGTCCTTGATGATGGCCATCTCGTCGTGGGCTCTGCTTGCCGTCGCGTCGCCCGACAGCACTGGCGGCACCGGCGCGCTGTTCCTGCGCGCCACGGGCTCTTCCGACGACGGCGTCACGGAGAACGTCCCCGAGCGCGACCTGCTCGCCCGGCGCAGGCTGCTGCTGCTGGCGCTGCCCGCGCAGCGCTCCTCGAGCGACGCGAGGGCCGTCTCGAGCTCGGAGATCCTGTTCTGCAGCGCGGGGACGAGGCCGTCGGTGCACCCGCCGCCCCCGCGCTCCCCGTTGGAGTTGGCTGTGCGCGGCCGTATCGCCCGTATCGCGGCGCCGCACCTGCTCCGAGGGATGTCGAACGAGCTCTTGCTGTTGACCCTCGCGTACAGCGCCTCGAGGTCCGCCGCGGTCTTGCGGTGCACAACCCACAGGACGCGGACGAACACGCAAGACGGGAAAGAGTACGGGCGCTGACGTGAGTTTTCCCCTCGAGCGACAACGAATTCGTTAAATTGAGACCCCCCGGTTGCCTTCGGAAGGAGGTCCGGGCGTCGGCTGTACCTTCTCGTACTTGAGGCGGAACGCGTCGCGCTCGTCGACGAGCAGCGCCATCTGCTCCTGGTACGCCGCCTCGACCTGCTGCTTGATTTCTTGGGTCACGCGCAGCGCCCGCTCGAGCTCCTCGATGCGCTGCGCCGACGCGCGCGCGTGCGTCAGCGGGCGCAGGACGCGGCTCGCCGGGCCGCAGCCCCCGCTCCCGCTCATCCGCCGCGGGGTCGCGCACGCGCGGGCGACGTCTTGCGTGGTCTGTGCCATTGGCGCTGCGGAATGCGAGTGTGTTACTTTTTTTACGCCGCAGGGGTGGCGTTCGGTGGTGTAGGAGTTGCGGGTGTGCGGGGTGAGCAAAAGCGATGTGATGACTGGCGCCCGGAAATTCGGTCAGCGATTATTGCGGAGGTTTCGGTAATGCACCGCGTGCACTTTCCGCCCTCCGTGAACCGCGCGCACCCCCCAAAATAGCAGCACTACGCGTCCCTTGTCAGCAGGCCGGGCGGGCAAACTTGCATTTGGGTCTCGAGAGGGAGAGCGTGGCTGCCGTTTGGCGGGCTCATGGCCGGTGCCTGCGCCTAGAGCTTCATCACACGGCGAGAGCGCTCGACGTCGTCGATCCACTGGCGGAGCCTGTGCGCCAGGACGTGGTCCTCGGGCCCCAGGCCGTCCAGCAGGGTCTTCCCCGCGTGGTACGTGGCCTCGTCCTCGGGCATCCACGGCGCCAGGTTGCCGAAGAACAAGGCGGCGAACTCGTGCTTGCGCTCGGCATACACCCCACGGATCGTCTTCCAGAAGTGGTCGGCGTACTCGCGCAGGTCCTCGCGCTGGTGCGACCACCAGAACCCCTCCATCTCCGCTCCCATGTCATAGAGCGACGCCTTGGTGCTGGGGTCCATGAAGCGCCTCCACGACTCCTGCGATTCTGTCAGAAAACACGGAGAAGACGTCGGACGCGTGCCTGCTTGCGAGCCTTGTCCGGAACAGACGACCTGCAGGTGATAGCCTCCCTCAGCCCTCTGTCGCTCGGGTCGCGCTTCGTCTCTGCAGCGACGGCCTCGGCGGCGCCGGGTACGTTCCACGACGAGGCTGCCTTAACGACGCTCCAGCGGAGGCTCTGGTCGTCGCCGAGCCACTTGGGGCACGACGGCGACCGCAGCAGCTCGAAGAGCGACTCGGTGGTCTGGCGATTGTAGTGCGCCCACGAGACCGCGGTGCGCGCCCACGTCACTGCGACGTCGTCGATGTCCTCCCCGGGCGGAGCGGCGGCTGCAGCCTTGGACACGATGTCCTTCGCCACGTTGTAGGCCTGCAGCGCAAGGGCCGGCACCTCTGCATAGCGGGAGTACTTGCCAATGCAGGCTGTGATGTTGCCGAGAATGAACTGCAGAGACAGGACCTCCGTCTCGGACGGGCCGTGGCGGAGGGCTGCGTGCACGAACTCCGAGGGGGACACGCCCTGGGCGTCGCGGACCCCGTTGAACACGGTCGCCCACAGCTGCTGGCGGAGCAGAGCCTCGGGGAACTCGCCCGCGTGCTCGAGGAAGAACTCCTGCGAGACGCTGTCCAGCGACACCTTCGCGTACGCGTGGTCGTCCTGGTTGAGCCACACGAACACAGGGCGCTGCTCGCCGACGACGGACAGCTGCGCGCCAATGTCCGTTTCGGGCTGCGGTAGGACGACGACGGGGACTGAACGCCTCAGGTGGAGCCTGCCGTCCCTGTAGTCGTACAGGCTCACGAGCGTGTGGTGGCGGCGCAGAGTGGGGTGCTGCTCGGGCGCCGTCTGCCTGACGCGCAGGGAAGTGACGACACCGGCAGCGTTCGCCTCGATGACGGGGTGCAGAGAGTTGAGGCCCGCCTTGAGAAGCCACATGTCGATCCCTAGGCGTCTCGGTTAAGCGCGGGCGCCGGGTAACAGGAGTCCTCACAGTTGGCGGGCAGCCTCTGGCTGGAAGCGTGCTGGGCGCCGATGTTGATCGCCTCGATGAAGTTCTCGATGGTCGTGTTGCCCCACTTGTGGTTGTTGAAGTAGTAGCGCATTCCCTCCCTGAAGCCCTCCATGCCAACGACGAACACGAGCTGCTTCAGCAGCGCCGCGCCCTTGCCGTACGTGATGCCGTCGAAGTTCTGGAACGTCGAGTTGGTGTCGGCGACGGGCCCGTGCACGGGGTGTGTCGTCGACAGCTGGTCCTCGCGGTACGCCCAGACCTTCATCCTCGCGTTGTGCTCGATCCACCCGAAGAACGCGTACTTGCCCGCGCACGTCGCCTGGCTCAGTGCAGACATGTCTACGGGAGCAAGAGCGCGAGCTGAGGGGGCTGTCGAGGGCGAGTTTCGGGCGCACAGGAGGCGAAGGACTCGTTGAGCCAGAGGCCGTCCCACCAGACGGGGGTCACGAGGTTGCCGAACCACATGTGCGCCATCTCGTGCAGCACGGTCTCGCACCTCCTGGCGTGCTGCGTCGCCGTGGCGCGGTCGCGGAACACGTACCTCTCGTTGAACGTCACCGCGCCGACGTTCTCCATCGCGCCCTGGTTGAACTCGGGGCAGAAGATCTGGTCGTACTTGGAGAAGGGGTAGTCCATCGCGAAGAAGTCCTCGTAGAACGCCAGCCCCTCCCGCGTCAGCCAGAACAGCTCCTCTGCGTCGGCCTGCACCGCCGAGCGCATCGACTTGCGGAAGAGGATGCCGAGCGGGACCCTCGCGGGGCCGCGCCTGCTCGCGAACTCGTCGCAGAGCTTCTCGAACGGCCCCGCGATCACGGCGAACAGGTACGTGCTGATCGGCGGCGACGGGCGGAACTCGTGGCGGACCATGCCCTCGCCGCACGGCGCAGCGCTCAGCTCGATCGAGTTGGCGCAGACGAGCCACGCCGGGGGCGCGGCGACGCTGAGGTGCAGGGCGCCGCGCAGGCTGGGCTGGTCGAAGCACGGCAGCAGCTTGTGCGCACCGAAGGGCTCGAAGTTGGTGTAGGCGTAGCGCTCGCCGTCCTGGGGGTCGTCGAACACGTGCAGGCCCTCGCCGTCGTGGTCGTACTTGTTGACGTACGCCACGCGCACGGTGTTGGTCTCCCCGAACCTGGACGGCGGGCACATTCAGACAATCTCGGAATTCAATTGGGGGGAAACGGATGGCGGGCCAGACCTGAGCCACTGCTCCTTGAGGACGAGGCGGTGGGCCGCGGAGTCGTGGGACTCTGAAACGGGGACCTCGTGGCCGTTGACCGCGAGGTGGTCGATCGAGGAGCTGCTGACGAAGTCGAGGAACGTGGAGGCGCGGTGCTCGGCGGCGAGGCGGAACGAGATCTCGAGGACGCCGCTGTACGTGTCCCCGGAGCCGGGGAGCGTCAGGGACAGGTTGTACGACAGGCCCGAGATGAGCCTCGCGCGCTGCTCCGCCTCCTCCCTCTTCAAATTGCCCTCGCCACCCATCGTTACGACAAGTCCGGACGTAAAACGACAACAAATTATGCACGACAAAATATCTCGGGTGATGTCATCGGGGCACGAAGATACCCCTATCTCCGCAACTTGTTCTCCGCGCAAGATGAAAATGTGAGCCCACACTCCCGCGTCCGCGACCTGTCTGACGGAGCGCTACGGCAGAATAAACCAGAAGGCGGGCACCCTCTCGGACGTCGAGGTCTATTGGCTTCTTCAGGACAAGGTCAGGGGCAGGAACCCGACGCCATTCGAGTACCACGTGCGCTCCTCACCTCGGCGGCCGCTGGGCAGCCCGTCCCCCCACCCGCGGCCTCACAAGACCCCCGTGCAGGCCCTCAAGCACCTGGAGATGACGGTGCACGAGAAGCTGCGCACGGACCGCACCGCGGTGCAGCGGTTCCTCGAGGCGATGGACCGGGTGGTGCCGGACAAGCTCACCAAGTCGGAGCGCATGGCGATGCTCAACCACCAGCCCCGCGCTCTCCCAGAGCTCTTCCTCGTAGGCTCCACTCCCCCGCCCGCGCAGCCCCCAGGGGGGTGCCTGCGGTCTGATAGCGCTTTTGCCTTGGCCCAGCTGGTGGACGTCGCCAAGCTGAGCGAGCGCGAGCGCACGGAACTGCTGCAGGAGACAAACGCGGTGCTGGGCCGCAGCCCCTACCTCTGCGACTAGTCGTAACAACGCCTTCGAAATCAATTGGTCTCTTTCAGACAAGAGGAAGCACACAAACCGAACACATCAGTTGGCCGGCCGGAACGGGGTTTCCTTTGTTTTTATACGTGCGCAAGCCAAAGAAGCCGAGGACGGGAGTTGGAGAGGGAGTGACCGCGTGGGAACACGCGTCATAGAGACAACAACAGTCGCTCAAGGAGCGATCAGGGTGTGCTCGTGGACCGACTGGAAGCGGCCCGAGGGGTCCTTGGACGCGCCCCACGTGGGGACCCACTTGTTCACCGTGAGCCTCGCGTACGGGTGCGAGAAGATGCGCTCGAACGCGCGGCGGTAGTAGAACGCCTCCTTGGTGTCGGGCGTGTTGTAGGGGAACAGGGTCTCGCGGCGCGCGAACTCCCTGTCGCTGACGGCGGCCTCGCAGTGCGCCTTGAGCGTGTCGATCCACGAGTAGCCGACGCCGTCGCTGAACTGCTCCTTCTGGCGCCAGAGCACGTCGTCGGGCAGGTAGCCCAGGCCGTCAAAGGACTTGCGCAGGACCCACTTCTCGATGCGGCCCGCGGCCTTGTCGCACATCTTGAGCGAGGGGTCGATGGTCATCGCGACGTCGAGGAAGTCCGTGTCGAGGAACGGCACGCGGACCTCGAGCCCCCACGCGGCCGTGCTCTTGTTGGCGCGCAGGCAGTCGGCCGTGTGCAGCAGGCGGATGCGGCGGACCGTCTCCTCGTGCAGCGCCGCGGCGTTGGGCGCGTGGTTGAAGTAGAGGTAGCCGCCGAAGACCTCGTCGCTGCCCTCGCCGCTCAGCACCAGCTTGACGCCGAGCGCCTTGATGCGCCGCGACAGCAGGTACATGGGCGTGCTCGCGCGGACCGTCGTGACGTCGTACGTCTCGAGGCAGCGGATGACCTCGTCGACGGCGTCGATGCCGACGCTGACGGGCACGATGAACTCGTGGTGCACCGTGTTGAGGAACTTGGCGACGCTGCGGGCGGCGATCACGTCGGGGGCGTCCTTGACGAAGCCGAAGCAGAAGCTGTGCAGCCGCGGCCACCACGCGGGCGACCGCTCGCCGTCCTCGACCCTGCCCGCGCTGTGCCGCGCCACGATCGCCGCCACGAGGCTCGAGTCGAGCCCGCCGCTCAGCAGCACGCCCAGCGGCACGTCGCACATCATCCGGCGCACGACCGACTTCTCCAGCGTGTCGCGGATCCTGCTCGTCACGGCGGCGAGCGCCGTGCCGTCGGCCGCCGACGTCGCCGGCGTCGCGTCGAACCAGCCCGGGTGCCAGTACTCGAAGAAGCGCGGGGTGGGGTCCGCGTCCTTGGCCGTCGAGCCCACGCAGAACTGGCCCGGCAGGAACACCTCGATCTCGACGCAGTCGTCGACGAGCGCCTTCATCTCCGACGCGAACCAGACGCTGCCGTCGCGGCCCCTCCCGAAGTACATGGGGCAGACGCCGATGGGGTCGCGCGCCGCGAGGTAGTGCGTGCCGTCGCTGACGACGAAGGCGAAGTCGCCGCGGATGAGCTTGATCCACTCGCCGACCGACTCGCAGAGCGGGCCGCCCGCGCACGAGGCGAGCGCCTCCTCGTAGAGGTACAGCAGGACCTCGCAGTCGCTCTTGGTCAGGAACTCGTGGGCGCTGTGCAGCGCGGTCGCCTCGAGCTCCGTGTGGTTGTAGATCTCGCCGTTGACCACCAGGCACGTGCCGCCGTGCTTGGAGACGAGCGGTTGTGCACCGCCGTCAACGTCGACGATTGCGAGCCGCTCGTGCGCGAAGACGTGGTTGCCGAGGACGTGGTTGCCGCTCCAGTCGGGGCCCCTGTGGCGCAGCCGCGGGGACAGCTTGACAGCACGCTGGCGCGAGGCCTCGACGTCGCGCACGCCCAGTATAGCGAGGATGCCGCACATTCGTAGGTGGTGTTGGTCTTGCAGTGTGGGCTGTGTGGGTGTGTTCCTGCTTTTTTCTCTGGTTTTATTGGCTTTTTCCCCCTAGAGAGTTGATCCTGTCACTGACGGACGGGGACCAATTGACTGAAGCAACAGGAAGAAAACTAATAATGAGGACGAAAAGGGTAATGGTGCAATATATAGTGACGTGGAAGATACACTGGTTTGACCGTTAGTCCTACGGTGTATCCCCGGGGAAAAAATCCTGCAAAAAAGATAAAGCGACCCCCAAGTATCTTCTGATCGATCGCATGGGTAAATCTTCTTGCCCCGTTCTCTTCACTCGCAACGAGCCACGTGCGAACCCCTTGGATGAACGAAAACGAAGGTGGCGGCGGGGAGGTGCTGCAGATGACCCTCGTGGGGTCGTCTCCCATCTCCCCGTCCTCGATCGACGTCGCCGTCCGCATCTTCGGCTTTCTCGCCGGTTGGCTGCCCACCTGCCCTGCCCCTGTGTTTATTTGCACAACGCCCCACGGCGGACTGCGACTGAGACAGTCCCACCTCCTGCTCGCAGAGACGACGGCCACGATGGTCTTCCACAACGACACGGACACGGACCTCGAGGGCGAGCTCATCTTCCCCCTCGACCAAGGTGCGAGCGCGCATCCCCCGCTCGTCGTCCCGTGTCTCGTTCGTTGTTTCTCGAACGGCAATACAATTGCATCGGGAAAAGTGTCTTAGGAAGTTCTACGTCCGTTCGTTCGTAGGGGCGACGCTGTGCGGGTACGCGGTGGACGTGAACGGGGAGATGGTGGACGCGGTGGTGGTGGAGAAGGAGGCCGCGCGGGTGGCGTTCGAGACGGAGGTGCGGGAGCACCGGCGGGGCCCGGCCATCGCGGAGCAGCTGGACCGCAGCAACGCCTTCCGCACGCGCGTCTACCCCGTCCCAGCCCGCGGCGCCCGCACCGTCCGCGTCCGCGTGTCGTCGGAGCTGACGCCCGAGGGCCT
>CACRSC010000033.1:267076-297213 GCA_902651635.1 Mastigamoeba balamuthi
GAGTTCTTCAACCTGAGGTCGCTGGGTGGCGCCCGGGCTGCCAGAGAGGTGGCCGCGAAGATTGTCAAGGGCCCTGTGCTGCTGCTGCGAGCGGAGTACAACCAGACGCTGATCGAGGAGCTGCTCCCCGAGCCTGCGTTCCCTGTCCCCGCTGGTGGCTGTGTCCGCATCGCTGGGAAGCTGCCCTGCCACATCCAGGACGGTACTCGCGGCGTTGCCCCCCGCATCGACGCTCAGCCGCATCTGCAGTGAAATTGGACCTGCACTTTGGAAGGAACGGGGTCGTGACAGAGACACGCACGTTCACGTTGCGCCCATCCACTGTGTGCAGCGGCCTCGGTGCCCTTTGTCCCCTGCTCCAAACAGTGGCTCACGAGTGATGCAGTTGCACGGTTCTGGGCGAGCAAGAAGGTGGAGGCGCTGCAGCAGCAGCCCGAGACGGAGGAGACCAAGAAGAAGATGGTGGACATTGGCCGTCAGTTCTCGTGCGTGACCTGGCGTTGGTGCCATTGATCCATTACTGACCACGACGGCACACAATCTCTCTCCAATGGCAGGCTCGTGACACCGAACGCGTCACTGATTGTGCTGGAGACGCTGGAGCAGTACCTCAAGTACTCGATCGAGCCGCCAGCGTGCCTGGCGGAGATCGCGCGGGAGTACGGGATCCGGATCAAGGAGCGGGAGGAGGAGAAGAAGAAGGCGCAGGAGCAAAAATTCACGCAGACGAGGTCGCTGTGGAAGCGCCGCGTGAGGTGGTGGCAGGCGGCGGAGGCGCTGCCCGGGGGCGACAGCGGCACAGACGTCGGCCCGAAGCCGGTTGTGCGGCACTTCATGGACATCTCCAACGCCGTGAAGGACTCTGAGGACGAGTGGGGCTCCCCCGCCGTGAAGGAGCGCCCTGTCGAGCAGGTGTCGCCGCGCGCAGAGGAGGCACAGAGGCAGGAGGTGCCGAGAGAGACTGCAGCGATACCCAAGCCACCCAAGGACCCGCAGATGGAGCAGCTGAGCCAGCAGGCACAGGACGTCTGGAACGCGACTCTGTCCAGGAAGGAGATGTCGGTGGAGGCCCTGATCGACCTCGCAGCGAGCGGGCTGGAGAGTGGGAGGGATGGGGCGCTGCGGGCGGTGAAGGAGTCAGGGATTCTGTTCAGCGGGACGATCGACAACGAGAGCTTCTCCCTGATGTGCGAAGTTCTTGCGCAAGTAGGTGGTGCGTTTCCGATCGGATTCTTGTAGTTACTACTTTCCTCTTACCGAAGTATCAGACCCATCTTCTGTGATGACCTGGCTTCGGGGACTCGGCACAGTGACTTGTAGTTTCCTTTTTTGTTATTTTTCTGACGTATTTACAGCGAATGGATACCTCAGTTGTAAGAAGAGTGGGGATCTGCTAGGCTCGGAATCGCACCTTTCTGGACTGCTGTATGCAATGTACTGCCAGACCACCTACAGCTCAACACTCACTAAGCAATAGCAAGTCGGGTGCTAAACTCAGGCACGTCGATAGAGAAGAGGCCCGTGACGAAAAGGCTGGAATTGACGAGGGTGTTCGCTCCGCTCTCATGAGCGCCCTTGCCTGCCGGAGAGGCTCTGTCGCTGAGCCGCCTGCGGATGAGGTTCTGGAGGAGTGTTTCGAGGAATCCGAAGAGGACACGACCTCCGCGCAGCGCCAATATTACCTGAACTCGTGCTCACTCGGAGTTGCCTGGCAGCAAGAGGAGAAGCTCCAAGTGCAGCAAGAACAGCAGCAGAAGCAAGAAAATAGTGGTGCTCTCGGAGGTTTTGATCGGGTCATGGCTTGCTACTCGTACACACAATCGGATGACTCGACATACAGGAGAGACACATCGGCCCCTGCAAAGCCCGCAAGTGTCATAGGCGCGAGATTCAGAACCCTGATGTCGGGGGAATCTGCCCCCGGAGCTCCACTGGGTACCCTGCCAGCAATCATCACTGCTGCTCCTCCAGGAGGGCCACCTCCACCTCCTCCCCCGCCTCCTCCAGCGGCGCCATCAGGCCCACCCCCGCCACCGCCATGTGGCAAGGCTACGGCCGCTCCTCCGCCCCTGCCAGGTATGGGTGGAATGGCGCGCCTCCCCATTTTGCACGAGGACGCGAGGAGGAAGCGCGAGGAGGTAGTGGTGTCTCTCCGCAAGGAGGCACGGGAAGAAGCCCTGTCACAAAAGAAGAAGATGGCCGCTGTCACGGAAGCTACGCCCTCGCCTCCCAAGAGGCCCCAAGCAGAATTTGGGGGCAAAAAGGCAAGAAAAGGCACTGTGAAGCTCGCGAAGTCGGATGCCTCGCCACCAAGAAGCCCTCAGTTGATGTCCGCCATCGGGGCTTCTGAGGTCGCAGTCCCCGAGATGTGTGAGATGTTCGAGGGAATGATGGATCAGCCACCAAAGGAAGTCATGAAGGCAGAGGAGGAGGACCGCGACGAGGAGGTGGGCGCAGGTCTGGGCGATATGCTCCTGCTGGACCTGTGCCCTCCACGGATGGAAGCACCAGTTGCTGCAAGGGAAGCCAGAGACGAGGGAGCACTGCTGGCAGAGGCTCTTCAAGTCGAAGAGAAGCCTGTGTCTAAGCCATCAAGGAAGTTCTTCGATTCGGGTTCGTGGGCGGAAAAGAAAAAGATGGCCATCATCACGAAGGAAGAAGAACACGTGATCGATGAAGCGGCGAGCCTGAACAAGGCTGTGGCATCGGGGGCTATCTCAATTTCCTACGAGAACGAGCCAGCAAGGGACCCGACCAACTTCCATGCATCCAGGGCCAAGTGTAAGGGCACAGCAACCCTGAGGATGTTGGTGCCCAAAGCCAAGAAGCGCTTATCTCTTCAATCGAAAGTCTTCGTCCCGGCCCCTCTGGTTGTTCCCGACCCGTTCAAAGCCGATAGTCTCTGCGAGGATCTCGTATCGTCGCTCTTCGCGGCAACTCCTGAGGCGGAGATGGACGAGGGCTTTGTTGTGGCTGGCACGATAGCCATAGGACAGCGGGACGAGCAGTCGATGGCCTTGCAGTGCGCTCAACGCTGGCACAACGTTGGTCTCACAACTCTTTAGGCTTGCGAGCAGCCTGGTCGAGAGCGGGCTGGAGAACGTGTCGCAGATGAGAGTCGCTGCTTCCCTGTCCGAGCAGATCGGGGCTGTCGAGCAGGCCGTGCACATCCTCGAGCGTGTGCTCCGCCTTCGCCCAGAGGAGCCACAGTCGTATCGCGACCTCGCTCTGCTCCTTCTCAGGAGCGCCGAGAACGGAGACAATAGTGCGTTTAACTCGTGACTCCACATCTCTGACAGGCAGGATGAAGAGCAAGAGAAAACAGAGAGGGCGCTGACGCTGCTGAACGCGGTGGTGGAGAGGCAGTGGGACAAGAGGTTCCACCAGATCGAGGTGGTGGCGCTGATGGACCTGAACGCGGTGCTGCGGGCGGTGGAGGCCAAGGGGCTGGGGGCGTTTGTGACGCACGGGGTGTTCAGCGAGTTCCTGACGCACTTCCTGGACGTGGACCTGCGGGTGGTGCTGACGTGGGACAAGGACGCGTGCGACGTGGACCTGCACGTGACGGAGCCGTCGGGGGAGAGGTGCACGCCGTTCAGCAACCAGACGGGGAGCAGGGGAGTGATGAGCAGGGACTTCACCGAGGGGTACGGGCCCATCGAGTACCTCGCCAGGAGCGCCGGCAAGGGCAAGTACAGCGTCGCGGCGTGCCTGCGCAGCCTTCCGCCAGGGTGAGCGCACAGCCGCAGCAGAGCGCGGCCTGCTGCTGTTGACTTTTGTCTGGCTCAACTCGGGGCGGGGCAGGTCGAAGAGTGTGGTGGCGACGGTGCACGTGTACGTGGACTACGGGAGGCAGAACCAGAAGGTGTTCGTCAACTCTGTTGTTCTCGCGACTCTGGGGGCCGACGTGGCTTTCGGGGAAGTATCGTTTTAGGAGCACGCAGTGCCGGCTTCAGGAGCTGAGTTGAGGACTGCACAACGCATTCTCATTGTTCTACGAAAGTGTTCCACAGAACTTACATCGATGCTCCATGTCCACTGTTGCCGGTGGTTATGCCCTCTACCTCTGTGAAGTGCTTATCTCAGAAATTGTCGGGTTGTGCAGACCCTGTGAATAAGCGCCTTCTGAGTGAAATGCCAATTCCTTGTTTGACAAACCACCAAAGAGAAGAGATCGCTGTGTATTGAAATCAAGGTTGTTTTTGGACAGACACTTCATACGGGAACTGGGATTTGGAACGATTCTGTGATGATGAAGTCTCTCATTGCTTCTTTGACCAAAGCCAGGAGGTGCTTCATGAAATCAGTGAGTGACAACAAACTCGTAGAGGTAGGCAGCTTCTACCTCTTAGTGCAGAAAGGCATTCTGTGGACAAGTTCTTGGCTGTCTCTTGCAACCTTGGCCTCGAAAATTCTAGCATGACTGCAAAAAACAACACTCACCTCTTCCTCTTGAAAATCCCCATTTCATTTTTGAAGTGCGGGACTGTAGCTTCAGGATGAGTTTATTCAACCCAGAATCTTTGAATTATTTGATGGTCAAATAAAGCAAACATTATCTTGACCCTGAGAACACTCATGGGTATTTCGAGAACTAGGATTCATCAAATGTGAGTAGCAGTAGGATGGGTTGGTGTTCTCATACTTCTGCCTGGTAGTGGGCTAGCGTGTCTGGGGTAGGCCCCTGTGGTCCTCCTTGGACAGCCACTCACAGTAAGCACCCCAGACCTCGGCCTCAGCGCTCCCTAGCCCTGTGGTGTGCTGCCAAGAAGGCACAGCAGTCCCGAGGGGCAAAGGTGTCTCGACCTCTCAGTACTAATTCCCTGAAGGATCTGACCCAAACCTGACTACACCACTCAGTGCACATCACTCACGGAAGCAGACGAATAAGAAAACTCCTCGGCATTTCTCCCAGTAATCAGTGAGTGAGCTTCTCATGGGGCCACTGCCACGACCTCGGACTTTGAGAAATCGGCGAGCTCCACATCAAATCCTTGGCACAGCATGAGTGCGCTGATGACAACAACATTGTGGGAGTCGAACATGCCCTCGATCGGTCTCAGAATGGGGACCATCATCGAGGTGCTGCTGGTCTTTCCCATGTGGACTATCTTGCTGAGCCTCTGGTACGCCCTTCCTGCCACCTCCAGCACCTGCTTCTCGTCGGGCAGACTGGACATGTCCGGCAGCAGCTTCTGCACTGCCCACAGACGCGTCAGACCAAGACATTCAACTGTGCACTCGGACATGTGCAGCACTCGCGATATAACCCATGAAGCTGGGGGTTAATGGATGAGGATCTCGAGGACCGGCATGCTGCTCTTGCCCTTGTCATAGTACCTCAGCAGGCCTTGGAGGTAGGGGGCATCGATGTCCCTGTCCACGTCCGCGCAGGCACTCGCCCTGAGGCCGACCAGGGCGCGCTGGATGCGGGCCTGCGGGGCCTCGCCCTCGACCAAGGTCGACCAGCGGTTCACGACCGCCCACGCATACCTGACCCTGTGGCACCACCCCCTCGGGTCAGCCAGCACTCGTACACAAGGGGGCTAGTCTGCTCGCCACGAGCACACAAAGGCCTCGAGGAGGCCGCGGGTGACGCTGGCAGTGCCCAGGCTGGCGAGGGTGACGAGGAGTCGCTGCACGTTGCTGAGGCTCCACTCCATCTCAGCGATCCTCAGTACCAGGCTGGCACGCTCGTGCTCCGAGTTGGCGCGCTCGCGGTCCGAGGCAAGGAGCTTCTTAAGGCGGTCCTCGTAGGCATCGTCGGCATCTTCGAGCGCCTCGCGGGCGGCAGCGATGTCGCCGGCCCGCAGGGCTATGCACGCTGCGAAGCGACACAGATGTCACGTCAGATGTGTGTGAAGTGGGGGGGGGGCAGACCCCTCTTGAGCGGGCGCGCCGAGACACTCTCCACGCGCGTCTTGGGCGACGACATGCAGAGGCGAGAAACTAAAGTCTGAAGTAATATCTCACCGAGATATTAGAATTGCCAGATCCTGCAGGGAAGTTGCCGTGAAGGGTATTAAGCTTGATGGACGGAAGAAGGTGGGGAAGGCTCTGTGGCTGCTCGCATTTTTTTTTGGATTATTTCCGCAGAACAGTCTCCATTCTCCGAGGAGTTTTCCTCTCCTTTTAGCAGCTCCGTTGACCCCAGCAAACGGGACACGGGGCACGCACCGACGGGTCCTATGTGCCGCTAACCTCCAGTTCTATCATTTCCCGATGCGCTACTTGCGAGACCAGGCCCCTGTGCTTGATCCTCAGCTTCTGCCTGTGCGCGAGTGGGTCATCTTCTTGCAATGACGATGGTACGTCCAGCACACATCAGCCAGTATCGAAGACACTCAGGTCGCAGCCCTTTGTTGGGTTCAGGTGTATGAACAGAGAGAATCGGAATCGGGAGGGTTCACAGGAGCTTCTCGAGCTCGGACCCGCAGTCGCCGACGTTGCAGGCCAGGTTGCCGGGCTTCACCTCCACCACCAGGGCCCCGCCCTCGAAGAAGTCGTGCGTGTAGCTGCCCCCCTTGGGGTTGCTGTTGATCCTGAACACGATCTTCTTGGCCGACACCGCCTCCCTCATCGCCTCCTTCACCATCTCGTCCCCGCACATCCTCTTCAGGCTGTTGGGGGGGGCAAACGCACGCAGCGGGGGCGGTGTGAGACCGGGGGGGGGAGTGCAGGCACCGAGGGGATGCGACTGGGAGAAGAGGAACGCGAGAATGGAGAGGGCGGCGGTGGGGGGGGAGCTTTTGCTCACTTGCTGGCGAGGCCGCCGAGGTACCANAATACGATTCGGATAAAGGAAGGCCGGTTGGCCATCGGCGGGTACCGATTTTGTGTTGGAATCGCAGTCATTGATTGGTGTGCAATGCAATTCACTTAACCGAATGGAGTGGCGCCTAAGGAGATGCGAGGCCCTGCGAGCGTGGCTGCTGCGCGCTCGCGGACTGTGTCGTGCTGCTCGCCTCCTCCATCTCTCTCATCTCCTGCTCCGTCCGCGCTCCCTCCCTCTCGCGCTTGTCCTGCTCGGCCTGCTCGGCCTGAGGAATGTTGAGACTGCGTTGGTGCACTTCATGAGGTGGTTGTGTGCTCACACGGAGCCTCTCGAGCTCGGCCTCCTCGATGACCCACTGGTACTTGCTGTCCGTGATGCCGAAGAACCCCGCCAGCGCGTTGCCGATGGCGTCGGCGACGTCCACGGCCTTGGAGCCTGCGAGCACCAGCCAGTCTAGCGTCGTCCTCTGCAGCGGTTCAGACGCTGCTTAACGTATTTCGCGCGTTTCCGCAGACCGCGGGGGGGGGGATGACACTGCGGCCGTGGGTCCTGACCTGCCGCTGGGGAGAAGGCCCTTCTGGAGGAAAGGGGCCGCCCGTGCCGTCGGTGGCGAGGAGCTCGCCAGCGCGCGTAGCAGCAGCGGGGGCCTCTGGATGGGGAGCTACGTCCTCCAGGGGAGGCACGTCGGGCGACTGCGCGGGCTGCGGGCTGCGGGATTGCTGCAGAGGGTGCTGCTGAACCGCTTGCTGCGCCACCGCATGTACTTCGGGGTCCTCGTTGGCGTCCGCCATTCGTAGTCTCTCCCCCGCGTCCGGTTCGAGTTTTGTTCGTTTTCGACCCTATCTCAGACCGCTCGCACAATCTCAGCCTCAAGAGGCTGGGATTGTGCGAATCTCAATTGAATCAATCCGTTTGACGCGATGTGATGACGGAATGAATTGATGCATTCATTTACACGTGTTCAACGTCAGATCCGTAGATTTTCGGGCGCGGCGAGAATCAGAGTTCGAAGTTCACCAAACGTGCGCAGACATTGTTCCCGCCCACGAGTGTGAGGAAAATCGACCCTCATGTCGGGGACTCCCGATCCCTGGGCGCTCTCCGGGGCGCCGCGCAAGCGCGCGCGAGTGCTACTGGTGGACGACGACCCCATTGCCGCACTCGTCATCTCCGCATGTCTTCCCCATTGCACGGGTACGCGGGCGTGGCCCCTTGCTTCTCTCTCGGCACCATCTTGCCGGAGATCGGTATCTGGTTCCACGCGAATTGTCTGCATTCCGGGAAGTTTCTCAGACCGTGGTGGTTCTGCTGTTGCCACAGTGGTCAAGAGGGGTGGCGTGGACGAGGCCTGGCACGAGCTGAGCACCGGAGAGCCGTTTGACCTGGTCCTCTGCGACGTCATACTGGGCGAGGGCGACAGCGGCTTCAGGCTCGTGTCGCTGCTCGAGCTCTCGCCTCTGCGGGGCAGCGTTCCCGTCGTCATGATGTCCGCCTCCCCCGGCCTCTCTGTCGAGCACGGCCTGTCCTCGTGCGTCGACTTCCTGACCAAGCCCATCTGTGCGCGCAGTCCTTCCCCCCCCCCTGCGCAGCTGCCCGCCCGCCCCTGACTGGGAGAGCACCGCCAGCCAAGGACCTGCTGCGGAAGAAGGTGGACCTCGTGATCGACAACAGCGCCAAGGTCAGGCGCGAGGCCGAGTACGAGAAGGAGCTGGGGATGCTGCAGGAGCGCATTCACACGATGGAGGCCAAGACCGAGCAGGTGCGGGGGTGCTCTCCCCACGCAATCGTTGCTGAGCGCGCCGCCCCCCCTGCGCAGATCCTCGAGACGCCCCTGCAGGCCATCATCGTGAGGCTCAAGTCACTGCTCAGCAGTTCGGACAGCCTGGGCGGCCCCCTTGCCAAGGAGCTCGGGGGGATCCTGCGGACCCTCGCGAGCACCAAGCTCTACGAGCCCGCGCTCGAGCGCGTGGTCCACGCGCCGGACCTCGACCCCCTGGCCAAGAGCTTCATCCTCGACGCCTTTGGGAGGCCGCAGATACCGTACCCCGAGGTCTCGAGCGTCACGCCGGCTCCCAGCAGGCTCGTCACGAGCCCCACGTCCATGTGCGAGTGCCCAGTGTGCGAGCGGCTCAGGGAGTGGGACTTCGAGGCCCTGGCTCTGACGCTCGACGAGCTCGAGCACATCGCGGCGGTGATGCTGTGCTCGGTCGGGGTGCCCGAGGCAGGGGCGCGGGCCCTGTCGTCGATCGCGCGAGAGAGGTACCGCGCCAGGAACCCCTACCACAACTTCGCGCATGGCGTCGACTGCATGCAGGCAGTCTTCTCGATGCTGCTCTCGCTCGGCGGCGCCGCGCTGCTGACGCAGACGGACGTGCTGTCGCTCGTCGTCGCGGGGCTCATGCACGACATCGGGCACCCGGGCACGACCAACGCGTACCAGGTCGGCGCCGAGACCGAGTTCGCGCTGACGTACAACGACCGCGCCGTGCTCGAGAGCTACCACGCGAGCACCTCGTGGCGCATACTGCGGTTCGCGCTGCCGCACGGCTGCGGGGTCCTCGACGCCATCTCGGCGGCGTCGCTGCCCGCGTTCAAGCGCGACTTCCTCGAGGAGATCCTCGCGACGGACATGGGGCAGCACATGTCGCTCGTGGCGCAGTGGAAGACGGCCGTCTCGCAGCCCGGCGGCTGGCGCCCGTCCAAGGAGGACCCCGAGGCCAGGTCGCTGCTGCGCCGGCTCATCATCAAGTGCGCCGACGTCTCCAACGTCGCGCGGCCGTGGCGCGCGGCGCACGCGTGGGCGCACCGCGTGTGCCGCGAGTTCTTCGCCGAGGGCAGGCTCTGCAGGGAGAAGGGCATGCCGGTCCTGCCGTTCATGGACGAGGCCGTCGCCAGCGTCCCGCGCGTCAACACGGCGTTCATCGACGTCAGCGCGGCGACGCTGTTCTCGCTGCTGTCCGCGGTGGTGCCCGGCACGCACGGGCTCGTGGAGAACGTCGCGATCAACCGGCAGAAGTTCCAGGACTGCATCGACCGCGGCCTGAGCTGCTGCTCCAACGGCACAGTCTCTGAGCTCCGCCGCTAACTTATTTGCTTCCCCCCTCCCCGGGAGCGAGCAGCAACGGGGCGCCAGACGAAGGCTCTGGCGCTGTTGCGGTGTTGATAGCTAAGAGATCTCTTCGTTCTCCCCCGGGGGGTCGGTGACGTTGAATCAGAAATTGTAAGTTGCGTGGTCGCAATTGCGTCAGTGCGCAGGCGCGGCCTTGGCCGTCGTCTCGGCGATCCACTGCAGGTAGGGCGCGCTGCCGGCCACGACGGGCAGAGCGATGATCTCGGGCACCTTGTACGGGTGCAGCTCGCGGACCTTGGCCTCGACCCTCGCGACCAGCTCAGCGCGCGTCTTAACGAGCAGCTGGACCTCTGCGTCGTCGCAGAGCTTGCCCTCCCACACGTAGACGCTCCGCACCCCGGGCACCAGCGTCGCGCACGCCGCCAGCCCCGCCCGCACCAGCGCCGACGCGATATCGGCCGCCACCGCCTCGCTCGGCGCCGTCACCATGACCACGACCGCGCCCGTGCTGCCGCTGCCGCTGCCGGCCTCGCCCGACGACATTTTGGCTCACTGCGCCGGTTTTGTTGTTTTTTTCTCTGCCCCAGCGCTGGGCGCGGCAATAAGCGTTACGTCACGTATTGCACCATCTGGGGGTTGGGGCGGGAAAGTGCTCCAAAGGAGCGCGGGGACACGGTGTTGTATGGGCAGAGGTGAGGAGTGCAGTGGTCGGGACTCTGCAGAGCAGTTTGTTTTCCTCGTTTTTGAGAGGCCCGAGAGGCCCGAAAACCGAACCCGTCGCGGGCGTTTTTTGAGAGGTGGGGAACACGTTTTGGGACAAGGACGCCAAGGACGCCCGTGCGCGGCCGCGCCACCGGAAAAGCTCGCTGCGGCGAAGACCCGGCGGAATCGCAGCCCGAGGATCGCGATGATATCCCGAGTTGTTCACAGCCGGACGACGTTCACCTAATCACAGATTCAAAATCTTTCTAAATTGGTTCACTTTCGGGGGGTATACTGCTGATACACCCATAAAAAGCGCGGCGGCACGCACCACCCTTCGTCGAGGTGCGTGCCCGCTCCCCCCGCACCGCGCCGCGCGCCGCTCTCGGCACCCCACCGCGGGCCCGCCCGCAGACAGCGCGCGGCCGTTAAACAGATCGAGCCCCCTCAGATATTTTGGCTCACATTTCACTCTGATATAAAAACCAGAGCAACAGAGAGGAGAGCAGCGGAGGGCGCACCCACCCGACTTTATTACCGATGCAGTCGATTAAGTGTGTCGTCGTCGGCGACGGCGCTGTCGGCAAGACGTTCGTCGACCGCTCCCCCCTCCCGTCGGGGCCCCCAGCCCGCCGGGTTTCCACCCTCCGGGGGCTTCCCCACTGCCCCCCGCGCTCACTCCTTTTTCAATTAAAAAATTCCAACCAAACTGCACAAATTCAAAACCGCACACACGCAAAACGCGCCCCGCCGCCGCCGCCGCGCGGGGGGGCGGGGGGCAGCGGGCCCAACCGTGCGCGCGGAGACTGACGCGGGGGCACGCGCGCAGGTGCCTGCTGATCTCATTCACTGCGAACGCGTTCCCGGGCGAGTATGTCCCAACTGTCTTTGACAACTACTCGGCCAACATGGTCGGTGCGTCTGGCGCCTTCCCCCTCGCTCGCCCCCCTCGCGCGCGCCCGGGGCCAGCCAGGCGCCTCCCGCAGCCTGGGCGAGTACGCGGGCGGGGGTGCCTGGCGGGCGAGAAAGAGAATTTTGAAGGGGCCTGTGGGCTTTGCGTCTGAGTGGAATTTTAACTGTGCGGGGTGGGCCCCGTCTTTCCCCCGCGGGGCGCAGTCGACGGGCAGAGCGTGGCGCTCGGGCTCTGGGACACGGCAGGGCAGGAGGACTACGACCGCCTGCGCCCGCTGAGCTACCCGCAGACAGACGTGTTCCTTCTGTGCTACTCTGTCATCAGCCTGAGCTCGTTCGACAACGTCAAGATCAAATGGTGCACCGCGCGTGTACTTTTAGTGCAATTACGCGGCTCACCACGGGAAACGAAACCGCACCTGCTGACACGGCAGGTTCGAGGAGATCAACCACCACTGCCCCGGGACGCCGATCATCCTCGTCGGCACCAAGATCGACCTGCGTGACGACAAGAACCAGGTCGAGCAGCTCAACTCCAAGTTCAAGCGGGGTCCCATCACCTACGACGAGGGCTTTGCCAAGGCCTCGGAGATCAAGGCCCACAAGTACACACACTTCCACTGCTTCTCCCGCTTGCTCCCCTTGCAACGCCAGTCAGTAGAGCCACGCGGGACTGACCAACGGGGGCTGTCCGGGGACATTGGCAGGTACCTCGAGTGCAGCGCGAGGACGCAGAAGGGCCTGCTGGACGTGTTCAACGAGGCCGTCCGCGTGGTGCTGAAGCCCCCGACGCAGCTGAGGAAGAAGGGGAAGAAGTGCAACATCCTCTGAAGAGGAGGCAGAGCGCGCACAGATGCAGCAAAAACACACCCGCTCACCCGCCGCCCGCATCCCTCCGCACACCCCCCGCGTAGAAGCAGACGCTCCCCGTTTTCCGCTCCTTACTCGGCGTTCCTGGAGGGCTGCGGGTAGATTGACACACATTAGCTCGACATCACCACACACGAACTCCTTCTCCCTCCCCCCTCCGTCCTCCCCTCCCCCCTCACCCCCGCTTCCAAGAAGCTCGCGGCAACCAAGCAGTAACCGAAAACTGTTTTCTTGCTCGCATGGACAAAGTGAACCTCGTGATTCCCTTGCTCGCTGACACATAGTGTGCTGCCCAAACTTGCCTCTTGCCTTGGGGTTCTTCTGGTGCCTGTGTGAAGACAAAGAAAATTCCCCGCAGGTTCCATTCTGCCTTTGTCCACACCGCGTGCCCGCTCGATCTCGGTGTCCGCTTGGGGGGCCTGGCTAGTGTTGCGTAGAGGGTCGCATGGTGGCCGTGTCCCCCATCTCGTCGCACTGCCGCGACGGGACGCATTCATAAGGCGGGGATATCTGCAAACGGGAGATATCACAGGGGGTTGTGATCACGTCAATTCCCTGTTGCACAGCGCGCGATGGACAGCTGGATCTCCGCCATTCTGGGCACTGCCGACGCCCAGGTGCCCCTCCCGGGCGACCTCGGCGACATCCCGGTCGCTGCGCTCGATTCCGTCGTCGGGGCCGTCGTCCGCTCCGCCCTGACTCTGCACCCGCTCCCCGACGGCGTCTCTCCCGCCGCGGCCGCCGTCTCCCTCGCGTCCCTCGCCGCCGCCGAGGCCTCGGGCCCGTCGCACTCGGCCCGCGCCCTCGTCCGCGTCGATCTCGCGGCCGCCGTCGCCCCCCGGTGCTCCGCGAGCGCCGCCTACGTCGACGCTCTGCTCGCCGCGATGCCGCACGCCGCCGTGCGCGACGCCGCCTGCAGGGCCGCCGTCGACGCCTCCGCGGACCTCGCCGCCGAGTCCGCGCTGCGCGGCGTGCGCTCGGCCGCCGTCTGGGGCCCCCAGCTCGAGGCGGCACTGCACCTGGCCCGCGCCGCCCTGCCGCGCACGCGTCCCGCGTTCGGCGCAGAGCTCTTCGCCGCGTGCGTCGGGCGGCTCGCGGCGCGGGGCGACGACGCGGAGGAGGCGGCGCTCGTGGCCGCGCGGAGGTGCATCTCGCGTTCGCTGCTGCCGGAGCTCATCGACGGCGACGGCCGCGCGCGGGAGCTGTGGGCGGCGCTGGCACCACTGGGAGCGGACTATGTGCTGCCGCCGACGTGCGCGGCGGCGGGGAAGATAGTGCCGGCGGTCGGCGCGGCGGAGGTGCTGCGCGTGTGCCTGGCGGCGCTGTCGACGACGACGGGCGTCGCCAGGGAGGCGTGCGAGGCGTACACGCGCAAGTGCGCGCTGTACCTCGTGGGGGTGGCGGGCGGCCTCAGCGACCCCAAGACGTGGTCGACGTTCGCGGCCATCTGGGAGGCGCTCGAGACGCACTCGGGCGCTCTGATACGGCCCGCGTGGGCGAGGCTCGAGTCGCTGGCGCTCTCGGGCGCCCTCCCGCGCGAGTGGGTCGCCCTGCTCGCCGCCAAGGCCATCGAGCACTTCCACGCCCCTGTCCGGCGCGGCGTGCTGCACTCGTTCCTCAGCGCACGCGCTGAGCTCCTGCGCGCTCTGATCCCCGACATCAAGTTTGTCGAGGGCCCGGTCATGTCCGCGCTCGTCGATCCGCTGCTGTGAGCCCGCGCTCTCGTCCGCCCATTCGTGCCCGCTGAGCTTTTGCCCGTCAGGTTCCGCGGCGAGCTGCACAGGTCGTCGCTGCGGCTCGTCTCGCAGTTCCTCGACAGACTGTTCGAGGTGTGCACGAACCTCGACAGGACCGAGCTGCACACGGTGTACATGCGCACGCTCGTCTCGAGGAAGGTCTCTGGCGCAGCCCTGATGACCCGTACCGTCCCCCACTCCTCCCCTTGTTCTCAAGAAATCTCACACGGACCCGCGCGCACACACACAGACTTGCTCTACATGTCTACAAGGGAGAGACTGCTCACCATCCCTGGCTCCATCGCGCTGCTCACGCGCATCTGGGACGTGTGCGCTGCGACGCAGCACCACACCCAGCGCGACGTGGCCGCCTCTGCCATCGCCCTCGGCCTCCCGCGGATGCTTGCCGGAGCCGGGTGCTCTATCTCCATCGCTGAGCTCTCTGCTCTGCTCTGCTCGCTCCCTCGGCGCATGCTGCTCGCGCAGAGCACCGAGAGGGCGGCCGTCGCACGCGCTGTGCGCGAGCTCGAGTCGAGGGGCCCATGGCTCGCCTCTGGCATCGAGGCCATGGTCACTGATTTTCTCAAGACGCCTCTCGCGGGGTCCGGCGACGTACTGCCCGACGAGTGCGTGTCGATCAGGGAGCACGCACAGAAGATCGCCTTGATGCTGTCGTTCTTCGACGGCGCCAAGGGGCTGTGCTGGAGCGACGCCGCGCTGGCGGCCGTGCGCGACACGTGCTCTAAGGTGTACAGCCACACGTACCTCCCGCGTGGTGCAGCAGAGAAGGCGGTCGCTCTGCTGGGCCTCTCCGCAGAGTACGCATCGGCACCATGCTGCACCTCGGAGCTGCGCAACGCTCTGACGCGCGTGTGCGACGAGACGGACAAGGAGGTCTCGGATTGTGCGACCGGCCCTGCTCACAATCTCGCTGCCCGTTCTAACAGCCAACACAGACATTGATATGAAGCTCAAGGCGATGCAGGCGGGATACCTGCAGCACACGCTACTGCTCGCCGACTGTCTCTCGGGGAAGAGCTGCGGCACAGCGCAGCGGGACATGCCGCGCAGAGCGTCGCTGCTCCAAAGATGCATGGAGCTTTTGCGCAGGGCAGACGCCACCCCAATCGACTCCATTGGCAGCCTCGCCTCGATCCACGCGATCGTCGTGCGCGGCGGGTTCTCTCCTAGTGACATCCGCGACGTGTTCGACACCGTTCGTCGTTGCCCCATCTCCAGTACGGCCGAGTTGGAATCCGTGCTTCTCCTTACGTCGCAGCTGCACAGAGAACATGACAGAGCCGAAGAGCCTCGCGCACCTCTCGGCGGGCAGGAGATGGATCGAGTGGCTCGACATGGCGGTCGAGTGGAAGTGGGAGGTCGTCGCGTTGCTGGCTCCCGCCGTCATAGCCGCGGACAGCAGCGCCGTTTCCATCTCGGACCTCATCGACGCCGTTGACGAGGTCTCGACCGGCCTGTCGCTGTGCAAGCTGCTGGACGTCTGCTGCGCCGTTGTCGGTGTTGTGCGGCCCGACGTGTCCACTATACAAGCCGTTGACAACATTCTGATGAGGTGCTCTAAACTGCACAGTCCCCGATGCTGACATGGGCTCCGACCGCAGGTCCTTCAGGATGATGAGCGACATCAGCTGGGACTCGCAGGCTCTTGCGGGCTGTGCATCGCTCGCGTTCAGCGCCCCGCTGGTGCGTGCATTACAACAATGCAGAGGTCCGCGTTCTCTGCCTCACGGAGGAGCGCGCTGCACGTCCAGGTTGCGATGAGCGAGTACCATTCCCATGCCGCGAGATGGGCCAGCTTCTTCCTGGACCTCGGCGAGCGCATCACAGGCATCTCGAACCTTGTCTCTCACTCGCTGCTTCCCGCGCTGGCGACTGTCCCGCACATCGCGCACCTCTACGTCGAGGAACTCATCGCTCTGGCCGCGCACGGGCCCTCGCGGGGCAAGTCGTACGGGGAGCTCTGCCAGGCGTGGGAGGAGGCCGCAGACGTGCTGCCCGGAGGCGAGGAGCGCACCGTCAGCAGGTACTTTGACATGCGCGAGATCTACACGCGCGTCGAGCTCGGCGTGTTCGTGCGGCGCTCAGCTCCGCGCGAGGTCGCCGAGCGTATCGCCATCGAGTGCGCCAAGAGGGCCATGTCGTTCTCCTCGCCGCGCTCGTCGGCCATCATACCGCTCTACTCGCACGAGCACCGCACGCAGCTCAGGCTGCTGCAGGCCGTGTGCGCTGCTGCTCCCCGCTGCGGGATCTCGGCGGTCCGAGAGGCCGGGGCGAGTCTGCGCGCCCTGATTACATACGACTGCCACGCTGTCTCGCGGCTGTTGGCCAGTGTCGCTCTCACTCGCCTTGCGATCTCCGACGTGTCGCTTGTGGAACCCCTGGTGGACTACCTCAAGGACGCCAAGGGCAGGACGCCCGTGCAGGTGTACGCGCTCTCTGTCCTGGGCCACCTGTGCGTCAACCTCGACGCCGCAAGGGGCAAGGAACTGTTCGCGAGGGCCGGCCCCGTCATGTACCCGCACCTCTCTGGCGGCCTGAACGCCCGCACCCTGTCACAGATCGGCCAGATCGCGTGCTACCGCGCTGGACTGGCCTCGGGCCAGGTCTCCGTCACGCTGCAGTGCCTGGAGAGGTTCTTCTTCAGCCAGGACGACGCACAACGCATCATCCAGGGCAACTACCCCGCGCTGATGTGGGGCAAGTACCTCGCCTGCGACGTGGAGGACGTGTACCGCAACATTCCGTGCTCCTTTGACAACTTCCCGCACGGCGATGTCGCGCCGGTCTCCGTGCTCGCGGCCCTCGACCCGCAGCTGCTCCAGCGTCTGGCGGACGACTCCGTCGCGGGCTCGTTCGTGTTCAAGCCGATCTGCCCAGACGGAGTGCCTCGTGCGGCCCTGGAGGAGCCGGACCTGTGGGGTGCTGGCTCGACTGACCAGTCTACTATCGATGAACTCCAGCGCAAGGTGGGCCAGATTTACCGGTCCTTCGCCTTAACCTTCCGATTTCGGGCAGCCCGAGCCGTGGGAGGTCAGCGAGGCCGCGGACGAGACGAGGGGCAGCTCGAGGGCGAGACGCAGGGTCCAGGACCTCGTTCTCGTCGCCTCGCTGGTCGACAGGCCTCCGAACCTGGGCGGCATGTGCCGCCTGTCGGACATCTTCGGCGTCAGAGAGTACGTCGTCCCCGACCTCCGCGTTCGCGACAACGGGGCGTTTCAGACGGTCAGCGTCACGAGCGAGCGCTGGGTCCCTATGGTCGCCGTCGGCGAGCCCGGGCTGCCGGAGTACCTCGCGAGGAAGAGGGCCGAGGGTTATACACTGTTTGGCGTCGAGCAGACCTCTGGGAGCGTGCCGCTGCAGAGCGTCAAGTTCCCACAGAAGTCTCTGCTGATCCTTGGCAAGGAGGCCGAGGGGCTGCCCGCCCCTCTGATCGCACTGCTCGACGCCTGCATAGAGGTGCCCCAGTTCGGGGTCGTGCGTTCGCTCAACGTGCACGTCACCGCGGCGCTCGTCGTCTGGGAGTATACGAAGCAGCACGCATGCGCACAGTGACCCCGCTTGTTGCCCGCGCCCGCGAACAGAACTGCATCCCAAGCACAGGGATTCTATTCGTCCTTGTCATCACCACTGAACCACACCATGGACACACCGTAATCCCTCCGTATCGCCGTGAACCCAACCTTCGATCGCTGCGGCTGCGACCGCAGCTTCGCACTGATCTTACCGAAGAAAGAGCTCGCTGATTTCGTCTGCTGCTTCTGCTCCACCGGCACCGTCACCGTGATGCTCTCTATGTTAGACAGCGGGTCTTCCGCATCCTAAGGAGAGCAGTCAGGACATTGATGCACGACAGAACTAGCGAGGCACATGGCTCAGGATGCCCAAGGCCCACACCGAAGTGTCCCACAGGACATCGGGCGAAGACTCGGGCAACGAGCAGCACACGCCGCGACTGCTGCGCTTCAGGAAGCACGTGCTTCCTTCTTGGATCGCTGGCATCCTGCTTTGCTCCAGCAGTCCTTGAGTTAGCAGGTCCCGCATCTGCAGACGCGTGTCATGGACGACAAATGGGTCGTGTTCCCTTGGAGGGTGTTAGGGGTTGAAAAAGTTGTGCCTGACTTACGGTTGGACAGGGGTCGATGGAAGGGCAAAGGCAACAAGAAGGAACTCCTCCATTCCGACGGCAATCATACAGTATTTCTCCAGCTCTCCGGGCACAGACTCCACAGGCAGGTACACGTCCCTGCACACCACTTGTTCTCCCTGTTCTGGGCAGAAATAACCAATTCAGGATACTAGCTGACATTCATCATACCACGGGCACGCGGAAGCAGCGAAGTCGCCCTGAGGTACAACAACAGCGAGGCAAGACTCTCGCTTGGGACGGATGTGCACACGAGCGTCTCAGACATAAAGAGCGCCGAGTACTGGACCCACGCCTGCCTAGGAAGGTTCTGAAGCACTCCTGTGAGGTATGTGCCCAAGGGTCTTCAGGCGCCAACCAGAGTGCTGTCGTATTTGGCCTTCTGGAACTCGTTCAGGCGGACCTGAATCTCCTCTCTGCACTCGCTGCTGACATCTGCGAGCCGGGCAGCCTGGGAATTGTCAGGGGCAACCAACGTGGCACACTGAGGCCTCCTCCCACTCACGGGCAGAGTGGAGCACAGCATCGAGGCCGAGGGGTCCGACTGCAGCGAGCTGAGCACGCGGCCAAACACCGAGGACAGCGTCGCGGCAGCAGAGCCGTCTCGCACCCCGGCCTCGAGCGCAGGGCCGAGGCACAGCGACACCGCCCCGAGGCACGTGTGCGCCAGCCACGCCGCCCGCACCACGTTGGGCGGCACCACGACCGCCACGACGATGGGGCCCTCCTGCGCGTACCCCACGCGCTCTCCGCCCTCCAGCTCGAGCTCGGTGGCCTGCGTGCGTCCACGACGTCAGAACGGGTGGAGCCCGGCGCGGGGCCCCTGCGTACGGGATGGCCGTGTGGCGTGACGTGGCAGAGGGCGGTGCGGGAGGCGGCGAGGAGCAGGGCGAAGCGCTCGGGGGTCGACGAGGGGTACGAGTACGCGATCGAGGGACCCTCGGCCGGAGCTGTGTCGATCACAACGGCGCATACGCTCTGCTGCGCTGCCATAGAGCGGGTGTCCTTCGATGGCAGACGCTAGACGGCTCTCGAGATACGGACTTTTCTCTCTTTTGCTTCCTTATGCGGACCGATTGGGCTCTCATAGTCAAAAGGACTCTAGCAACCTGACGCTCGGTTCAGAATGATGGGCACGATCACGCGCATGCGTCACAGTGCGTAAGAGGACGCTCCATGCGGATTTAGTCTCACAACCGCGAGATTTTTTTCTCGGTACCCCGCAGGAGCCGGTTGGAGGCTCTCCACGTCACTTGTCTCAAGATCGCCCCGGTGTGGCTTCTCAACAGGCACAGAAACACCTCCACAGAGGACGCCAGCCCCACACCCCTCCGACACCGCACATGAATCCCTCGACGTGCTCCGCGCTCGTGCTGCTCGCAGCGCTGTTGTGCACCGCCGTTGCTGGTGCATTTTCCATTCCCACACCGGCACTGCACCGCTGCACGACGCTGAAACTTCCCCCACGCAGACGGCGTGTACGAGGAGCCCTTCAAAGTGTTCCCAGCGTATGGCGTGCCCAGCGGCGAGTTCCCGTCGTACCACGAGCGCGCGACGCTGGCGTGGTACAACATGGTCCGCACGGCGCCCAAGGCGTACGCCAGGGACTACCTGAGCCCCCTGATGCAGCAGGGCGACAACAGCGACTCGAACGTGTTCTCCACATCGTCGCTGCCCGCAGGGCCGGCGATCCCCTGGAACCTCAACCTCAACAGGGCCGCACGTGCCCATTCGGCAGACGTCCTCGCCCACTGCCCGGATCGCCTCACTCACGACGACTGCAACGGCACTTCTGACTCGGGAGCCCGTGTGGCCAAGGTACTGCTGTACCACTGCCACCCTCTCCGTATACAACGGCATCCCCTCACCGCGGATGTGCCTTAGTTCTACACGGCGGCCATGGCAGGGACGGGAGAGATCTTCGCCCCGCTGAACTTCGACGGGTTCGACGCGATGCACTGGCCCGCGTGGTCCATCGCTGCATGGGTGTGCGACGGCACGAGCGGCTCGTCGTGGGGATCCGACACCGGCACGCAGTTCTATCTCAACAACTGCGTGGGTGACTCTGAAGCCGGCCACCGCCAGGTAGCTTCCTCTACCCATCGCTCCCCTCTCTCGCTGCTCAAAGATCATCCGTGGCACGCTAGAACATCATGACGATGGGCGGTGAGGTGGGGTGCGGCGTGGCCATGTCGGGGAAGACGCTGATCTCGACGTGCGACATGAGCTCGCAGCAGAGCCCGTACACCGCCAGCCAGACGCAGGTCGCCAGCGGGGCCCACGTGACCGACGCCCTCCACAAGGGCCAGTACTACTTCATCGCCAGCGCCACCTCGGGCTCCTCTGCCTCGGTCTTTGTCGACGGGCGCAAGGCGGCCATGAAGCAGTACGCGGGGACCTCGACGTTCGTGACCGACCCGCGCTCGTTCGCGAGTACCGAGGACTGCCACTCGTACTACTTCCAGGTCGGCTCTGCGCGCTACCCTCCGACTGGCCTCTTCAAGACGTGCGAGCGGTCCTGCTGTTCAAGCGAATCTGACGGCACGCAATTAGATTCGGAATCGGGTCCTGCAAGGTAGACTACGACAGCGGGTCTGGGCCCACGCCGATCCCGACCCCGTCCTCTGGGTCCACTAAGACTACGTCTTCCGTTGCGCCTGTCCCCACTGACAGTCAGGTACTTCTGTTTGAACGACGGGTTATTGCGCTAACACGGCAAGCACAGCACTCCTCGGCCAAGGGAGAGGCAGCGGCGGCGGTGGTTGCTTCCCTCCTGTGGATACCGCTGGCCCGCATGATGTGAGTGGGCGAGGCGGAGCAAATCCATTATTGAGCAAAAAGACACCCCGTTGGCAGAAGTCAACTGAATGAAAAATGTGCTCTGAGCCTTCCAGGAATCGCACCATAAAATCCCCCACACGAAGATCATTTTCAAATATTTAAAAATCCAAAAAAGAGAACGTCTAGCGAGGCGATGTCGGACAAGCCAGCGGACACGCACAGCGCCCCGCAGGACGCCGCCACCGCCGCTGCCACCACCACCACCACAGACAAGCCGCCCACACAGCCCTCGGACACGGACAGCTCCCTCCCCTGCGGCCAGCAGCCGCTGAGCGCGCACAGGACCTCCTCGGCCATCGCCCCCGCCCCCTCGGCCAGCAGCCCCTCGCCCCCGCCCCCCGCCCCACCCGCCACTGCCGTCGCGGCCGCAGCCGACGCCCCGCCCCTGGCCACGCCCACGCCCAACACGCCCCCGGCCCCGCGCGACGCCTCCGGGGCCGCCGAGACGGCGCCGGCAGCCCAGGCAGCCCAGGCAGCCCAGGCGGCGCACGAGGCGGAGAGGCGAGCGGCGCCCGCGACGCCGAGGGCAGCGCGGAGGAGGAGGGAGGCGGGGGCGGCGGCGACGCCGAGCCCGGGGAGGAGGACGCACATGCGCAGGGTGCAGAGGGACCGCCACACGCCGCTGACGAGCGACAGCGTCGAGATCGCCGACTTTGTCGACGAGAGGGTGCTGAGACCCGGTGACGCCGTCGTGTTCGAGGGCGCCGCCGGGTACGAGAAGGGGTGGATCAACAAGGACGGCTGGATCAACGACGAGTGCGACGAGCTGCACCCGACCGTCGAGGTTTGGATCACCGTCGCCATGAAGCGGTCAGGATTCCCTCTCTTGATATCGCCCTCGAATCCAGATTTTGTTCCTGACAGAGAATCACAATCAAATCTGGAACAGGAAGGGTATCGACTTCAAGCTGAGGAAGGTCGACCTGTGGAGCAAGGTGAGGGCCAGGGGCCACACGCTCGCCGAGATGAGGGACGCCCTCGTCGAGTGGAAGGCCCGCAAGGGCTTCACGGCCTCGGACGAGGAGGAGGAGCGCAAGAGAGAGAAGTCCAAGCCGGACTGGGCCCGCGTCGTCTCCGTCAGCCAGGCCTTCGATTCCGACGACGCGCGCATCCCCGAGCTCGAGGTGGTCAACCGTGCGTCCTCGCCCCTCGAGGCCCGTGCCCGCCGCACTGACTCGACTGTCGTTTTTCGTCGATTCCGCAGCCGACGTGTCCGAGGACCCCTCGTACGTGCCTCCGTCGCACACGCCGCCGTCTTCCGTCTCGTCCGTGTCGGAGATGGCGTCGTCCTCGGCAGCAGCGTCGTCGACGCTGGGGCGGATGACGTCGGAGGAGGACCTGCTCATGAACAGCGCCGAGCGAGCGCGGAAGAAGCGTGCGCAGTCGTCGGGAGAGCAGAGCGGCGAGTCCGAGGGCGACGACGAGGAGTACAGAGGCTCTGCAGCACACAGGAAGCCCGCGAAGAAGCGCGCACGGCCCTCGCGCCCGGCCGCGAAGAGGGCAGCGTCGCCCGCGGGCAAGGCGGCGAAGCAGGAGCAGCACGCCGTGGACGACCCTGTGGTCGACTCGGAGAAGGAGGAGCCTCTCAAGTGCAACCGCCGCAAGCGCGACGATAGCGACGATGCCGAGGCCAAGCGGAACGAGCACCGAGACGTGGCGATGGACGACGCCCCTGCCGTGGCCGCAGCAGCAGCAGCAGCAGCAGCAGCGGGCGATGTCGCACCGATGTCCGTTGACGAGAACCCGCCCAAGGCGGCGGACGTTCCGATGGACGACGTTACGCTCGACAGCGTTCCGCCCACGCAGCCGTCCGCCAGGACACTCCCGCCGACGATCACTGGCTCCGCGGGCGCCTCGAAGCCTTCGGCGGCGGCCGCTAGGTCGACGGACGACAGCGAGGGCGGCGCGTGGGTGTCGAAGAAGCCGAGGCCGGCAACGACACCGGAGCCCAAGGCGGCAGAGGTCATCGTGCCGTCGTCGCAGCGCGCGAGCTCCCCGCCCAAGTCGCCCGCAGAGGCGGACAGGTCGCCGCCCGCGAAGCCCGCGGTCCTCAAGATGCCCGCGAGCGCTAGGGCCAAGGAAGCAGAGAAGCCGACGTCTCCTGTGTCGCCAGTGAGGCCCGCGGCTCCAAAGACTCCGACAAAGCTCAGGGACACACAGCAGAAGACGTCCCCTCCGATGCCGGACGAGGCCAAGAAGCCGCTGTCGCCCTCGAGGAACGTCATGCCGCAGGAAGAGAGGAAGCCAGCGGTCCTCAGGACGCCGACAAAGCCTAAGCCTGCCGAGAAGGCCCCATCACCTCCCCCGACGCTGGACGAGACACAGCTCTCGCTGGACGGCCTCGTTGAGACCGCTCCGTCTCTCAAGTCCGGGAGCGCAGACATCTCGCAGCTGCGGCACCGCATGGAGGAGCACGAGGAGGCGCTGCACAATATCAGCGAGGCCGCCTCGGTCCCCAAGACCGCACAGCCAACCCCTGCAGCCCCTGCAGCCCCCGTAGCTCCTGCAGCCGCCGCGCCGATGGGCCCGCCCATGTCCACACCCAAGAAGGCAGCCAAGCCGGCGGTGCAGCCGCGGTCGCCGCTCGCGGCAGCGGGCGCCATACCAGGCAGTGCGGCGGGCGTGGTGATACTGCCGTCGTCGCTCAAGAGCCAGATGATGGTGCACCTGCTCATGGCAGTCGAGAAGATGGGCGGCAGCGTCGTCGACGCCTTCTCCGACGCTGTCACGCACGTCGTCGTCGATGCCGACGAGCACCGCGCCGTGGCGAGCCGCACGATCAAGTACGCCCTCGGCGTGGTCGCGGGCCGCTGGGTGGTGTCGTTCGCGTGGGTCCTCGACTCGTTCGCCGCGGGCAAGTGGCTCGACGAGACGGCGTACGAGGTCTCGAGGGACAACCACGCGTCCGGGGCCGCGCGCAAGGGCCGCCTGCGCGCGTCGTGCAGCGAGGCAGCGCTCTTTGCAGGGCACCAGTTCTTCGTGGCGCCGTCTGTCGACCCGCAGCTAGCAGCGTCGCTCGCTCAGGTCGTCGCGCTGGGGGGCGGCGAGGTCCTGAAGCACGCGCCGCAGGCCCCGACGTGCGTGTCAGAGGTCCTCGGGGGGCCCGCGCAGAGCGTCCACGTGCTGGCGCCGCCGGGGCTGACGATGGCGGAGGCGAGGGCGCTCTACATGGAGGCGGGCAGGCGGCCGCTGTCGCTCGAGTGGGTGCTCGACTGCGTCAGCGAGTACAGGGTCGTCCCCGTGGAGCAGTACCAGATCGCCATCGTGGGCGGCGACGAGCTGCTGGCTCTCGAGTCACAACACTCGCTCGCTTTCTAATATCAATCGTTTCTGTACGCTGTTCAGCGAATTGCGCCACTCTTTTTCTCCGGCCGTTGGATTGCATCTCCTCCAACTCAACGTTTCACCGGTTCCACCGGGGGGAGTTGTTCCGCCGTACACAGCGCCATTATTCTAATCGTATGCCAACGGCGCGGTTATCATAAAATCCTGATTTCCAAGCTGATCGACCTCGGGCGTTGGAACGTCACTGGTTTTCACAACAAAAAAGTAACCCGCAACAGCAACACAGCGCACAGACCAGACCGGCGCAAAAGCTCGCACACAGAATGGCACAGCTTCCTCTCCCCCTGCGCAAGGCCATCCGGGACGCCGAGGCCAAGAAGCCCGAGTACATCGCCGCCATCGAGGACGTGTTCGGCATCAAAGGTGCAGCGCCCACCCAGCCAGCCACGGCGCCCAGCAGTTTTTTGCGATGCCGCATCGGTCGCTGTTATTCTAACGCGCCGGTGTGGAACGGTCGGCCATTCCGGCACTGCCGCTGCGCCCCGCCCCCATCAGGCGTGACGTTCGAGTGCGACTACGCTGCGCTGCACGCGGCGCTGGCCGCGGGGTCGAAGGAGCAGGTGCCCAACGTGATCGACGCGTACCTCAGGGACTTTGCCAGCGGGTGCGTGCGCCAGCTCTGCCGCGGGGGGCAGTGCCCCGCTGCCCCGGTGTCCCCCATCCCCACCACCACCACCACCACAGCTGGGCCAGGCAAGGGCGGGGGCACCCCACAGCAACAGCGGTGGCGGCGACGGCAGTACTGACAGACAGGCGGGTGCCCCCGGAACGTGGGCAGGGCCAAGAGGCTGCTGGAGGACGGGACGACGAGGGAGTGGTGGGTGCGGGACTGGACGAGCAAGAAGATCGTGTTCCGGGTGGCGCCCAAGGCGTTCAGCGGGTACTGCCGGCAGGTGCTCGAGGGCGGGGTGCTGTTCTGGGAGGTCAAGGCCGACACGTTCTACACCAACGTGGACGAGCTGGCCAGCAGGGCCCCCGCCGGCCTGAGCGGGAACCTGGAGCTGGCCAAGAACCTCAAGGAGTACGAGCCCAAGAGGGCCGAGAACCTGGCCGCCATCGCGGCCGCGCTGGGCGTCGGCAGCGTGGAATTCGAGGCCGACATCGACGCGGTCAACGCGGCGGCCAAGGACAGGGGCTACGACAACAGGGCCGGCGAGATCCTCTTCGACTGGTACCTCGGCGGCCTCGCCAGCAAGTGAGCAAAAGCTCCCCCCCCACCGCCGCCCTCTCCATTCTCGCGCTCCTCTTCGCCCAGTCGCATCCCCTCGGCGCCTGCACCCCCCCGGTCTCACACCGCCCCCGCTGCGTGCGTTTGCCCCCCCAACAGCCTGAAGAGGATGTGCGGGGACGAGATGGTGAAGGAGGCGATGAGGGAGGCGGTGTCGGCCAAGAAGATCGTGTTCAGGATCAACAGCAACCCCAAGGGGGGCAGCTACACGCACGACTTCTTCGAGGGCGGGGCCCTGGTGGTGGAGGTGAAGCCCGGCAACCTGGCCTGCAACGTCGGCGACTGCGGGTCCGAGCTCGAGAAGCTCCTGTGAAAAGTGTCGCGTTCTCCCATGAAAGAAGCTCTCAGAATCAGCAATGGGCTTCTGGCATTGTCCGACAACCGCGTTGCCTTGAACACGGATGAGTCATGTGATAGTCATCCTGTCCTTTCCGGCGAGAGACCTCCGGTGGTTTCAGCTTGCCGTAGTGTGCTCCTGAACCCACCCACTCCCCTCCCTGAATGTGAATGAATGTATGAATTGTCATCACCCAGAGGCGGCGCAGGACAGACTGCAAGGAGAGGGAGGGGAGGAACGAACTGCTTACTTGGCGTACGCACGTACACATTGTAGGAACATGACGAACTCAGGCACAGGCAGAAGCTGAAGATCAAGCATAGGGGTTTGGTCGCGCAAAGCAGCGGCTGCGGGAAATGAAAAATGAAAGAACGGAGCGGAGAGGCGAGCAGCACAACGGACCGACGGCGCGCGGCGCCGTCTCGTTTGCTGGGAGAGCAAGCAACGGAGTTGCTGGAAGGAGAGGAAAAGGACCCGAGTCAGGAAAAAAGGGCAACTTGTCCGCTTGTCGCCACAGGAAAAACCCCTCAAAAGCAAGCGACCACAGCATCGGCTTTTTTTCGGTTTTTCGATTTCCGGGGGCACCACTCCGGAGGCCGGCGATCGAGGACAAGTACGACGAACGTCACGGCGCTTACGTGTACCGCGAATGACCTCGGGCAGCCCTTTGAGCACATTTCAATTTTCTGTTGAGCCACACAGAGACAGAAAACACAACAACCCAGCAGACCAACCAGACATCGGAAAAGAGAAGCAAGAGGACTCGTGCGCCTCTGCCTCCGCCACCCCCCCCGACCCCGCAAAGAAGGGGGCCGCACTTTGGGAGGGTGCCAGGGGACTCACCGGGCGGCAACGGGGTGCAGAAGATGGACACGACGGACACGACGGACACGGAACACTGCGAGCCCTGCATCTGCTCCATCATCCCGCCCTACGTCCTGGAGGGCATGGCCAGCTCCACTGCCCTGTCGGCGGAGACGCGCGCAGCGGCACAGCAATCGCTGGCCACGACACAGGCGCTTATGAGCGCCCGCATCAGCGCCCAGACGGGCATCGCAGCCTTCGCTGCCAGGCGCGCAGCGATGTCTGCGCCGGGGCCGGCTCCCACCGGCAGCATGGCCCCCCGTCGCACTGTCTACGACGCGGTCAACACCAACACACTGCCCGGGGTTCCCGCTCAGATGGAGCCGGTGCCCAGCGATCGCGCCGTGGCAATGTGCCTCGACGGCCTGGGCGACACGTTCGACCTGTACCACAAGGTCTTCCAGCGCAACTCGATTGACGACTGCGGCATGAACCTGGATGGAACAGTCCACTACGGCAACAAGTACAACAACGCGTTCTGGAATGGTGCTACCCGCGCTCCCCCGCCCCCTCCTCGAGTGTCTCACGCTCCCGGCCGGTGCCAAACGGCCGCGGAAATGGCGTCGCTTTGCTGCAGGCAACCAGATGGTGTTCGGCGACGGAGACGGCGAGGTCTTCATGAACTTCACGCAGTCGCTGGACGTCATCGGGCACGAGCTCGCCCACGGCGTGACGTCGTACACAGCTGCGCTCGTGTACAGTGGCCAGTCTGGAGCACTGAACGAGTCGGTTTCGGACGTGTTCGGCTCGCTCGTGAAGCAGTTCAAGCTGAAGCAGATGCCCAACGAGGCGGACTGGCTCATCGGGAAGGACCTCATGGCGCCGGGGTTCCACGGCCTGGCGCTGCGCTCGCTGAAGGCGCCCGGGACAGCTTACGACGACCCGCGCATCGGGGGGAAGGACCCGCAGCCAGACCACATGGACAAGTACCTGGACACGCCTAAGGACAACGGCGGCGTGCACACGAACTCGGGCATTCCGAACCACGCATTCTACCTGCTCGCGACTGCGCTCCCGTGTCCCGCGTGGGAGGCGCCTGGCAAGATATGGTACGCTGCTCTCTGCGACAAGGAGATGAAGAGGAACGCCTCGTTCAAGGAGTTCGCCGAGTCCACCGTCCGCCAGGCAAAGGCACTGTTCCCGAAAGGCCTCGAGGCCGACGGCCATACTGTCGACGTCGTGGGGGCCGTGCTCTCTGCCTGGCACAAGGTCGGCCTCCTTGCCGAGCCTCAGAAGCCGGAAGAGCATCCTGCGCCGCAAAAGACTTTCGAGGAGCGTGTCCAGGATGCGGCCGCCCAGTGGGCCGAGTGGCAGAGGAAATCGCTCGCGCCAGAGGGGGTCGTCGAGGCTACGGAGCCAGCCAACGGCGTGCTGGAGATCCTGTCCAGCCCCGGGCCCGACGGCACTCAGGTCAGTTGCCTGATGCTGATGCACCAGCACATGTATCCCCCCTCCCCGTGGGCTCGCGCGGTCTCACCGATCCCCGCCACGTACGCAGTTCTCCTTCAGCTTGTGGGGCAAGATCAAGATCTCCGGCTCGTACACGCTGATGCCCCCCCACGTGCGGATCGAGGTTACTGCAATGGGTATGCCCCTCTACCTACTACCTGTTCTTGCAGACTGAGTTGCATTCCCACGCTCTGAAGGAATCAAGCTCTGCGACGGCGAAATCAGCCCCGAAAAGCCGTTCGAGGTCAATGTCGGCATTCCATTCGTGCGGCCAGCCTGCCCAGCCATTCTCCAGCCAACCGCCCCCTTTAGGTTTGCAGCGGCGCACTGTCGGCATCGATACGGCCAGGAAAGGCCTTGCTGTACCTCAGGGCCTCGCTCACCATCATGGGGAAGAGCTACTAGTGGGAGGGCACCATCGTCCCGTGGATACTGCCGACCGTGGCAGAGATCCCATTCGAGCAAGCGTACAGGCAGATCCGCCAGACTGCTGCCGTGCCAGCGACTGCCCATTTTGTTGCCGAGGCCGACACAGAGCCCGCAACGCTCGCCATCTCAGACCAAGACTTCTCACTGAAGCTTCTCGGCGGCAAGCTCGAGCTCAAGGGATGGTACTCCATCTCACCGCCAGGCGCCGAGGTCCAGGTGGTCATCTTTGGCGGCCAGCCTGTTGCAAAGGCCAGTGTCGGCGCCAACAGGAAGCCTGTTCGTGTGCAGATCGGCATCGACAACGTGCGAGAAGAGAGAGCCCCCCCCCTTCTCCGATTAACGAGAGCACAGGTATGCGTCGGGCTGGTCGAGTTCTCGGTCATTCCTGGGGTGGCAATCATCCACGCCAAGGTCGCAGCAAACTTGCTTGGCAAGGAAATCGCGTGGGAGGGAACGTTGGTGCCGTGGACAAAGATCCTGCCCGCAATGCTCGCAATAGCGCCTGTGGCGGGAGACACGTATAGCCACTTCACGATAACCAACGGCTACGGGCTCCTCGCGCAGGCGAGCGGAGAGGTCACAGAGGGGGCATCAATGACCCTGGATGTGAAGTTCGGGATCAAGGCAGTGACCCAGCAGAGCTTCAGCGACCTCCTCAGGCGCACGACGAAGATGTTCACGAAGGAGCAGAACGAGCAACTCGAAGAGAACCACGCTGCTGGGGGCTTCATGGGCGGCCTGCTTCTCGGGTGCTTTGGCTTTGCCTGCGGAGGAGGCTCGTACAACCACTTCAAGAACTACAAAAACAAAGGTGCGTGCCGCAGTTTTTTCTCTTTTGGCCTGCCTATACTGACCCTACCTGAGCAGAGGTGACCATCCAGGACGAGAAGCAGAAGGAGTTTCTTGCCAACGTTGCACAGACGGCAACAACCGATGTCACTGTGGCAGGTTCGATCAAAATGTAGCCTGGAGCAATTCTCACCAGCACATTATCACAGGAAAAGTCACACTCGTCGGGTTGAGCCGCTTCCCAACATCCGCCAGAGTATACGTGCAGCTCACCACTGTCAAAATCGGGGACAAGACCATCACTGCAGTGGACACTAACAATGCCGTCGCTGCAAACGCCGAGGGGAAGACGGGTGGCGCCAAGGTAACGGGCGAGCAGCTCGAAATCGTTCCTCTTTGATCACCGCGGTGATTTCCGGGCGACACCAGACCGTGCACCGTCCCGCCCCATTCTCCTTCGTTCTTTCTCTTCACCATCTCCAATCCTGATGGAGGACGACACCACGCACTGCGTGTCTGTGAGAGTCAGATTAACACCCATAAAGGGTTAAAAGACACAGAAGAAAAAGAAAATAAAGGAAGAAAAGCCCCTTGAGACCACTGGCTCGTCGTACAGTCTGCAGAA